>WEIT01039414.1:506698-547518 GCA_013389985.1 Dryoscopus gambensis | reverse complement strand
CTTGGAATGACTCCTGGCAAGGCAGAGTGGGTAGAGGAGAGGAGAGGAGAGGAGAGGACAAGCAGAGTGCTCATGGTCACTCTGAAACATTCAGGCTTGCAAAGAACAGCAAAAATTCGGGGCTGTGGCTCCCCCTTGGACATTTTTCCTGCTTTTCCTGATGTCAAAGGGTGGGAAAGCAACCTTCAGTTGCTCCATCAGGGTGGATTTTTAGCAAAACTGGGTCCTAACCCTACCTGGATCTGCCTGGAAGGTGCAGAGCAGCTCTGGGCTCATTCTGCTGCCCTGCAGCCCAAATTAATGTGTCCAGAAGGAGCTTTTGGGGTTTCATTGATGGACAAGGAGCAGATGGATGCACTTTCCATCCCCATCCAGGGTCCTAGCAGGAGACAGGGAGCACCACCAGCCAAAAACAAAGCGGTGGGAATGGGCCAGCTCATGCTGTCCTTAACCCCTCCATCGCACCCAAACCCAGGGATGCACACGGCTGGTAGGAGGTCAGCTCGACTCCCGAGCTTCTCCAGGCTGCTCTTCCCTCCTCTCCCCTTTTCCCAGCTGTGTCTCCAGAGATCAGAGCCCTTTAATAAAGTCCTTCCCTGTCTGTTTGCTGCAGGAGCCGGGTGAGCCTCGCCCTCCCTTCTCCCCTTTCAGTGCCACTGAGAACATCCCCTGCCGGCTTTTCTCCCACAAAAGGGGCTTTGGGAAAACCATCTCGTGGCTTATTTCTCTTAACTTGTTTTTGCTTCCCCTTTATCTGTGAGGCGGCTGGGGAATGAAATCCTGCACCGCTTCCAGGGAGGAAAATCTGGGGGGTTTGGGTGCTTCGAGCCGGAGTTGGCAGCTCTGAGGTCAGGAGGATTTGGGGGTGGAGCAGGAAGGGGCTCGGGGCTCTCAGTTTGGATAAGCAGCTTTGGGCAGTCTTAGAGCAAGGAAAATGAAACAGGCCCAAGCTCCCGGACTCGGAATTAGAGAGGGGATAGCAAGGGATGGAGGCAAGGGGGGAATAATGCTCCTAATTCTGGCTGGGTGGGGATAAGGGCATTAACAATGCTCTTTTCAGACAAAATATGCAGTGAAATTAGGGATAATCCATGAGCAAGGAGCTGGGCAGGACAAGCATCCCCCTCTTGTCCTTACAGCTCTTCAACCCCCACCTAGAACCAAGCAGCCTTGAAAGGGTTAAAGAGCACCGTTGCCAAATTGGCGTTAAACTGTGCTAATTGGCATTAAACTGTGGGCTAAGTGACTGTTCAGGGGAACAGAGAGGAGAAAAACCATGTGCCATGTATTTATAAATAATAAAGGCTAATTTATTAATAATCTGGAATTGAACAAAGAGTGTATGAAGCTCAATTAATTATTACTTGTAAAGTGCTTCAGAGATTACGGGATAAAAGCTGCTACAGGAGTGAAAGGTGTTGGAAGGGAAACGGATCAACATCCAGCAGGAAAAACACCTGGCACGGCACCCCAGGGACCCGGCGGGGTGTCTGCCAGCCCGGGGGCGCTCAGATCCCCAGGGACGGAGGGTTTGGAGCTGTTCCTTGCCAGCATCGCGCGCGTGGGGCAGGGGAGCTGTGTCAGCCATCCCTCAGGAAGGGAGGGACCCTCCGGGAATGCTGCGGGCTCCAGGGCCTGATCCTGCTGGGAACGGGCAGCAGGACGAGGGCTGGGTTCACGCTTCAGCACTGGAGCTCGGAGGAAATTGAAATCATCACTAAAATTCATCATTTTTTTGGCGAAATGAGTCAAAACTGGAAAATGAGCAGTTCCCAGTCTCCTGCTCCCCATTTCTGCTCCTAAAAAGAAGAGGGAGAGAAAACCTTCTTGAATGTTCAAAGCCTACAGAGGAAGGGAAGAAATAATTCCCACCCAGAGCACGCTCAGCACTGGTCTCTGTCTGGAGCTGATTTCTCAGGAAAGCCATCTCTGAGAGCCCAAAAAACCTGCCCCGCTCCACTGAGCTCCCTCTTAAGGCTCTAATTTGATTTCTGCCCGGAAGAAAACACAACCCCAGACAATTAGCAAGACGCTACATCTGTTTCATCCAGCCTTGAGTGAGTTCACCTCATGAAAGGCCCCTCACAAAGAACCTGGTGGGTGAGACTGAGCTGACCTTCCCCTCCCGTGGGGGCTTGTGGGGTCCTTCACCGCCCACCAGCAGCTTCTGGATGTGCCCTCCTGGGACGGAGAGGGGCTGCAAGGTGTTCCAGGGACCCCTCATCCCCCTGTGCCTCTTATCCCTGTAACTGCAACTTGCAGTCAGGTTTGAAAATGCACCTTGAGTTTTATTGAAGCCTGTGCACTCTAAGCCCGGCCTAGTTGCTGGCTGGGACACAGCTTATTAGTCCCTGCCTGAAAATTTGTGGGAAAACTGAGTGAGGGAGTTAAAAACTCCGGAGTTATCTCAAAGTGACCCCGTGGATCATCCCTGGGTGGGGGGAAAGCAGAAATGAGGTGACCCAGCAGTTTAGGGGCCGAATGTGGTTTCTGTTCCAAACAGGGTCAGCCCTGAGCTGCCCGTTCCTTCCCAAAAGAATCCCAAAGATTTGCAGCAGCCTGGCTCTGCGCTGATTCTCCATCCTCCTCGCGCTCTACAAGACCCTTATTTTGCACCTTCTCATTTCTGTTTTTATTAAAACTTTAAAGCATTGCCCATTTCCCTCTCTCCAGCAGCCTCCTCCGGGAACATCCTCTGGAGAAAGGAGCAGAGCCATTGTTGGATAGAGCACAAGCAACAATTGTTATCTCTGCTATGACTCTGAAATTATCCAGAGCTTAACCGGGAAGGCTTGGCGGAGCTGGGAGGAGCAAAAGGATCTCTGCTCGCTGGGAGAAGTTTTGGTTTATGCCAGGGAAGGTTTCTTCAGGCTCTGAGGAACAGGAGAGAGGTGATGCTCTGAAACTTCTCAAAACTCCAGGTCCTTTGCCTATGGAAGCTCCCAGTTCATAATCATTGACCAAAACCGTGGGGTTTTACACCCAAAACCCCCTGTGGAAGCTGCATCAGCCAGAGAAGGGTTGATTGGCCACCACCTCTCTGATTTCTGTTATTTTTGTGCTTTTGCTGTTTGCCAGAGAAGAAGCTGTGGATGGGCTCTGTCTTCTCCCTAACTTTGATTTCTGGAGGACAGTAAGTCTGGGCTCCACAACAATCAGAGTGTGAAATGCAGGAAAATCTGTGGCAGTTAATGAAGGCCTTGCAATCAGCTGCTGGCAGAAATCCCATTCTTGCACGGAGACAGTGACAAACACCTGGAAGTGCTGAAGGGAGGAAAGCAAACTCGGCGACGCCCCCTCCCCACACTCCTGGGAGAAAAGCCCCGCTTGGCAAAGGCGTCAGGTTTTCATCTCCGACCATTCCCGCTACCCCAGATTCAAACAAAAAAAACAACTGCTGGAAAAGAGGGGTTTGCAAGTGATTCAATGCCAGCATCCATTTGAATGTGAAATATCCAGCCTGGAATTTTTCTGTTGTTTAAACTCCTGGATTTTCTCCGTGTTTCCCCATTTCCCCCACTGTGACTTCTCCTTCAAGCCTGAACATCCTGGAGCACTGAGAAACACGTCGGTCTTTGGCTCCTTTGGTTCTTTTCCCCTTTTAAATGCTTTTTTAAGTGCCACTGTGTTCTTTCAGAGTCAGATTAACCACGCAATAAATTTGCATAATGTGGATCCATAATGTTTAATCAAAACCTCTCTGGAAAGCTGTTACTGTCCAGGAGCTCCCATAAATCCTCACGATCACCTCCACGTTAAAGACTAAAGCTGCCCGGGGTATATTGGGCACTAATCACCTGCTACATTGAGATGAAAGGAAATTATCCTTTTCCTTTCCCTTCCCATTCCGTGTGGAAACCGAAACCCCTCCAAGCCCCACGTGGAGCAAGTGGCGCCCAAATTTTTAAATCTTTTTTTGGAGTGTTAGAATTAAGTTTGGACTCGTTGAGTTGAAAAGAACGGATCCTTTTCCTTTCCCTTCCCATTCCGTGTGGAAACCTAAACCCCTTCAAGCGGCGCCACCCGCAGCTTTCTAAACCTTCTTGGAGGTGTCAGGATTAAGTTTGGGCTGCCCCAAATTTCTCCTCCAGCATCCCAAGGTTGGGTTATCCATCCCCACCAGGATGAGCAAGCAGAGGAGGAGCATTCCAGCGTGGCAGGAAGAGGTGGAGAGCCATGTGTCAAAATCGTTTGCACTTGGAAAATTATAAGACTCAATTAAGTCCTGAGTTTCTCTTTTTTTTTTGAGCTTTTAATTTCCTTTAAATGAGTCAGGCAATAAGGCGTGACGGGGAGGCTGGAGAGTCAGGGTGAGCCTGGAGAGCTGATCCAAATCATTCCCAAAGGGACATGGCCAGGACTGGGGCAGCAGGGCTGGGGAAACACAGGGATTCCCTTTCAGGGAAATACAGGGATGAGCAGTGGGGGAATTGCCCCGCTGATTGCCTCTGATGTCCTTGTCCTGACAGTCCCGATGGTCATGGAAGGTCTTTCCCAGCTGGAATACTCTTGTCAGCACTGTTTACCTGCAAATGCTGTTGTCAGCCAGCCTGGCTGTCCCCCAGCCCTGCCCGGGGCTGTGCCCGGAGATCCCATGGTGAACATCCTCAGGCTGGAATAAAACCCAGAGTGTCCCCTGGCTGCCAACACAGCAGGGAAAGGACTCCAAGTGATGGAGAGGAAAGTAGATTAAATTGGGAAATGGCCTTTGGATGCCTCCAAGGGTGGAATGGGAGAGAAACGGAGATGAAAGGCAGAGGTGGTTCTGGAGCAGGAGAGTTTTCTGCCTTTCAAAGATTCGAATAAAAAGAGTTCAAGAAAACCCAACCCATGGGGTTTCCTAATTCCTGTGGGATACCCGATGATGGCATGAGCTGAGCTGGTCCTTGTGAGCACATTCACCATTCCAAGAGGGCTACAGATAATGGCAACTTCTGGGAGGTGACATCTCCAAGCCTCTTAGGAGCCTAATTCCATAACAACATTAATTCAACATAAAGCCTTCATGAATAGGGATCGGCTAATGCCGGGTTTGGATGTTAGGCAGCTTAGTCTTGCCCATCTTCATTTAACTGAGGGCCTGGTTCTGAAAGGCAGCACAGTTCCAGCTTATTTTGGGAATTTCTGTGGAATAAAAGCCCCTTTTTTGGGGGTTTCTCCCCTCTTGCTGCTGGGATTAACTGCCCAGCTGAAACCAGCCTAAGTTTTTATTTCGTTTGGCTTTAGGCTCAAGACCAGATTGATCATTTAATAAAATGTGGGGAAGAAAATATTCCTTGTTGCCCCCAGCTGTAATCCAGGAAGGATTTGAGCTGGAAGAGCAGCAGATCAACAGCAAATTCAAAGGTTTTGGGTTGCTGCTGCTCCAGAGATCAAACCCAGTTCATTTGGGATCATGACTTGGCAAAATCAGCTCTCTGCCCTTTTATTTTAGGGGATGGGGGTTCTCCCATCCTTCTCTTTTGGTGCCAGCAAGGCTTGGAAGAAACCCTGGAGCACACGAACATCTTCCTATAGCAGGAGTTCACCAGGCATCAGCGTCCCTGAGGGACAGCCCCAGAGCTCCCTGAGCAAGCCCTGCTCTCCACAGGAGCACATTTCCATTCCCCACTCGCAGCAGGTGGGCAGATGGATCCCTCTGCGTGGGAGCCCTCAGGAAACCATCTCAGCTGAAGAGCCACCACCAGGCAGGGAAGGGTCAAAAGACCTCAAAAATGGAACTAAATAACAAACCTACCCTAAGAGTGCTGTCCTTCATTATTTCCTTAAGTATTTAGGTTGATTTGGAAAAAAAAAATCCAGATCAATTCTCTAGGATGACAATCCTCAAAATATTCCCATGCCTGTTTTGCTTTCACTTTTCAGAGCAGCATTTCCTGTTTCGCTGCCCTCCCGCCGGAGGCACGTCTGGGCTGAGCATTCCTCAGGCTGCTGCAGCAGCACCAGCCCGGGAGAGCAGAGAAAGGAAAGCACCTGCCCCACGCTGGGAACACCTTTCCTGCCTCACCCGACCCAAAGGGTTTGTTTCGTTTGGCCCCTTGCCCTTCTTTTGCTTTTCAATTATTTGGGCTTGAGTTCCCGTTGGATACGTGGGGCCTCAATCCCTGCCTCTGGAAACCACAAGGGCAACACTCGGAGATGTTCAACCTTTTTTTTTCTCTTCTTTATCAAGGGCCTGTCACCTCCCAGCCCAGGTGGGGAGTAATTCCAGCCAACCTGAGGTGGGCATGAGCATCCATCGACTGCAAGATACTGCTCCCCCCACCTGGGGAGCCTTCAAAGGTGCTTTCCCCCACCAAAGAAAGAGCTGCCACTTCTCATCTTTGGTTTTCTCCCTTTTTCCTCAAAATTGGGGTAACACTGAAAACTGGATTTTTTTTCTCCTGTAATAAACTTCAAGAATTTGTCCTTAAGCATAGAATTCCAGAAAGATACAGAATCTCAAAAGGGTTTGGGTTGGAAGGGACCTTAAAGCCCATCCAGTCCCACCCCCTGCTGTGGGCAGGGACACCTCCCACTGTCCCAGCCTGCTCCAAGCCCCGTCCAGCCTGGCCTTGGGCACTGCCAGGGATCCAGGGGCAGCCACAGCTGCTCTGGGCACCCTGTGCCAGGGCCTGGCCACCCTCCCAGGGAACAATTCCTTCCGAATATCCCATCCAGCCCTGCCCTCTGGCAGTGGGAAGCCATTCCCTGTGTTCTGTCCCTCCAGCCCTTGTCCCCAGTCCCTCTCCAGCTCTCCTGGAGCCCCTTTAGGCCCTGGAAGGGGCTCTGAGCTCTCCCTGGAGCCTTCTCCTCTCCAGGTGAGCCCCCCCAGCTCTCCCAGCCTGGCCCCATAGGATCATTTCTACCCCAAATTCAGTCCAAGCTCCCAGTCCCTGCATGAAGACCGGGAGGGACCAACCCCTTGGATCAGATTCCGGTGCCGCTGGTGCGTGGGCAGCAGCTGGAGGCATTTCAAGGTTGCCTCAATGTAAGCAGGAGCATATTTTAGCACAATTTAGTTTCCAAGCGACCTCTGATGCTGCCTTAATTACAGAAGCAGGGAAATAATTCCGAGTCGGGAGGCAGGAGCAGGAGAAGATGAACAAGCAGTGATAAGGTTCTACCTCAAACACTGATAACCGCAAAGATTATCCCGGCAGCCCGGCCGGGTCTCAGCACTGAACTGAAGTCAAATAGATGGCTTAATGCTGGCCCCAAATTAAAAAAATGGTATTTAAGGATTTAAATCTTGAAAGACCTCATTTCCCAGCCGGCCTCCTAATGGAATTCCTGTTAGTTTGGGGAGCGGATCCCGCACGCAGCACAGCGCATCCATCACCGGAGCATTAATGTAAAGCTCTGTAATGCACCCAGAGCCTTTGGATAATGGGCCTGCCATGGAATAATCAGCAGTGGGGCCAATTTCTTTCTATAAACAGAAGCTCTTTAGAAGATGGAAAGCAAAGACCTTCCCTGCCACACTCCAGACCCTCGGGGCTTTTCTGCTTGTCCCTCTATGGCCAGGATTGCTGCTCCAGATCCTGTGTCCATCTCTCTGGAAGGCGATGTGTTTCCTTTTCTTTAAAACACCATTTTTGGGTAGTTTTTGGTGACTCTTCTCCTTAAGGCTTGGGATGTGTCTTCCCTCCTCCCATGTGGCTATTCCAGGTGAGAGTTAGGAGGCTTTGGGGCACCAGGGAACCCCTGGAAAACTCCATCTTGTGAAAGAAAAATGCCTTTTTTTTCTAGATCGGCTTTAAAAATGAAGAGCTCCTGGAAGCCTGATTTGCAAACCCATCCAAAATTCACCATCTGACCATCCACGGCGCCTCTGGCCTCCATCTGATTAGGAGGCAATGATTCAATTTAATAATATCTAATTCCGAGTGCAATATCAATAAGGGAAACTGCCAGTCAGCGGAGCAGCTCCGAGCGCGTGAGCGCGTTCCCCGCTCGGAGCGGGAGCAGCCCTAACGCCGGCGATGGGAAAGCGACCGCGTGCTGACGGCATCGGCTCTGACACCGTGGGAGAGCAGAGCCCTCGGCCAGGGCGGGGGGGCTCAGCTGGGAACATGCAAAAGGTTTCTGGGGTGTAATTTAGGGATATTAAAGCAAATTAGCCCCAAAATGCCCCGACCCGAGGGTGAGTCTCAACCTGTGCTCCTGAGCTGCCGCCCCAAATGGGCAAATTTCCTAAACCCATCCCTTTTCCAGCCAAGACCTGAGTTCCTGCCCTGCTTTTTCCTTGATCCTCCTTGGCATCTCCCTCTAAACCTAAGCCAGGGAGCTTGGCCAAGGTCAGGGAAGAGGATTTTGGGCACATTTTTGGGAGGCACCACCTTTGTCTTATCGACATTTCTCTTATTGCTCGTGACTTGCAGCAAGAGAGGGATGGAGCTCCATGGGCTGGAACTTAGTAAGGGTTCCTCCACACATTATCCAGCATCCCAAGACATTTAAAGGATTTAAAGGTACCTGAGTTATGACAGATGAATGGACTTGGATAAAGAGACCCTCTTCATCTCAAGCAGAAGAAATCCGATATTCCCAGAGGCAAAAGGCTTGCTGAGTTTGATGGATCTAGTTGGATCTGGTGGAGCAAATCCCAGGAGCCTAAAGGTTTAAATGCCTTACAAGTTTAAATATTAAAAAGCACAGATTTATTACACAGAGTGACCTTTAAAACTTGTCTCATTAAACTACATCTCCTGGCCCTTCTGGGCCTCGGTGCCTGCGAAGACAAGGCTGGGAAGTTCAAAGCAATGAGCAAAAATGGTTAAAAATGTCACCATTTTATGGACTATTCTGTAAAACTTAACTTGAAAAGAGAAAAAAGCCCCCAGAGTGTCTTAATGTCCCCATGGGCTTCTCCAGTGCCTGGAATATTTTCTGTCTCTGTTATTGTTTTTTCCTTTGTGGAACACCCACAATAAAACCATGCAAAAAGCAGGGACAATTTTATACTGCCCCTGTCTCTGGAGAATCCCACCCCAGGGGTATTTTGGGGCATGGAACATCCCTCCAAAGCCAGTCTAAACCCCAGGCTGCCATTTTGTCCGTCAGAAAAAAAACCTAAACACATTAAAATGCTTCAATTCCTTCTCTCTGACTGCGGAGAGGAACATGGGCGCGATGGAGGCCGGATCCCTCTCCGGGCGCTCCGTGTGCATCCCTAACGTGAAGCGAAGGGCGCCATCCAATTAGGGGCACGCCGGGAGACGGGATGGAATCAGCCACATGGAGGGACGGGATTGCTCCTGCCCCTTTGCATCCTTCCCTCCCCAAATCCCGCTGAATTATGCATGCTGTCTGCTCGGATTAGCCCGACATCCCGGACCCTCCGCCAGGAGACGCGCGGGAGGAGAGCGGCCGAGTGATGCGGGATGGCAGGAATGAGCTGCGGGAAAACCCTCGGGACACCAAAACCTTCGGAAGGGTTTTTTAGGAGGAGTTTCACGGCACGTTCCGCTTCCCCTGCTGGCCTCCCAAACTTTTCAACTTCACAAAAGGCTTTTGGCATGCAGAGGTTTTATCCAAGATCCCAACCAGAGGGTGTTCCAAGCACGTCAGGGAGGCTCGGGCAACCCAACAGCCAGAATGGGCTGCCCCAACTTATTTCAACTTCTTTTCCCACCTTTTTATGGGATATTTTCTCTAGGACCAAGGTCTCTGTCCTGACCACAGGGCTGGAACCCACACTTGCACTGGGGTTGTGCCAAGTGGACTCGAGCGCTCAAAAAGGAGAATTTTGCTTCTTTGAGAGGAGTTTGACACAAATTTGTAGTGATGGGGCCATTTGGGCACTTTACGAGTGAAAAATCGCTTTCAATGTCTTCTTCTGCTCCGATAACGTCAAAACAAAGAGGGAATTTTAGCACCCTTCAGATATTCCATTAAGTGTGGAATTGAGTTATGCCGTTTGATATTAACACACATTTTTAACACCCGGTGTCATGTAAGTGCCTGTTTCTAAACTGGAGCTTTTTAGAGTTTCACAAATCTCCGATCTCCCTGTTTCTCACCCTGATTTGGAGCAAAAGCACAGATTTGAGAGGTTGGAATTTCAGACACCCTTGTTTACGGCTGATTTTAAGGAATAGTTTGCAATGCAGATGGAGCAGGGGTTGGGAGGGGGAGGATGTTTACTTGCTCTTCTCCTCAGGCCCAGGTAAGTCTGTCACTCTCACTAATTAATCTACAATTAAAAAAAGAGTTTGCACCGAATTTTCCGAGTGCATCTTCATTTTTATTTCCTCACCTGCACCCAAAAAAAAATAATAATCAGGAGCGTAATAAAATAATGTGATAACTTCCTCCAATGCAATTTGCTGCTCTTCCCTGGAAAATCAACCTAATTATAGAGCCAGGATTAAATGAATGTCACAATCACTGCTGAGGCACCTGAGACTCGATGATTTTGAGCATGGAGGGATCATTTTTGCAGCAGGAAAGGGACCAGTCTCAGCCTGCTTTTGTGACTTGTAATTTGTGTTCCTGAAGTCCTGGAAAAGTGGAATTTATGCCCCGACTGAGGGGGCTGTATCCAGAGTACATCAAGAGGAATTTGCATTGGGAATTTTGAGCAAAAACTTGATGGTTTGGAAGTTTCGGTCGTTTTCATGGCTGGGCTTGCAACTGAAAAGCAGAATTTGGTGAGTCCATACAATCATGGAATGTCCTGAGTGGGAAGGGACCCACCAGGATCATCCAGTTCAACTCCTGGACACCCCAACAACCCCACCCTGGGCACCCCTGGCAGCGCTGCCCAAACGCCCCTGGAGCTCTGGCAGCCTCGGGGCCGTGCCCATTCCCTGGGGAGCCTGGGCAGTGCCAGCCCCCTCTGGGGGAAGGACCTGTTCCTGAAATCCAACCCAAACATCCCCTGGCACAGCTCCAGCTCTGCCCTTGGGTCAAACTCCTTCAAGTTTGGAAGAAAATATGGAGAAGGGGGATAAAATCCAAGCCCAAACCCCCAGCCAAGAAAGTTGAAGTTGTCAAATTATTAATGGAAGGAAATCCTGTTCCCCAAACCCTATTTATCCAAAGAGCCACAGAATTCCCTTTGGCATTGCTCCGGGTGGCTCCGTGGGTGAGTAGATGCTGGAAAACCTCCATGAGGATCACACCACTCAAAAACCTGGTATTCCAAACTGACACAGTGGTGGTGCCGAGGGGTCCAAGGGCTAGCTCAGGACCCCTGGGAACAATGTCAAGAGAACCTAGGTAAAAGAAAGAAAGGCGCTCTTTTCCATTGGGATCAAATCCTCAGGTCTTTATTTGGTGGATCCAAGAAGGAGAAGAGGCTGGAGGCTGCCAGAGGACTCCTTTTGACACCCCCAGGGAGGAAGGGGTGGGGGGAAGGCCCCCACCAATGGGGTACAGGCTCACGTAGGGGGTAAGACAGGATTTCCAGGGAAGAGGTGTGGGATTCCAGTGTTACAACATCACCACGTGTGAGGACAGGTCCAGACATGTATACCCAGTGCAAAACCTATTAATAACAAATCAGTAATCTAACGACATTTGTGCAGTACAACACCAAACAACTTCCATTAACATTGTGGATCGTACGGACGGCGCTGTTCCATTTCCCCCAGGCCCATGGCATCCCTATTCATCAAGGCTGAGCGAGCACCAGCCCCGGGATGTTCCCAGGAAAAGGGCACCCTCAGGGGTGCTCAGCGGGTACCAATGGCAAATCCCAGGTGATTCCCATCCCCGGAGAACAGACGGAGCACAAACAGCTCTGTGCTCACCTTTCCCTGCCCCTCGGTTTTCCTGAGGACATGGGAGGGGAAAGCTTTGATATTTTTCTCCCCTGGCATGTGTCCATGGGGGGCTTTGGGGGGTTATTCCTGCGAAGGGAGGTTTGCAGCACAGGGGAGGGGACAGAGGACAGGGTAGGGCAGGTGGGGGGATGTAACCAGGTACAGGGGGAAAAAGCCATAAATCCTTTTCCAGCCAGACACTGACATTTTTGGGCACGTAGAGAATTTCAGCTCCAGGATGTTGTTGGAGAGGGAAGCGGGGAGTTAGGATTGATGCAGCCGTTGCCAAAATCATTACCAGACCCCAAAATCATCACCAGACCCCAAAATCTGAATTATCCACGAGGTGTCCCTTGTGTTGGGATCTTGTGGTGTCACATTACAGGTGGGTGTGGATTCTCCCATGTCTGACAAGGGTTGAGCTCACATTAGACACAGATTACATCACATTTTTCCCTGAAATAAGAAGGACCTTTTGGCCAAACCTGGAGAAAAGTGGGTTCAGCACTGAGGCTGCACAAAAGAACCCTCTGGAAATGTGTTTTTTCAGGAAACACCCACTCTCCACACATCAGCAGTTGCTGAAAACCTCTGGCTTTCACTGAAACTGAAGCAGGTGTTTTTCTCAAACTAAAATTTTTTCATATTTCCTTGAGGTCAGGGGCCTGGATTCAGGGGGGCCTGGAGGGATGTGTGCAACCTGGTGCTCATTTTTGGGAGAGATTCATTCTACCACCTACGCTGAATATTTCACCAGGTTTCTCAGGAGGGAGCAGCGAGGGCCTCCAGACACCTGCAGGAATTATTTGGGGTCTCAGCCAGCTCTCTGCTGAGGCAGAGAGGCGAAGCAGCCGGGCTGAATGCCACACCGACACTCCGGGGTGGAGTTTTTGAGTTTTTCTCACTCCACACTGATTTGTCAAACCCTTTTTAAAGCCGTTTAACCTTTGTCAGGGCATTTCGTGCAGAACATCTCACTCTGCTGCAGGCACAGCCTGTGGAGTTTAAGCTCTTGAATCAATTCAGCTTCTTCTTGTGGCCCTGTTTGTGGGAAGGGCTGCCCAGCCGGGATTTTATCTGAGCTCCCTCTCGGCCTTTACCAAGCATGAACTGCAGCAGCACCGAGAGGAGGGGGAAGTTAATCAGACACAAGGCGCTGTTCTGAGGAAGACCTTGACACCAGAAACAGATGATTTATGACCCCTCCAAAACCCTCCCTGTGTGTAATAAACCCCACCCAGCCCCAGCCTGGACTGATCTGTATTTCAGCCACTTGAGCAAGGTAGAGCATCCAATTCCCTGGGTAGGAACTGTAGGAGCCGGTCCTCCGAGTTCCCCCTTTTCCCAGGTAAAGGTCAGGAGTTGTTTTTCCAGGCTGCTCCTAAAAAGTTGGTTTGGGGAGGTTGTGTACCAAGAGCTGCAGCCTCAGTTTTATCCGCCCCCCTTAGAGCACCTTACCCCCAGCTGCTGGGGGATTCCTGGGAGCTGACAGGTTGTTCCAGTCCTTATGGAGACATCCAACAGGTTAAAAAGATCAGGAATAAGGCAAAAAACTTGCCTGGATGTTCCGAGTCCGTCCCTCTTCCCTCCCGTACCCGTCTCCTCTCCCAGCTCCATGTCCCCTTGGCCGTGTCTGGACACAGGTGACGATTTCCCCCCTTTTCCCCCCTTTTTTCCCTAAGCCAGCGTGTGACGGGTTCGCTGCTTTCCATTTGTAGCCATGGAAACCATTGATTGCTGCTAATGAAGCCTCCCCACCCTCCCAGACTGGTTTGCAGCAGTGTTGGGTGCACTGGGATATTTTCCAGCGGGATCCCACCCTGGGTTTGCACTGGGGGCTCTTGTGCACACTCAGCCCCCCTGGTCCATGCCCATCCCCCAGTTCTGGATGCCCAGGGCTCTCCAGCATCTTTCCAGGTCCCAAGGTGTTTGCTGAGATGATGGAAATTGGGATGATTTCCACCAAACTCTTCCAGCTTTTTGGCAGCAGGTTGCTTCCTGCAAGGATTGGGGCAAATCCTGCCTGGTTTGGGGACTCTCCTGGCCCAAAAAATTGATGCACCTCAACAAATACCCACGCAGGGACCAATTAATCCCCAGAAGGAGCAGGCTCTGCTTGGATGGGGATTCTGGGCACGGATTCTGGGCACCTCCATCTCAGCTCCTTCGGGATATTTCCACCTCTGTGGTTTTCCCACAAAAGCTCCTTGCAAGCCTCAGCTCCCACCTCCCATCTCTCCCCAGCCTTGCCTCCACCAGCCACTCCAATCTGCAGCTGCTCGGTGGATTTTTAGTGATTCTTCTTTATATTTAAAGCAATTTTGAAAAAAAAAATTAAAAATAAAAAAAAGAAGAAGCAAAAAGTTTATGGCAATTTACGCTGCTTTGTAATTAGAGCCAGTGATTAGAAAATCTTTCGCTTCGTGATGGAGTTTTCCTTTAAAGAGAAAAAAAAAAGGAAAAAAACCTAAAAAGGGAATAGAAAAAGGCCGCCAAAAGAGCTCAAAGACTGGAATTAACCAGATTATATCTCATTACTTCCAAATGGAAAGGAAAGTTACAGCCTATTAGAGCAGTTGCATCTGCAGCTGGGCAGGAAGGGAAGCAAATTCCCTCCACGGAACCAGGCTCGGGCACGGTACTGGGTTGCAATTGGCTTTGGGGGCTGATATTTTTCCAGATTTTCCGCTCTTGGAAGGGAATCAGCGACTTTTTATCAGTTTATCTCTCTTTTGTTCGCCCAGGGAAAGGCCGCCCTGGTTGCAGGCCCTTTAAAGGCCACAGCTAATTAAACACCACGTCCTCAGCCCGAGCATCTCCCCTCCACTGGGTCGTTCCCGGGTGCTATTCCTGCGTCCTGAGGAGGAAAAGGAAGAGTTTTGGCATCTAAAAGGGGTGGTTGAAGTGCCCTGAGGTGTGTTTTGGTGCCGGCTGAATTCCAGAGGAACTCGGGCCAAGGGGCTCCAGTGCCCCCCCGGGGATCCAGGCCCGGCTGGGTCCTGCCCTCGCTGCCCTCCCACCCGTGCCACCAGGAGTCCATCCCGACCTTAGCAGCAGCTCATCCCAATGCCAGGGGAGGGCTCCAGCGTTTGTTTTTTCCTGGGAGAAGTTGTGAAAGCACAAAAAAAACCGGGCTCAGCAAAACAGGGAGGGTTTTGTTGCCCCCTCTGGTGCTGCTCGAGCAGCACTTCAGCGCACAAAGGCTTTGGGGGCTTTCATTTCCCAGCCGCATCTCGGGGAAGGCTTCTCATTACATGGAAGGCTCCCGGGAGATTTATCCTGATGGAAAAGGGTTTTGGTTGAGGGAAGGAGCAGCAGAGCTCCTTGGAGGGGGGCTGTGAGGCAGAGCCCCAGCACAGTTGTTACATGCAGGGGAGGTTGGATGGGCTGGGAACAACCCGGGATAGGGAAGGGGTCCTGGTGGTGGAACGGGATAAGATTTAAGGTCCCTTCCAATCCAAACTGTTCCGGGATTCTAGGATTCTGTGGACTCACATTGTGGCATTCCAGCTGTGAAATCACACACGGCGTGCCAGGACTTCCTCATCTCCAGGTTTCGGGGAGTTTTCAGCAGGAAATTTTCTTTAGGGGTGAGACCTGATCTCTTCTATTTGCTTTTCATCCCAAAAGCATCAGGAGGGAGCTGGGCTGGCACACGTGGAGCTCTCTCCTCCCCGAACCAAGGCTTGGTGCCTCAGCATCCTCTGGGTCTCTGCAGTCCTTGAAGAGAGGACAATGCTGAACTCTTGGAATGATGCACAACTCCCGCCCCGCTCTGACCTTGCCGGAGCAATTCGGAGCTGGAGACAAATTCAGGCAGACAGGGAAACTCATTTAATTGGAGCTCAGTGTCTTTATTGGCACCGTCTTCTCCTCCTTTTTCCTCCTCCTAAGGAATTCTTTCATTAGCAAACAACAAAAATTATTTGGGTGCCTGACATCTCCCGAGTGGCGGTGGATTTGCAGCCAGCATTAGCTGGGAGGTTTATCCCAGCCCTTAATAAGCTGGAAGAGGGATGGATGCATTTTGCCTAAACCAGGGGAGCTGATTGGGACCTAAAAATCTGATTCATCTTCAGAGCAGACACCCATCAGGGACTGGGGAAGAGGAGTTCCAGCCAAGGTCGTGCCAACGAGCTGTGCAGGAGCTGCAGGCTGGGAAGCTGGGAGAGAAAACAGCTCGGGACGCTCAGGGGTGCTTGGAGCTGGCGAGCTGGGCTGGGCAGGGATTTCAGCTCCTCCACGCAGGAGGATGCGGCCGATCTCCTGTTAGGGATGCTCCAGGTCAATCCATGACTCTGTTACAACCCATTCAGCCATTTTTAGTGTTGGGGAGGAGAGGCTGGAAGCCTGGAATGTTGTTTGGGAAGTGAAGGAGTTACTTGGGGCTGCCTTGGAAACCCTGGGACGGGAGGAGATGCAAAAGCTCCGCTTTTAAAGGTGTGACAGATGGGAGAGAAACGGAACTGCCGAGGATCTCAGTGGGTCAGAAAGGCTTTTCCATGGTTTTCAGTATCGTAGGGGACCCACGGAGCCTCCTGCTTGCCCGGATAACTCAGCCCGCTGAACTCCACCAGAGTGAGGGGGAAACTTCGGCTGCTTCCCAAGCTCTGCTGTAAGGGGGAAACAACCCCAGGCTGGAGCTGGAGGTCCCAAACCCCAGCCCTGACTTTGCCTTTGGGTTCTCTCCCTCCCTGCGGATGTTGCAGTGAGGAGGTGAGGAGAACCCCGTGTCCAGAGCCCGGCTGTGGGCAGGAGGGCAGAACAAGGCCTCCACCCCGGGCACCCCAAGCGCATCCCACTGTCCCCAGTCCCGCTCTCCAGAGGACAATTTTGCCAGCACTGAGTGCGAGCTGTCACTGTGACAGCCTCCCGTGGCTCCTGCTGCCTCATGATTGAAGCTTCCATTAACTTACATTTCCCTTTTATTTTATTTTCCTGGGGTTTTTTCCCATTTTTTTGGTTGAAGTTTTTCTCGCCTTAATTTGATGATTTTTTTTTTCCTTAAACTCTGTCACCACTTCTCTGGTGTAAAAGCAGTTGATCAGTTCTGGGGAATTGCTGCAGCCCCTCTGCTCCCAGCCAGGCTAAAATGCGACACCCTGAATAATTCCTCGCCACTCTTTGTTTTCTGGGAATTCGCTCCAATAACTCCCCCTGGTGTGTATTTCCAAGATATTTTACCCCAGATGATTCATTTCCCGGGATGGAAACACGCTTGGCAAAGCACAGAGGGCTGGCTCTAAGTTCTCTTACCTGCAAGAGTTATCTGGGAACAACAACAACAAAAAATTGGAGAAAATTAAACCCTTTTCCTGCCTTTTAAGAGGATTTTTTGGCCAAGCTCTTGGGTTTTCCCGAATGGGGACAAGTGGCCTTCAATCTTTGCCTGCTCCTTTTTCTGTGCTTGTTTTCCCTTTGATTTCTTCCTGGGGTCACTCCACCCTTCACAGGACTCTGCTCATCACTCTGTGGTGGGAATATTGGTCTGGAATGGCAATGGCCAGAGACAGCGGTTAAAGAGTGGAAAAAGCCGGACTGGGCTGGATCCTGGGCGGGGAAATCGTGGCTGTAATCCAAGAGATCCCATGGTGCAAAGCATGAAAAGGGGCCAAACCCATCCCGTTGTCACACAGGAAAAGATGGAATGGGTCAATTGGCGAGCTCTGATTTTGTATTACAAATAACTTCAAAAGCTTTGCGAATGTTTTGAGGGGGGCACTGGGTCCTGTGCAGCTCTGGAGTGGTTCATTTTCCACAACCCCCCTGGAAGTGCCTCCCCAGAGATAACAAGACTCCCTCTGTTACCTGGGTTTCCATTTTAATTCGCTCTGTGAGAGCCCTGAAGCCCGCTCCTGCTCGTGCAGACCCTGCTCTGCCCGCTCGGAGCAGCAGAGAATGGACCTGGGAGTTACAAATGGGGATAAAAATACTGCACAGATCACGGAATCATTAGCAAGTCCTTCCTCTCGGAACGTAAATCGAGGCTTTCCTGGAGTTCTGGTTTCCCCCACGAGCAGGATTTTCCAGCCAGGCTTTGGATCACGAGGAGAGGCTGGGTGGGAAGGGAGAGAAGCAATGAATGGGATTTGATAAGGCCAAATAATTTGGGAGAAACTGGGAGGTGGAGGCAGCCACTGGCAGGGATGGGCTCTCCTCTGCCTGGGGGACTTTGCTGGGGAGACAGAACTGATTTTTTTGGCCAAAAACCAGGGATTAACCATTTATGGGAATCTACTATGTTTATCCAGGTGCTAGGAGCAGAACCCAACGCCCCCGTTGGGCGCCATCATCCAGCCCAATCTCCTCAACCATCACCATTCCATGTTTTCTCCCTTCCCCGCTCCAAAAAATGCGTCAGTATCTCAGCAAGGATGCAAACCCTTCATGGATGGCTGGAAGCTCAGCTGAAGCAGCAGACGTGTCTGTTCTTCCATCTCAAACACCTTCCTCTTCCCACTGCCGAGGGGAATGGAGGGGTTTTCCAGAGTGCCGGGATCAGCAGCGCATTCCTGAAGGTTCCTTATTTGGTGTTTTCATTTTGGGGTGATTTTGAGCTGTTTGAGTCTCCCTGGAGATGAATCTCTGTGTTTTAAAGGGTAAAGTTCTCAATGGAAAGAGTGGGATTCGGGGTTGTGGTGCTCCTGCCCAGACGAGGTCATTACAGTAATTTTTAATAAAGATTTATTCTAAGAGAAATAGCACTTATAAAACTTAAATGAGTCCACAGAGCTGCTGGGGAAAGGGACAGGTTCTTTGCCAATTATTTTTCTTCAAAAACACTTCAAAGATTAAAAAGAAAAAAAAAAGAAGTAAAAGGATCAACCCACTCCATTCATTTATTTATGAGTTAATAAAAGCAAGAGAGAAAGAAGCAGTTAACATGCATAGATTTGGAAATCCAGGGGGATTTGGGGATAATGGAACCTGACCTTCTGCCTCCCAGTGCTGGGTTCAGGGAGGAACTTCACCAGAGCTGAGGAGCCCAACCCTTCTCCAAAGGGCTTCTCTGCACACATGGGACTGGAAACCCTCATGCGGGCACTTCCCAGCCCAAAAATCCTTCTTTTGGGTTTTTTTACCCCTTTATTTCTAATTTTTTTATATTTTACCCAAATCAGAACTGAGGAGAATGGCAAACTTCTGTTTTGCTCTACAAAACTCTTCTGCAGCTGGGCCTAGAAAAGCTTTTGTACTTTAAATTCTCTAACGTTCATTAAACCTCGGTGTTCAGACAATAAAAAATCCCAGCACGCAGAGCTCCCAGGCAGCAGGGGAAGGTTTTCCCTGTGCCTGGAGCATGGCCCGCAGCACGTGCCTCCTTTTCTCAGCAGGATTCTCCAAGGAATTTGGTCTTATCCATGCTGGGAGCAGGACATGGGGGCTTTGCCCTGCACGAAGGTCTTGTTCCCGGGTTTGTTAATTACAGCTGGATTTTGCAGCTCAAAGATAATTCCTAACCCTCTTTTAAGATTTTTTTATTGTCGAGGATCACCCTGAAATGTGAGAAAATGCCACAACTAAGCACAGTTTGCGCTTAGTTTATCTCATAAATTAAATCAGATCTGGACTTTGCAGAGACAAATCAGTCTGTGGAACTCACAAGAAAATAATTAGAAATATTCAATTTATTTTAAACATTAAATTTTTTTTAAAAAATCAGACAGTTTTAAGGGATAAAAGCCATATTCTGCAGGTTTTAATGCCAGAGACTCTGGGTTTTTTGCCATCTCATATTTCCATTCCATCAGCTGAAGGAGCTGTTTGTGCTGGAGCTGAGGCACAGGTGCATGCTCTGCGTGGGATGCTCTCCTGATCCTTTATGTGCATCCTGACCTCCACAGAGATGCTGAGGAGACTTGGTGCCTCACCAAATTAGGGCCAGAACATCCACAGGAGGTTCTTAGAATGCAGCCAGCATGGAACCCACACCAACAAACCCTCCCCATGGTCACCAAGACCCAGGGCTAATTCAGGACAAACTCCTCTGGGATGTCAGGCCCCACGCGCCTTGAAGGGGAGCTCAGTACCCTGGGCCACTCATTTCCTTTTAATTTTAAGGTAGAAGAATAAATTTTAACGAAAAGGGAGGAGGGGAGGCAGCATTTGATACCTGGGCCTGAATCTCTCGTGTCTCCAGCAGGAGATTTCACTGCCAGTTAATTCCCACTCCCTCTTCTCAGTGGCCCCCACGCTGCCCTGGATAACTGATTCCCACCCAGCCCCTCCTCATTCTCCAAGGCAGTCATTTCCCACTGCCTTTTTCAGACCAGAAGGGCAAGGGAAAATAATAACTGCTCAGTGCACTGTGTTCAAGTTAAGGACCGTGATTATCCTTTTGGAGTGCCGGTGTTTTCACAACACCTGAGGGGTTTTTTAAGTGCATCTCTTTAGAGGGCAGAAATAGGTGTTTACACTTGGAGGAGGTGGAGAAAAGCAGCCAGGGGTGCTTAATCTCCCTGGAAAAATGCTGGGCTGTGGCCTTGTGTGGGCATCCAATGTAAAGCCACGGAGTCCTTGCCATGGGAGCGCCACTCTTAAAGCCAAGATTAAAGAACGGCTCAGGATTAGTCAAATAATGGTCAAAATTACTCAAGCTGGTTTCATAATACCTGATTATTTCAGAAGGGCCTGATTTAGTTTGTTAAAGTTGGGCTGGGCAGATCTACCCTGGCTTCAGCACCAGCTTGTGGCTGCAAAATCGTGTGAAAAAAAGTGCCAGTAAGAAGGATAGTTCTAAATAAATAACTTGGCTTCTCAAAGTGACTTTGGAAAGGTGGACGGAGATCACAGAATTCTTGCTCTAAATCAGACTTGGGCCTGGCCGCCAAGCAGGGCACCAGAAATGGGTGCTGAGGGGCAGATCCAGCTCGTTCAGGGCTCAAAAACAAGTTGTTCATGTTCACAGGTCGCTTATGGATCTCACCTCCTCAAGGACCTTTTCCTGCATCTTCATGCATCGCCTCTCTCCGGGGCAGAGAGCAGAGGCGCCTGAACCGTGCCGCGGCTCATCCCCTCCCGCTCGCCATTAGCGCGTCAATATTTGCAGCCCCGCGTGGTGACACTCCGAGGTCCCCGTGCCACCCGGGCTGGACCAGCACCTGCCAATCCCACCCCGCCGGGGCGGGGAGAGGGCGGCAGCCCGGCCACGCGGCACAAAGGCGCCGCAATGAGAATAAATTGCCTTGTCAAAGAGGAGGGCAGCTCTGCTCTTAATGGAAATAATGGTAGATTACACGGGCTTTTGTCACACAATATAATCAAAGACAGGATCAAAGGGAGGGAATACAGCAAATGGTTAGCAGGCAAGACATGCTAATGAGATAAAAATGCTCGCCTTGCCACCTCTCCGAGCTTCAATCGAAGGATAATTGATACTAAATAATGTAATTTTGAGCTGTGGTGAAATGCACTTAAAACCAGCAGACAAGGCTGTGAAAATGTTTTAGTTTTTCTGTTACTCTGCTGTCAGTTCTAGCAGTTTTTTTTCCAACGCCCATGTGGCTGCTGACTCTGTGTGTGGGAGCTGCTAAAAAGAGAGAATAAGTGGGAAAAAGCCAATTTTGGTGAAATATTGGTGCTTTTACACCACTTTAACCCAACCCCTGGGCCTGGGGCAGGAGCAGGTCACCCCTGTTGGGCTGGGTCTGGGTTTGGGCAGCAGGGACAGCCCCGTGGTGGCAGAGGCACCGGGGATGGCAGTGCCACCTCCGTTGGCACCAGGAGCTCTCAGGCAGCAGCAAATTTCAGCTGCTGTTCCCACCTGCCACTGGAAATGCAAGTGGGAACTGCTGTGATTTAAATGGGAACCGATGCAGTTTAAAGGATTCTCCAGCAGTAACGCAGTGAAGTGCAAAGCCTTGGCGTGGGGTGGTGTCCAAGGGATGGGATTTTATCCCCTGGAGCCACGTTGGCTGCAGCTCCACTGCATCTCAGGCAGCTCCACGCAGCCCCAGGAATTCCTGATCATCTGAAACACTTTGTCCGCTGGAAAACTTCTGCACTGCCTGCTTTGTGGGAAAATAAAAATGCCAGATTAGGCAGAGTTTAAATATTTCTAAATGCTTTCCCGTGGCCCTTCCCGTGTTTTAGGGCAAACCTAACCCCTGGCACTGCGGGATTTCCGACCTTGCCATCCACGCTGGCTTTAGCAGCTCAGTGAAGACACAGAATTCCCTTCCTCCTTTGCAGGACTCCTCCACAATTTGTTTCCCAGCCCACCACGGGGCATGAAAGATTCACGGAGATCATTGAAGCACCAGCTCCGAGGGCCCTTCAGTCACCACTCAGCACACCCAGCTGGCAGCACCGGCGCTCCCGAGAGCGTCCAGATGGGAAGATGTTGTAAAGTAATTCCCCAAGATCCAAAGGCGAGGAGCAGTGCAGGAAGCAGGATTCTGCCCGGGGCCAGCATGACAAGAAGCCCTGCTTGGGGCAGGGCTGATCCAAGGAGCCGTTTATACCCAGCCCGGAAGGTCCCACGTGTGGAAAAACTCACTCAGGAATCTCAGGCTTCAAGCAATGACTTCATGTCCCAAAATACGAGCATTACAAGAGGGAAGAGCTGTAAATTAAAAAATAGGGAGCTGTCATCCTGTGAGGAACATCTCTGGAACTGGAGGGGAAATCTTATTCCCTGCCCCCAGTTAACAACCAGTCCCCATCTGGCTTTCGTGGGGTGCATCCATATTTTTAACATGTTCCAATTGCAGCAAGGATCTGAGAGGAGGAAGATCCACGAGTTCTTTGTTGAGTGTGGGTGGAGGAGAGATTTTCTGGGGTCCAATAACAGCTGATCCATGCAAGAGCATTCTTTGCTCTTCCCAAGGTAGGAAGAGCTCTGTGAAAAATGCAAAGAATGACAACTTAAAAATGAAAATTACTTTGGTGGTTGCAGATATGATTTTTTTCTTCTACTTAGAAGTTCCTTGTGGCAAAATTAATCAAATCAGGACACTCCCCAGAAACTTTTGGTGTTGTTTATTTATTGCTCGAGTTCAGCTGAGCAGCTTCCCTGCAGAAAGAAAACTGTTCTGTGTCAAGGAAAATAAATAATGAAAAATAAAGGATCTCTCCTCCTGCATTTCCAACCCCCTCTTTGCTGACGGGTGCCGCAGGCAATTACTGAGGATAAATTAAGACTAATTATGGCAGATCTCTTCTGAAGGTTCTGAGGAACCTTGGAAGCATCTCTTGACATCAGGGTGCCCTGCAGGGTTCAGCAGCACAGGAGAGCACATGAGATTCAGGTTCATGGAAGGTATGGCCATGGATTGAGGAGATGAGGGAGGAATAATCCCTGAAACACCAGCAAAGCCTGAATCTCAGTGCAGTCCCTGGTACAGCCACCAACCCTTTGTCATTTGAAGCTTTCTGACCCCAGTGTGCTGAATTCCTCTCCTGAGAAGCATTAAAATCCCCATTTTTCCTCTTTCCCAGCTCCTGGTGACCATTGCCATGCCCTCCTCTCCTTGCCTCCCTCTCCCCCCGTTCCACATAAACCAGTCATTGCTTTTCAGGGCCTCTTTTCTCTCTGGTCCAAGGCTGCAGCCCGTGTTCCATGAGCTGGAAAACCTTCGGCTCATGCACTTGGATGCAGCCGATGGCACAGACTGCATCTGCTGCTGGTGGGGCAGGGCTGACCCAAGGCAGTGCTCATAACCAGGCCAGAAGATCCCACATGTGGAAAAACTCACTCAGGAGTCTCAGGGATGGGCCCTAAACAACCTGTCTGCTGCAGCTCCTCAACATCTCCTCTGGAGTTTTGGGGGGAAGGTCAATGAGCAGAGCTGCTGAAAGAATGGAATGGAATGGAATGGAATGGAATGGAATGGAATGAGTTGAGCGCCTTCTTAAAATCTGGTCTGGTTTTAAGAATTCAAGGGTCAAGTGAGAAGTTTTTCATATTGGAGCCATATTTCATAAAATCATGGAATTGGAGAAAGGCTTGGGTTGGAAGGGACCTTAAAGCCCATCCAATCCCACCTTCCATCACCTTCCACTACTCCAGGATGCTCCAGGCCCCGTCCAGCCTGGCCTTGGACACTCCCAGGGATCCAGGAGTTTCTGCTGTTCTGCTGTTTCTCTGGGCAGCCTGTGCCAGGGCCTCCCCACCCTCCCAGGGGAGAACTTCTTCCTAACATCCAACAGCATTCCAATGGTTCGTAAACCTCCAAAGCCCACGAGGACATAATGGAAACAGAGAAAGATGGGATTTCAGGTGGGATGAGCTCTTGTTCTTCACCTGAGCACTATCAGCTTTAGGCAAGCCAGCCTCAGAATTCCTCTTTTCTGGATAACACTTTCTAGAGCTGCCTTCATCCTCTCCAGAAAAAACGAGGAAGACAAAACACACACAGGCAAATCCAGTGAGGTTCTTATACCCTGCTTGGACAACCAGTTTGAAGCGTTGGTGCAAATCTGCTCAGGGAGAGGATGAACATCCCGGCCCTTGAGATGCTTTGGCCAAGGCTTTGCACCCCCTGCAGTGTCTGTACTTCCCAGCACAGAAGCATTCATTCCCTGGACATCTGCTTTGTGTGACTGTGGTTGTTATGGGGATGCTGAAGTGATTCTGACAATATCAGAAAGGATCCAAGAAGTTTATTCCATTTATAGGCTCGTGCATGTGGATAGTGGGAGCAGTTAAGAAAGCTCAACTGGGATCCACCACCAGCCCGTGCTGAGTGTCTCAGCTCTTCTGCTGGGAGGACCTGACCACTTCCAGCAGCCTTTTCCCACTCTCACTGAGGGCAAGAGGGTCACAGAGCCTGGGATTCCCCTTCTGGAGGGAAAAAAAAAGGCATGGAAAAATGGTTCAACTCAGGCCAGGACAAAGAGAAGTTGTCTCTTCCCAAATTCCCAGTAAATCTGGGGTGAAAGGGGTGAACTTCCTAAAAAATTTTTCCTCTGCTCCCATTTCCATCTGTTCTGAAGTGAGGTGATAAAGCTGCAAACCAAACAGGCAGAAGCCACATTTTAACGGTGTAAAAACCTGTCCCTTTGAGGTGGTTGATGTCTTCCTTGCACTGTTTTTGTCTGTAAGGCTGTGGTGGAATTCAGGATAAAGTCAGGGTTTGAGATACCCAAGAGGACATTTCTGAGTAAATCTACTCCTGTCTGGAAGGTAAAAACGTCCACATCTCATTCTCAATGTTTTTATTGGCTTTTATGAGTTGAGCTGAGAGCTGGAGGACAACAGAGGCTGCCCGGGCTCTGCTGAGCTGAGGGAGAGAAGCCGAGGTGACAATTTTATGTAACTTGCCTGTGGTCAGGAGCCGAGCCACTGCCAGACGCTGGCTGGGCAAGGTATATTTAGAAATGAGTTAAATAGAGCGTTCAGCCACCTGGGATGGGAGCAGCGGCTCCAAGTGCTGCTGGAATCACACACGCGGGCTTTCCACGGCCATCATTCCCCGTGGCTCCCTGGGTGGAAGAGGGGTGGAGGGGCCCGGGGTGTCCTTGCTCCTTGTCTGCTCTCCAGACTCTTCCCAGCGCCTCACCCGACCTTATCCTCACATGAAACAACGCCTGAACCTCCTCCGGTTTTGACATTGAGGAACTTTCTTTGCAGCCTGAAGAGTCCTGGAGGAAATGTTTTCAACCCGTGGGAGTGGAAAAAGGAGACGAAACATAGAAGAAAGATAAAGGGCTGCATCTCAGAGCAGCGATACCTGCGCTCGGCCAGTGCCTAATGAAGGAATTCGTGCGGAGCCTCCCCGGAGAGGGGCTGAACATCGCTGCTCTTCCAGCCCAACCCTGGAGCCAGCAGCTTTGAATAGCAGCTTTATTCCCTGGAAAGAAGGAATCAAGAGGTTGATGCTGTGAAGTAGGGATGGTTGGGAAAGATCCTGGAGTCAGGGATGACTCAACACAGCCGAAAATTTCCCCTTTCTTTGGCTGGAATGGGATGGTCCATAAGCTACACTCGCGTGTTGTTCTCCAGGGCAGTTTTTTCCTGCTTTTTGCCCTTTTTTGCATCCATTTGGAGGTTTCTGGATGAGCCCGTGTTCACTGACCCGGCTGCTCCCAGCTCCTTTCTCCAGCCCTCCATTAGAGCTGGGCTCACACTTTCTGAAGGTCTCCCTTGCTTGTGGAAGCCAAATGGTCACAACTGAGACTGCTGGACTTGAGACCACCCTTGATATTTCCTGTTTTATTTAGTGCAGAGCAGCTCTATTTACCAGAGGCTTTCTTTCCACACTTGTTTTCCTCTGACCTGGAGAGCAGGGAGGAAAAAGAATGCTCCTGAATATCCTTTGTTGCCTTCACTGATCAGTGTATTTTAGGGTTTATTTCATTTCTTTACAAACAAAAGTAAGAGAGATGGAATTTTCTGGCTTTTCCCTTTAAAGCAAAAAAGGTCATGTTAATTAACCATCCTCGTTCTGACAAGCAGTGCTAAGGACTGAGTGAAGAATTTCTCCTGTTCCTGCCTGCGTGTGGGAGTTTGGATGATAAGGCTACTCCAAAGCACATAATCCCATCATTGTAATGTCTTTGGACTGTCATGTAAACTCAATAACATGTCACTCTCTTCCTTTTTCTGCTATTAAATTAAATGAACTGGAGTTTGAAAGGGGAAAGTGGGAATTAACTCCTTAAATCCTGAATTCCAATAACAGACATTCAGAAAAAGGTCCCTGAAAATTTTCACTGCCCTCTAAAACAAAGTGGTGAGTGATACCTAAAACAAATCTCCATCAGCGGGAAAAGGCACAGCTTCCTTTGTGTTTTTAAACCCTTTTTGTTCTGCTCATTTGGGGAAAGTGTTTCGTTACAAAAACACCTGCCCTCATTCAGAAAGGAATGAATTGGGATAATAAATCCCACTCCCTTGTCATTCATTGAACTGGGAGCTCTCAGAGATTTTTTTTTTCTCCTGCCAACTGATATAAAATAGACCAGAAGAGGGCTATTTTAGATCAATAATCTTTTTTTCCCCATCTCCCTTGATATTCCAGGTCAGCTGGCAAATGGAGAATTGTTCTTTGCACAGTTCTAAAGCGCTCCCGTTATCACCCATTGGAGACGGCCACTTGCCCCAGATAAGGGAGCCCTGCCTGAGCCAACGGGCCATAAAGGGAATTGCCTTTGGAACGAGCAGCTGTCAGGTCTGCCCTTGACAGTCCCTCCTTCCCTGCTGCCCCCCGGCCGTGCCTTTGGAAGCCTCGGCACAGGCGTGAGCAGCCCTCTGTCCCTCCCCACTCCGTTCATTCCTGTTTCTTCTGCTCGCTCCCAGCCCCAGCCGTTCCTGCCGTGCTGCTCCGTGTCAGAAATCCATTAAGGAACTTTGCATTTTGATGGGAGATGGGGAAGTGCCATCTGCTACCCAACGGCTGCGCTCCCTGCGCTGCCCAAATCCCGCCGAACCCGCCAATGTCACCGCGAGCGCTCCAGCCGCCGCTTGCATTCCTGTTATTAGCGAATTAAGAGACACTTCCCGCTGTTGATTTCCTCATGTAACGGCTGTGCTGGGACAAAAGTCCCCCTGTTCCTGGGCCACGATGCAATTTAGCCGTAGCACTGATCTTTGCTGGGCTGAGACGGGTGTTATTCCCCAGCTGGTGTTGTTCTCCACAGCCATATTCCTAATGCTGGGAAAGGCATTTCCTTATCAAACAGCTTCATTTAAGTCTAATTAGAGACAGGCCCACGGGTGACTCCGGAATATCCTCCCCTCCAGCGGCGCTCCCTGGAGCACTCCAGGATATGTGCTTGGGGAAATCTGACTGCAGGAAAAGCGCTCGGCTCCAGCAGGGAAAGAGCTGCTTTATTTGGGCATTAAATGCAGCCAGGCAGCGATTTCCATGCGGATGGAGAGCATTGGGTACTTTAAGGAATAGCACTGGAGTCATGATGGGCTTCCCGTGGAGCGGGATACGGCTCGGGGTAATGGCAGCAGCATCTGCCTTCTGGGAAAGAGCCGAGACGCTGAGCAGCGCCAGAATGTGGGAGAGGAGGAGGTGAGCAATTCAGAGCCAGGGCTTGATGGTGTGGGCAGGGATTTGAAGGCCTCCTGCTGCTTTCTCGAGGTGCAAGAAGCTGGAACGGTGCAAGGGGGAATTTTCTGACGAGTGGGATTTCAAACGCTTCAAGCACTGGCACAGGTGTCCCAGGGAAGTGTTGGAGTCCCCCTCCTGGAAGGATCTAAAAGATGTGCAGATGTGGCACTTAGGGACACGGTTTAGTGGCGGTCTTGACAGTGCTGGTTAACAGCTGGGCTCTATGATCTCTAAGGGCTTTTCCAAATAAATGATTCCACGATTCCACAATTCCGTGATCCTTTTTGTTTGCCATGCTGATGCTCACCCAGGTAACAGAGAGACAAAGTGACTTCTAGGCCGGGAAAACAACGTCCCCAAAATGCTCCCGTTTGGCTCTGGAAGAAAGGTAAATGAATACATTAAAATCATGGAATCATGGAATCTCCTGAGTTGGGAAGGAACCTCAAGGATCATCGATCATACTCCTGTCTCTACCCAGGATAACCCCAAAAATCCCACCCTGTGCCTAGGAGCATTGTCCCAACATTAGGCTTAGAGAACCTTCTTTTGGCCCTCCAAGGATAGCAAGGATGGAGGAAGGGCTCAGTGGAACTGGGCACCAACTCCCACCCCAATCTCCCTTCCCTGCTTTTCTGGAATTGGATCATCTTCCCCAGCTCCATCCCTGTCCAGCACTCCTGGGCTCTCCTGCACCAGGGTATTGCTGCAGACAGGTTGCAGAGGGTTTGGAAGGCAAGAGGAATTGCAGTTATTTATTTGTAACCCTTTCCTCCCCAAAATGGACTGAAAAATGACTTCTATGAGTGCCATGACCAGTGGGAACAGCTCTTTGGTGCCAGCTGGGAATGCCACTCACCTTGGTGGGTTTAGATCAAGAGGAGGGTTTATCTCCCTCAAATCCCATCTGAAATAACCATCATCTGGCTCCTTGGAGGCTCTGATTTCATCTGGTGGAGGTTTCTGGGGTGTGTCCCTGCCAGATCCCAGCGCATCCTGGGGACTGGAGGGATGCGATGCTCCATCCCCATCCGCGCGTGGATCTTGGCAGGGACCATCCCTGTGCCATCAGTGTGATTGGAGAAGGCAGAAGAGAGAAGGGGTTGTTATGAGAAATGACCAGGAATGAGAGTCAGGTTTCCCGAAAACCTGTGGCTCCTGTTTCCAGTCCTGTCACAAAGCCAGGACTCGGAGGCTCTGCACAAACCATTCACAGCTTCATCTGAGTGTCTCATTTTCTTGTATTGACCCAGAAGGGTTTGGGAGCTCGGTGAAATCAGTGCTTTTCTGTCAATTGATTCAGCCTCAAAGAAGCTGCCACTTCCAGCATTCCCCAGCACACACAGGAATCCTAAATATTGCTGCTTCAAGGCTTTGAGGGTTTGAAATCCATTTGGATTATTTAGCAGAAGCAAAAGGCTGCCCTGAGTGTGAAGGGACCGGGCAGAGATCACACAGCCCAGCCCAGACAGAAACAGGATTTGTCCCTGGAGTCACAGCTGAGGTCAAGGCAACCTTGGCCCCCTCCAGAACTCAATTAGCAAAAGCAAGAGTGAGATAAGGGCAGGAGAATAAACCCTGACCCTACTCCCAGCATCGGGCTGTGGGGTGTCAGGGGCACAACTGGGCACGGGAGCATCCCAGCACATCCCAGTGTGTCTGTCGGGATCCAGGCTGCTCTGCCTCTGAGGACTCCAGCCCACTCGGTTATTATTGGGTTTTTAGCCCAGGCAACGCTCACAAAACCTCCCTCAGGGGCCTCACTGTGCTGTGAATCCATCGGGCACTCACAGCTGCTCCCAGTGCTGGTGCCCTGCAGCGGCGTGGAGGGGATTCGGCTCCAAAACCCCCTGGGCAGGGTGCCGGGGAGCTCAATCCGAATCCCCCCGTCCCTGGCACCCATCTGCCTGCCAAACGCCCTGGGCCAAGCACAGCCGGAGGAGCCCAACCCCTGCTGATCTCTGATCCAAGGATCCCTGCCAGGCTCCCGCGGGATGCTTGATGTGCGCTGCTCACACGGCTTCAAATCTTTGGGCTCTGCAGAGCAAAATGTCTCTCCAAGGCTCTTTAAAATCCGCAGCGTTGCTTTGCCCTTGTCGTTGCAGGCAGAGCCCTCCTCTGGCAGAGCAGCCTCCCATCCGCGCTCCCGCCGCTCCCCGCCGCTCCCGGCTACCGATCCCCGGCTCCTTCAGCGATAATTTCCCGAGGTCGTCAGATCAAGCGAAGCAATTTGGAATAAATTGTGGCCACTTCAGACTTTTGCATTAAACTCTGAACTTTGGGAGCTTCTCTGCACTGGAACTGTCAGCGATGGGCATCCCGCGGGGGATTTGTATTTATTTATATCCAAAGCGCTTCCTTGCGGAGCAACCTGCAGGGGCTGAGGAGATCAGTGGGAAGGAGGGAGCGAGGGGGAAGCAGGGAATGTGTCTTTGGCCTTTCTTTCCTGTCTTAGAAACCAAAGGCAGCTCCGAGCTTCATGACCTCAGTTCGTGCAAGAGGCCAGGAGAAGGTCAGGGCAGGGTCAAATTCAGCAAAAACGACCCTTAAAGGGGATTTTCCACCTCTGAAACTCCTTCCTGAGGTTCGGGGTGTGTGTTACAGCAGGAGGGCACGGCCTTTGCTCTCCTTGCAGTGTAGGGAACATGGGAGAACCTCCAAGGACCTCCCAAACCAGGAGATAAATGAGAAAACACAATCAGATTCCAAACGTGATCTGCTTTCAGCAGCTTTTGTTATTGGGAGCAGAGGGGAGGAGGCCAAAAGTTGTTATTTAGAGATATTTCCTTTTAGCATCTTCTGAAATACATTTTTAACTCTGTGTTAAAACTCACATTTTTTGATAAAAAAGCTGAAAAATGATGGAATCATGGAAAGGTTGGGCTGGAAGGGGTCTTAAAGGTCTTCTAGATCCAACCCCCTGCCACAGGCAGGGATAAAAATCACACTTTAGTCCCCCTTTTTTTCCTGATTTGCAATACCTTGAATCAGCCCTCAGTGAATCTCCCTCAGAGTTCTGGGAAAGTTTAAATATTAATGGAAGAAGGAGTTTATTTTTGACACCTCTTGCCCCAGTGGCTGCCGGAGCCGCAGCATCCCCTCTGTCCCAGGGCGTGTCTGGATGGAAGAGATGATGGAATTAGAGTCCAGCTCCGTGACAAGCCCATCTGCTGGCGCCGGGCTGACCTACATGAGATGAAATGAGATGTGCTGGGCTCCATCCAACTCCTGGAGCGGGCACGGTGCCCCACTGCCAGCAGAAAGGAGAACTGTCCAACTGCAGGGATGGAAAATCCCACTGGGACAGGCCCGGCAGGCGCCTTTTGGGTCTCATCCGAATTCAACCCCAGTTTGCACACGTGAGTCTGAAAACTCACAGAAAATGGAAGTAAAAAATAGTCGGGGGATTTATTCCCATTCACCTGAATCCAGGTGCTGTTTATTTTAGGAGAACTCCAAATAGACTGAGTTTGGTGGTGCCTGATCCACGGCTTACACCCCTACTAAAATTTGAAGAGCTACAGATGCACTTTTCCTTCCTCGTATTCCCAACCCATGCCGATTAGAGCAGATGGAAAGTTTACCCTTCCCAATCTTGTGCTATGTCTGCATGTAAATGAAGAAATTTAAGCTTAAAACCTGTCAAGCCAACACCTTCCCCCAGGATTCAATTGACTTTGAAATTGTTCGCTTCAAAAAACACCCAAACAAACAGGGAAAGATCCCAAAAGGAGGAGAATTAATAAGGGCAGTGTTTTCTAATATGCACACTAAACAAATCCTTCAATCTAAATGAAATCTATATTGCAGGCATTTGCTGGTTTTGAGCTGAGGCTGGGCTGCTCCGGCTCCACATCCATCCGAATTTCATGCTTCCCTTTGAACCCGGCTTATTGGAAACGGTGCCTTTCTTTTTGCCCTGCCTTCCGGAGGGTTTTCGGAGTTCAAGTCAAAGCAAGAGCCTGCATGGAAAGGAAGGGATTAATTGTCCTGTGTCCTTGTCCCTCCCATGTGTGTTTTGGTCAGGATGGCCAGGATTTGGGTATCACCCTCAGTGGGGACACACCCTGCCAAAATCCTGCTCTTTTCCATCATCCAGGGGAAGAAATCCTGGGTTTGGATGTTTTGAAGATTGCTATCGGACACATCTAATCTTGCGCTTCCATGGCTGCCAGGGATTTATTCCTGTACCTGTGAAATTTGCATCTGTGACAACAGGTTTCTGTCAGTTTGGGGTGTTTCATCTCTCTCCTCAAGGAACTTGATCTCTCATTCCGCAGGGGCAAGTTGCCCACAGCACTCATTTTCTAATGGATGTGTATTTTTATCTCTTCCAGTGCAAACAATCAAGGTGGTTCCTACTCAAAATGGCTTTTGTTACCTCTGTAGGCAGGGCAGGAGATCCGCACATCCCGACCATCCTTCACATCATCCCCAGTTTGCCAGAGGGGAATTAGGAAGACGATTTCTGACCTGTTCAGTTCTTTCTGAGACACCTTTTCCACCAGACACTGTTTTGCTGTGTTGAGCAAACCAAGCCTGAGATATTTTCCTGGTGGGTTTGGTTCCCTTCCGTTTTCTGTCATGAAATGCAGCACTTTGGATCAGAGATTTGTAGATGTGGCTCCAGTGAGCACTGCAATTCCACTGTTTTCTGATCCCTGGTGGCGTTTGGAAAAGGCTGCTCAGAGACGGCGTGGATGTCGCTCCCTGGAAGAGTTCAAGGCCAGGCTGGATGCGGTTTGGAGCCATCTGGGATAGTGGAAGGTTCCCATGGCAAGGGGTGGAATGAGATGAGCTTTAAGGTCCCTTCCCCCTCAGACCATTCCATGACTCTGTGACTGATGTGAGTGTGGGATCCCCATGGCAGCATCACAGGCAGGGAAACGGCCACAGTCCGCGAAGGACCTTCCGGCCCATCCCCAGATTTTGTCTGGAATTGCCCAAACCTGTTCCCGAATCCGGTGGGAAGCCAGCAGAGATGGATACCCTGCAAACCACCACGAACAGGAATGAGGCGGGAAAGCCCTGCAAAATCCCTGCTGGAGCAGAGCAGATAATTTTTATTTCCATTATCCGTGGCTTGCGGGTTCTGAGCATTGCCCGTCCTGCAGACACGCCCAGGAATTCCAGCCGGAGCAGAGGAGCAGATGGCAACAGTTGTTCTGCTGGCTGCCTGCACCTGCCAAACGAGCTGCCTTGCCTTGCCTTGCCTTGCCTTGCCTTGCCTTCCCTTCCCTTCCCGAGCCGCTTCCAAGCGCTCCCGAGAGCAGAAGGAGTTGGAAGTTGGTTGTTCCCTCCCCGCACCGTGATGGACACAGATTTGGGGAGCGGCCTTGGGAAGATCATTAGAGCGACGCTGGAGCGGGAGAGGACTGGAGGGGTGAAGGAAGAGGTGCCTTGGAGACCTGGACACAAACCCCTGCCCCGTAACAATGTAGAGGGTGGAGGGAAATTCCCACAGCAGTTTTCAAGCCTCCCCTCCTTTGCACCAAGGAGAATTTGGTGGATCTGAGACTATTTATTCTCCCATGGGCTGAGTTTGCTCAACCCAGAGGTCCTGGCTTCCCCATGTTATAAAACATCGGGATCCCAAACCATCACTTGTTACTCCTGCAGATATTTCCATGCACACCCTGGCCCTGTTATCAGCTTAATAGGGCCAAGACTTCAATTCATCCTGGCAATAAACTGCAGAAATATTGGTGCTCCTGCCTTTCCTAATCTAATAATTTTTGTTCCTTCCAGAGGAGGCCATTCCCTAGCCCTGAGATAGGCTCCCGGCCCAGCATGTGGAATTACAGATACTGCCAGCGCCTATTAACTGTACAAATCTTTGCATTGATAAGTGAGGGAGAGATTTATGTCTTGAAATGAGAAATTCTATCCCCAACAACAAAATTGAGCCAGTGGATCAATCCAGATCGCAGTCTGTCGAGGAAGTGACTGCGGCAGTTGACATTAAGTGTTGTCTCTGGCATTTCAGCAGCCTGCCAGGAATGCTGTGCCAGGGGCATGGAGCTTCTCCCTGGCCCTTGGGGGACTTCTGGCCACAGCCAAGCCACTCTGGCAAATTATTGGGGAATATTTACGGAGTTTCCTCGGCGGTGCATTCTGGCACCTTGAAGGAGATGAATCAAAAATCTCCTCCCAGGGCTGTTTAAGAGCAGCCTCTCCTTGCATACCAATCGCCTAATAAGCCCCAAACTGGATTTGCTCAGATTAATTCCCATACACTTCATTTACTTGCAGCTTCTTATCCAGCAGCCTTCCATCCCTGGCAGGATTCCTGTAAATGTGACCGCTCCCGGGGGCCCCATCCCGCCACAGCCTTCCCAAAACCCCCAAATCAAATCCCTCAGGGCTTGAACCCCAACATAATTCTCAACCTAAATGCCCACCGGGTGTTCTTAAAGGAGCTTTGCCGCTTTTATTTGCATTTTTTATCCCAGAGCCCAGTCCTTGGGATGCCCCTGGGTAACCTGTACGAGCTGGCAGGGGCTGGGGATGTCTTGTAGTCTGAGCTCTTGTCCCTGAGCCATCAAATCCACCTAAACTATTCCTGACAGCTGCTTGTCCAAACCCTTGGATGGAGCCAGCGGCCTCCCCAGGTGACTGTTCCCACATCAAAGCTGAGCTCTGCAGGTCCTCTCCTCCTCACGCGCCCTGGAGGAAATTCTGAGACATCACTAAAACTTTGTAGGTGTTTAATCTTCATTATGGAGTAGTCCCGAACTGCTGGCTAGGTAAAGGATGGGTCTCCACATCCAGCTCTGCCAGTCCCGGGAGGTTTGGGAAGTTCTGCAAAGCCCCATCGCCCCCAGGCACAGTCTAGGGCAAAAATTCCGTTTTTGTTAAGGAAGAAATCCATTTTTAGGTCTAAAAGTTGCAGAAAAAAAAAGGCCTGGAAAGTTCTACCTCATTCCTAAATACTCAGAATGAAAATTAACCCAATCCTGCAATTCTCCGTTCCGTGTTTGTGTCACCAGCACTGGGCAACTTCCCAGGGAGACACAAAGAGCCTGACCAAACATCCCCTGGCCATTCAGAAAGGAAACCCAAACAAATCAGAAACTCCTTGAGTTTCCCTGGGTATTTTCGAGTGACCCAGCAGGATGCAGAGCATCCTCTGGAGCAAACAAGAGGGATTCGCCCTCTCCTTCAGCTCTCCCTGGACAGGTTTGCTCCATTTTGCAAAACCAAATCTTCTTTGCCACAAAATGAAAGAGAATTGTCCCTCTGGAGGTTGGAAGGGCTCCAGAGAAAAGCTGTGCCACGAGGAGAGCTTTGTGAGCTGCCTCACGTGGGATGAGGTTAAGGGAAGGGAGCAGGGACAGCCCCGGGCTGGAGATTGCTCATTCCTGCTCCAGGCTCTGGCTATAAATAAAGACCAGGATCTAAGACAAATAAAAAAGGAAGAATGCCTGGGTTTGTTCTGCTTCATCATTGACAGGACAGCTTTAAAGAGACACAAGAACAATGCAGAAAACAACAAGCCTGGTTTCCTAGAAATGAAGGCTGGGCTAAAGATAAAACAGGGTTTGTTGGAATTGTCTCTTTGCTGGCCATTTCCAAGGAGAATTTCTGGGCTTAGGTACAAAATACAAAGAAAGAGGGGGCTTCAAGGAGGGAATGCGCGGTGTCAGAGATGTTATGGCCTCTCTGGGGGATTCCCCCTCCCGGGCAGTCTGTCCCAGAGGGTAGCGGGGTTGGGTACGGCCCGGCCAGGATGGGCCCCAGCAGCTGCAATGAGCCCAGGGCAGGGCATCCCGCTGCTGTCCGGGCATTAATCATAAGGAATGGGAAGATATTAAGACAGGTGGGGCTTGTGCCATATTTTGCTCGATCCCAGGAGCCCACTGCTGCCACAGAGCTTCCACTCCCTCCCAAAATGGCCTGGGAAAGGCCTAATGCCTGTCAGGGGGAAGGCATCTGTTATTAGAGCCCACGTGCTCCAAAGGGATTTCTGAGGAAAGGTCTGAGGGTTTAATTTTAAAGGGATTTCCAAGGAAAGGTCTCGGTGCAGCCTCAGAGATGGGTGACTGAGGGACTTTGACAAGGGACGTTCACCCTTCCTGTCACGCGCGGCCTTTGTCCCCTCTGGCTCTCAGCTTTTCCCTTCCCCTGCTCCCACAGAAGGTGCCCCTTCCTCCCTCCTGCCACAGCCCCACATCGTGGAATCAGGTTGCAAAAAACCTTTAAGGCCATCCTATCCAACTGTTCCCCCAGGGCTGCCAAGGCCACCACTGCCCCAGTCCCCAGTGCCACACCCGCACAGCGTTAAATCCCTCCAGAGACTCCCCCCCTGCCCTGCTGCTGCACATCTGGCAGCTTCCAAAGCCCTTGTCCTTGTGCTGCAGCTCCCTCCAGCCTGGCAGGGATTGCTGCCACCCTCCAGCAGCCTCGAAACCCCTCTGGCCGCAGCCTCTGTGGCTGCCCGTGCCAGCAGGGAGGCTCCCAGCAGGGAGGGTCCCAGCACAGCGCTGGGGACGCGCGGGGTGGGACGGGCATCGAAGGGTGCAGGAGGCCCCATCTGCAGCCAGGACCATCCCTGAAGGTCAGACACAGAGAGGGGACCAGGGGGTGTCACCCGGGAGGGCACAGCAACAGACATCACTACCTTCTGAGTGAGGAAAGCAAATGGAGCCAAAATTCTCCTCTTCTTTATCCAAAGGGGCTGCTGTTCGAGCATTTCCATCCACAACAAAAGCCCAGCAACGGCTGCTGCTGTTTTGGGGATCTTTGGATGTGTTACTTGTAAATTCTTGTACCTTTCTGGGAAAAGGTGCCTCATCTGTTCTCATCACAAGGTGAAGGGGTTTTTCTCCTGTAACAGAAGCTGAAGGATTCTCATATTTTGTTGCATTAACTGGACTGTACGGAGAGAAAGGACATTTAATGTTCCAAGGAGATGTCCAAGAAAAATCAAAATACTCCAATAAAAGAAAATTCAACCAGCTCAGCTTGTCTCTCCCTGCTGTAAAGAGAAGAGGTTCAGCAAAGGTGAAGCAACTTATTTTGTTCCTGGTTTTAAAAATAACCATCTCAACCCAAGCAAATCAGCCATGGAGTCCTTAATTGTTTGGTGCTGTCACTAATGAACCCGGCCCCCCTTCATCGGCCACTGCCTGTGAAGAGGAAACAAAAATATGGAGGCTTGCACCCTCACCCCCTTTCTGGCACAATTTTGCCAGGTTTGGTTAATTTTGGGTGTGATGGGCGCATTTAGAGCTGCTGCTGAACCAGTGGTGGCTTCGCAAGGGGTGTGAGCACAACCAGGCTGTGGTGAGCCTTGTCACCAGCCAAAAACAGGGACACAAGTCGGGAATGAAAGAGCTGGAGCTTCCGTGATCGGGTTGTAGGCAGGAGGTGGGATGTGGAGCGAGGCGTCAGCCCAGCCTGAGGAGATACCGCCCCTCTGGAGCACCCAGAGTGGGACGTGTGGGTCCTACCCACGGCCCCGGGCCCCGCTGGCACCTTCTCACCTCACCTGCCAGAGGACGCTGTCACCCCTGCCTGCTGCCTGGAGGTGGCACTGCCTGCTTTCTTCCGTCCGGGAATCCTCCCCCAGCTTCTTGCTCACCTCTCGGAGTGTGGTTGGAATTTTTCCCCCGTTCCCCATGGGATCTCAGAGACAACAAGCAGATGTGAGCAGGAAATCAGTGCCTTCCTTCTGGATGCATTTCCAGGCACCGCTCTCAAGGCTCAGGCACCTGTCAGAGGTCCCTTCACCCTCGGCGTTGGAAAGTCACTTTGCCCACAGCTGAGTCTAAGTCCAGTGTCCCATAACTTGTGGTGGATGTGGCTCCCACCCACTTGAAGGTCCTTCCACCCAAAACTATTCCCAAATTCTACAGTAACCTTCAAGGCCAGGTTCTGCACTGTGGTTTGCACGTGGCTCAAGTTGACAGCTTCGGGCTAATGGGGGATATTGGAGCCAGAAGGTTTCAGTCCTGCTGAATCCCTCACTTTGAAATGAAATAAAGTACTCCGGATGTGATAAATGTCACTCCAGCAGTGGTGGATGGACAGACACTGTCCTGCCTCCACAGGCATTTCTCCTCGTCTTCCCACAGCCCCTCTCCTCCCATACTCATTTATAAAGTGAGATGAAAACAGTTTTAATGTATCAGACCCCATGAATAATGTACTGGAAAAGCCTCGGTGCAGCCGAGCGTGTTCCATCCCATCAATGTGATAAATGCAGGTACAGTTGTTTTAATTGTCGGGATCGTGTTGGAGGGCAAACACCTCTGTGCTTCGCCTGGGGGGACGTTAATGCTGTCCTGATGCTGACAAACCCTTCCATTCACACTCCACCATCCCACTGCCTGGAGCTGGAGAGCTGGGAACAGCCAGGATGGGCTGGGAACAGCCAGGATGGGCTGGGAACAGCAAAGGGTGAGGGCATGGATGGCTTAGCTCCCTGCTGTTCCAGGGAAACTGGGAGCTGGGCACTGCCTCGTGCCCCAACCCATTTACTGGTGATCCCAAAGCCCAGGAGAGGCTCAGAGCTGGTGTGAGGTGCAGCACAGAGCGCAGGGTTTGCCCAGGAATGTGGTTCGAAGGGAGTCCATTGTATCCTTCACATCCCCGAAGAGCTTGGCCTGGCCCTTCCCATTCCTGGTGGAGCAGCACAGGGAAGCTCATCTCCATCTCTGCCCCCATCCTGGCTGAGGCAGGGACAAGAGATTGGCTTTAAGGTCCCTCCCAACCCAAACCATGCTGCGATTCTGGGATGCTGGGATGTGGTGACATCAGCCCTGTGGTTTGGACCGACAACGGCCCTGCAGGGGAAAGGGCCACACTGGACATGTCAGATCTGCTTCCACTCCGGACACGGCAGCTTCATTCCCGCTCTGGAATATGACAGCTTCATTCCCACTCTGGAATGTCACAGCTCCGTTCCCACTCTGGACTATGACAGCTGCATTCCCACCTGGGACATGGCAGCTCCGTTCCCACTCTGGAATACAGCAGCTCCATTCCCACTCTGGAATACGACAGCTCCGTTCCCACTCTGGAATGTCACAGCTCCATTCCCACTCTGGAATACAGCAGCTCCATTCCCACTCTGGAATGTCACAGCTCCGTTCCCACTCTGGAATACAGCAGCTCCGTTCCCACTCTGGAATGTCACAGCTCCATTCCCACTCTGGAATACAGCAGCTCCGTTCCCACTCTGGACTATGACAGCTCCGTTCCCACGCCGCTGTGTTTTGCCATTCCGTGGCCGCCGCAGGGCTCGGGCCAGAGGCAGCAGTAAAATATCTCCGTAATAAACGGAACCATTTGGCTCGTGGAGCCGGTGCCAGCTTTTATAACAATTTCCATCTTAAGCTGGCTCAATCCATATTTAATGAAATCTTCTATAAACCCTTTAACAGCCCTCAATTCATTTCGAGTGGTAAATGAGTCAGCACTTTGAAATGATGAGCAGGATTCAGACTCTGCTGCTGTTACTTAAGGAGAAGAAGTGATTCTTTTTTAATGCTTTTTCTCCTAAATAACGTTTCCTTTTCATTTTTTTCTCTCTTTTTTTTTCGGTTGCTGCTGTGATGCTGCGCGATAGAGGTGAGGGCAGGCACAGGGGCGCGCATGCCCTGGGTCTGGCACCATCCCTCTGGTCCCTGCAGACAGAGCTGACCAGCCCAGACTGATTTATCCAACTGTCCCTCATCCAATCTCTTGGCTGGGTCAGCTCCAAACAAGATTCATCTCTCCCTGCCTCAGTTTCCCATTTACTTCGTGCTACCAACCTCCTGCCAGACATTTTGGAGAGCTCTGGAGGGTCATCCCAGCTCTCTGTGCAGCCTGAATTCCTCCAGCATGGAATTTGGAAGCATTCAGGAGGGAGATATCACATCCACCAAGCACAGCCCACCTGAGGAGCAATCATCTGCCCTGCTATTCCCACTTTCCCTGGGAATCAGACAGCAAAATCCCCTAAAGAGCTGGAGTCTCAGGGAAAGGCAGATACCAGCTGTGTAATCACCACTCCATGGTACCTGCTCATTTGAATAATGAAATGGCATCTTTGTTAAAGGCAAGGAGACTTCCAAGCTGTCTTGTTCCGCAGCTCACCTATAAAAGCCAAGCAAGCTTTGCAAAACATTTCAATTCTCCTGATCACTGTAATTACTGGCCAGGATCCAGCTCTGCTCTCTGCTCGGCTTTGCCAGCAGGTTACACACGAGGGCTGTGGGCACAGGCTTTGAAATAAAGTGAATCACAGCTCGGTTTATTTTTGAAAATGCCTTTATTTTGCATGATATTGATTTTTTTTTCTCTTATTCTGCACCACGCGAAGCAAGCCCAGCCTGTGTGGGGATGTGTCAGTGCCTTTCTGGCTGGGGTGAGCTGAGGCTGAGGATGTGTGGCAGCAGCTGTAGCATCAAGCCGAGTCAGGAATCTCCACAGGGCCTTTAAATATTGCCTTTAAGTGGCACTGCGGGGGTCATGGTGACACTGACGCTGTCCTGAGACTGCAGTGGCTCTGCCGTGGGACACGAGGCCGGCTCGGGTCACCTCAAACATTTCCACGGCAGGTTTCCCAGCACCCCCCCGGCTCCAGTCATTGAGCATTTCCAATTAACTCTGCATTTCAATGGCCTGAATCCTGCTGAACTCCATCCCTTCTCCTTTATGCCAGCGCCAGCGGGAGCAGCAGCCCCGGAGCAGCTCTCTGGGCAGGCTGGGGCAGGGTCTGTGCCTGGGGAGGCTGGGTAAGGAGGTGAAGTGGGCACGTCGGGCCTGGCTCAGAGAAGCTGGAATGAGGGGACAGTTTGGGCCCTGATCTGNGCCTGGGGAGGCTGGGTAAGGAGGCGAAGTGGGCACGTTTTGGGCCCTGATCTCTGCTCATCTGTCCTGGGGTGCAGGGTGGGATGTGCCTGGGAGCTTGTATTCTATCACCATCTGTTGAGACCAGGTGTGGCTGTGCTCCTGTGAATGGGTCCGTGAATGGGTCCGTGAATGGGCCCATCAATGCCTCCTGCATGAATCTCAGATAACTGCTCCTGGACTATCTCCTGTTAACGGCCCATTAGCGCCTTGCCCATGACTCATC
>WEIT01039414.1:474755-501125 GCA_013389985.1 Dryoscopus gambensis | reverse complement strand
TTTTTGAACCTGCAAATATGGGGGGGGGGGTCCTCTTCTAGGAAGCCAAAGAATCATGGAATATCCTGATTTGGAAGAGATCCACAAGGATCTCCTGGCCCTGCACAGACGCCCCAACAACCCCACCCTGGGCACCCCTGGCAGCGCTGCCCAAATGCCCCTGGAGCTCTGGCAGCCTCGGGGCCGGGCCCATTCCCTGGGGAGCCTGGGCAGTGCCAGCACCCTCTGGGGGAAGGACCTGTTCCCAAAATCCATCCTAACCCTGCCCTGGCACAGCTCCAGCTGCTCCCTCAGGTCCTGTCCCTGTCACAGCGAGCAGCGGTCAGAGCGGCCTCTCCAGCCCTTCAGGAGGAAGTTGGAGACATCGATGACATTGCATTTCAAAGAACCGTCTGAGGTAGAAAGTCATCTCCACTTTCATTTTTTACCTGGAAAGCTGCAGCCAGGGGACCCCTGCTCTCCCATCCCAGCTCCATCCCCATCACATTCCCATCTTTGTTGAATGTGTAACTCAAATCAGTCAATCCCGGCCACGTTAATCCCCGTGATGAATCTCAGTCTGTTCACAAAACACGTCAGGTTGACCCAAAATTCCACATCCCCCTCCAAAAGAAGAGGTCTGATAGTGAAATAAATCCCGGGGGACAAGTTGGCTGCTCCAAAGTTTGCTGGGGAAATCCTGGGATGATGTGATTTGTCTGTCAAACGAGAGTAAAAAGGAATAAATACCCCGGAGCGGAAACATTTATCCTTTCAAAAAGTGGCACCAGAGCTGTGATTTATCCGTGCGTGGGTGCAGCTGGGATGGAGGTGAGATAATCCTGAGAAATACCTTTCAAAGAAAAAAAAATCTGAATAAAGCATCCCATTTTCCCTTCGGAGCTATCTCTCCATAGTTGTGGGATGCTGGGAATCTTCTGTGATAACGTTTGCAGCTCCCTATCAGGAGACACTGATAAACAAAGGGAAAAGAAGGTGGATTATCCCAAAATGTCCCCCAGGCTGCTTCCTCCTGGTGCTGGGGGTTGTTCTTCTGGAGCCATTGGTCAACCCAGCTTGGGCAACTCCTTGGAAAAGTTTGGAAGCGCTGGAAAATCAAAGGAAAACGTTTTTTCATGATCCATTTCAACCTTAGCACAACAGGGACGTTTCCCTGCTTCCCTTCAGCTCCAGGGCTTTCCAGGGGTCTGATGGACATCAGCTATCCTGGAACCCCCGAGCCTCAGTTTCCTTCTTGGAAAATGCAGATTTTAGGGCTTTTAAAAGAAACTTTAAGAAAATTGCTCATTTTTAGGACAGGTGAATGGGGGGCGGGGCAGGGGTGGGGTATGGCCTCGGGCGTGGCCGGGGCAGAGCCCCTCCCTCCCCTTCCCTGGGATTTGCTGTAGATTCTCCGTGTGTTTAATTATGCATCGTTCCCTGTTCTCATTAGACCTTCAAACACTCTCGAAAATCTCCTCATTCAGGGCTTATTGTGTCCTCGTTAAATTTTGATCTCAAGAGGAAGAGAATGGAGGAAACCCTACACAGGAACACAGGGATGGAAGGGTGGGAGGGAGACTGGGAGGATGGAAAGATGGGAGGACGGGAGGATGGGAAGATGGGAGGATGAAAGGAAGGATGGATGGGAGGATGGATGGGAGGATGGATGGGAGGATGCGAGGATGGGAGGATGCGAGGATGGGAGGATGAAAGGATGGGAGGATGGGAGGATGGAAGGATGGGAGGATGGGAGCATGGGAGCATGGGAAGATGGATGGGAGGATGGGAGGATGGAAGGATGGATGAGAGGATGGGAGGAAGGATGGATGGATGGATGGAAGGATGGAAGCATCTCCAGAGCTGCTGTCCATCAGCCCCCCTGGCTGTGCAGGTCCCCTCCTTCGGCTCCGTGGCAAAACCATGATATTTTTAACCCATTTGGAAAGCCAAGATCCATGAAAACCTCACTTCCAAGCCATAGGCCAGAACCTCTGGGAATGAAACTCTTGGGCTGGACTTTGAAAGAGAAAGGAATTTTTGATTATTTACATTTTTTACTCTCCCTGTCGCCCTTTGAGCCTTCTCCCCCTGCTGGATGCTCATTTTTCCTTGTAACTTCTGCACTTTTGGGGCTTGGCTGAACCAGTTAGAGCCGTTTGGAGACTCTTTGCTCATGAGCTGCCCTTCCCCTCTCTCCCCAAAGCCTCTCCCCAGTGAGAGGCAAGGCAAGGGGAACCACAGGTTTGTGACTGATTGCCCTAAAAAGCAAGGGAAAACACAGAAAATACCATTTCAGGGTGTATTTCAACCTCAAATACATCAAAAAATTTTCCCTCCATCCTTGCCCAGCCCAGTGCCTTCTCCTTGCACTCCTCTTCACCCTTTCTCCTTACACAGAAGATTGAGACTCCCTATCACTAAATTCATAACTGTTTGCCTGGAACTTCCCCCTGGGGAATGTTATTAACAGCAACTTAGTGGCTGATGGATGGCGGCGTTGCCCAGGCTCTGTTTTGCATCCAGGCAGCCGAAGATCCATCACCGAAATTCACGTGGGCAGGCGTGGATTAAATAAACACCCCAAGAAATATTTATTGCAGAGGGGAAATTGGACTGGAGCCGCGTACAGATGTGTATTTATAGTGATTTAATAATCAATTATCGCCCTGGCACTCAATACCCGCCTGATTAAATCTTCGCAGGGAGGCGTCTCGAGAACTTTCGCTTAAAAAGGTGATTTTAATTCTGTTCTGTAATTGTTTTTTAGGCTCTTTGCTGGCTGCCCAGGAGCTGTAGGTACAGGGATGGACTGTGGTGAGGAGCTTTGTGGTTGGGTGTTAATGGAGCCGTGAATTGATTTTATTTTCTGCTCTTTATTCCCTTCTCTCCCCGCTCCCCCAAACTTAGACTTTTTTTCCCCTCATAAGAAATAATTAATTCCATGATTGCAAATAGATCACAGTAAACTCGGTGTAATGGAGCAGTAATTACCTAAAAGGTGATGGATTTGGGGGGATTTCGGAGGCTGAACCATCCGAGAGGTGCTGTACAAAGTGGGAGCAACTATTTTGATGCTGATCAATGAAATGCTGCGAATTTCCCATTTTCCGTGAATTCCTCTTAGAACCAGATGCCAGTTTAACGTTTCAGGAGCACTCGAAGCTCCCCAGGTCTCCCTCACGATGTATTTTGTGTATTTTATTAACACCTCTGGAAGCAGACCCCGCTGTGAGAGTACCTCGGCAAACACTGGGTTGATATTCCGGAGGATCTGCAAACCCAGCCCTCCCAGGACAGCCTTTACTGTTAATTAGCGGGGAGGCGCCTCTTTCCCGGGGGATTTCTGCAGGACAAGGGTCTGATCTTGTCCGGGGAGGTTTGGGCATCTTTTGGGTTGGAAAGGGGAACAAAAGGGCCGTTTTGGGCAGCAGTTTGCAAAGTTAAGGTGTGGTGGAATGGGATTCCCGTGTTCCCGCTCTGTGCGCATCCCTGTGCACCCCGGGGCGAGGGAAGCTGCCTTTCCCCAAATTCCGGGATGCAGAATCCCGGGTATCTGGCAGGCGGGCGCGTTTGGGAGAAGCCACTAGTGGGAGCCGTGATCCCACAGAACCCCCGGACCGTGGGCAGAAACGGGGGCCCCGCCTGGGCTTGTCCTCCCTTTCTGGTCGGGGAACCAGGGAATCACAGAAAGGTTTGGGTTCTCGAAAAAGGGACCTTAAATCCATCCAGTGCCACCCCTGCCACGGGCAGGGACACCTCCCACTGTCCCAGGCTGCTCCAAACCCCGTCCAGCCTGGCCTGGGGCACTGCCAGGGATCCAGGGGCAGCCACAGCTGCTCTGGGCACCCTGTGCCAGGGCCTGCCCACCCTCACGGGGAACAATTCCTTCCCAATATCCCATCCAGCCCTGCCCTCTGGCAGTGGAAGCCATTCCCTGTGTCCTGTCCTTCCAGCCCTTGTCCCCAGCCCCTCTCCAGCTCTCCTGGAGCCCCTTTAGGCCCTGGCAGGGGCTCTGAGCTCTCCCTGGAGCCTTCTCCTCTCCAGGTGAGCCCCCCCAGCTCTCCCAGCCTGGCTCCAGAGGGGCTCCAGCCTTTGCAGGAGCTTCACCTTTCCCATTGCTCCTGGCTGGCCCCTGCCTGCACTCAAAGTTGGGCTTCCTGGGAGGACAAAGGAGGAGTGGGAGGGTGCTGGGGGGACGGAGAGGTCCCCTCTACCCTTCCCACCCTGATGGAGACCCCGTGGCACCAACTGGGAGCACTTTCCCGTCTGTCCCTGGAATAAGGACAAATTTGCTCCTCCTGCTGGGTTGTTTGGGAGATCGAGGGGGATGCAGGACACAGCCAAGCCTTGGAATTTTATTCACTTCTGGGAGGAAGGGAACTTTCCGGAGCGTCTCTGGAAGGATTCATCCAGCCATCTCCTTTGTGGCCTTGCTTGAGCTTCCCCCACTCTCCTCCTCTCCTCCTTCAGCTCAGATGCCTTTTCCTATTGCTGCTCCTCTTGGGAACCAGCTCTTGTCTGGCAAAGCTGCTTTTCACGGTGTATTTTGGGGGTTCCTGGCTCAGTGGCTGCCCAAACACGCGGCACCTGACCCATCCCAGGGCTGCAGCACCACAAACCTGCTGGGATGAGGAGCAGGGGAGCCTGGGGCGCCTCCGCTTCCCGCCCGCTGCGTCCAAAGCACGGCTGAAGGAGCAGCTCCACGTTGTTTGTTCAGACTTTACCGAGTGGCCTTGAGGAGGAAATGAGATCTTATTAGGGACTCTAATAATGCTCCAGATCATCCTCCGTACGGAGCAGATCCGAAGGATTAGCAAAACAAACGCAGTAATGACTTTTCTGTGAAATTAAAATTTTGTAAGATAATCCAAAGAGGAAATAGAAATTTTATTTCAATTATGCATTAAACTTCCTCAGCTCATTTTGGGTCAGGCTTTGAAAACCAGGGAAAATTCACAGCAGCGCTGGGCCAGAAGGAGCTGAAATCCTTGAGCCTGCTCCGGGATGGAACCATCACGGCGCCGGACTCCTGAGCACCCTGGCGTGCTCCCAGACACGCCCGACAGCCCCAAACCTGGCTTTTCCCAATTAAAATCCGGGCTGCAGAGCACGGACACGCTGCGTGACTGAGCTGGTCTGTCCTCAGCAAGAACTGCAGGAATAATTGAAATTCCTGGCGTCACTCTGAGCTAGGGACTCCTGGACAGAGAAGCTCTTAACAGATGGACCATCCTTCTCCCTCACTGAGCACAGGCCAGGGCAGCGTCGGGAGGGTCTGGGGCTGAAATTGGGACCGAACATCATTTCTGACTTGATTTTAAAGGCTGAGCTCATGGTAGTGGTTCCAGCCCTGCTGGGGTGACTGGGGACAAAACCACCCGGGCAGGTGCAGCTTGTGTTTCACATGAGATATTTTTATCAAAACAAAATTCAATCGACAGCTTGGAGTGTCCCAGATGCAGGACAAGGAGGTGTCAGTGCACTGTGGCCCTGAGCTGCTGAGCCAGGCAAGTCTCCGTCACCAAACCCACAAGAAATCGCATCCCAGAGCTCCATCCCAGGGGGTGCTGCTCTGAAACCGGGGAAGCGAGGTGTAGGAGGGGACACTTGTGACAGGCCACGCCTGCTGTCACCAAACAGTGCCATGAAAGCCCTGCTGAGGGAGAAGCCTCCAGCAGAGATTTCATCCCACATCCTCACAGCTCCCAGGGCCTACTCACGCCCAGGAAGGAAAACTGGGTAAATAAATGAGTAAATAAATCTGGTAATTCGTTAGGAGCCACAATCCAGGGAGTGTCACATCTGGTGAGACACCACAGCTCGGATCAGGAGCCTCCAAAGCGAGGAAATGAGAGGTTAAAGGCATTTCCTTGGTTTTGTGAGCTGCCTCAGACAGGGCTCTTATCTTAATTGATACAGCCCCAGCCTTTCTCTGCACGCCTCCGACAACAAGCGCCGCTCTTTGTCCTCTCCAGTTATGAAAGACTCCGCTCTGGATCACAGGGATAACAGAGGGGCTCGCTGAGGATGCAGCTCTCCAGGCAAAGCCCCAAAATCCCCTTTTTTCCAGCTTCTCAGGGGAAGGAGACATTCCAGAACCACAGAATATCCTGAGCTGGATGGGACCCGCCAGGATCGAGTCCCGCTCCCAGCCCCGCACAGGACACCCCACGAGTCACCACACGCCCAAGAACATCGTCCAGATCTCTGGAATTCTGTCAGGCTTGGGGCTGTGGCCACTTCCCTGGGATTAAATCCCTCAGTCAGCACTTGAACAATTTGCTTTTGCCCTCTGGAGCAGAGGGTGGCATCCAGCCCCATCCCCGGCCTGTGTGCTGAGGAAATCCGAGAGCCAGGCAGTTTCCCATCCCCGCTGGGAATGTGTCCTGGCCATCTGCGAGCAGGTGGCTGTGAGCAGGGAGCATATGAAGCTCACAAAAGCTTTCTGTGACATTGTGGTGGTGTAAAAGAACTGTTAACGCAGTGCATACAAAAGTTGGTGCTTTCTGTTATTCCACCCTAAAGTTATTAAAGATGGTTTGTCCCATACCTCCCTTTACCCTGCCCTCTTTTACCCAAAATAGTTTGTCCTCCACCCCTACCAACCCATCCGTCATCCTGGGTCCACCTCTTTTTCCACAAAATTCTGTGTCAATCAGTTAAACCCTTACTTGTCAATCTTTGTTACCCCATCCCTTCCTACCAGAAAGTTCTGTTGTACTCGATGTACCATTTGCTATGTGAAATGTCATTTATTAAGTTATTATATGATTGGCTGTATGTTAATGTAATCCCTCCCTAACTACTCCNTTGTGTTACCAGCCATTCGCTGGTCAGTTCTGCCAGACCGCCCTACCGGTTCCGGGAATAAATTTCTGCCTTGGACTAAACTGGCGTTCTGACTCCTCTCTCCTCCCTTCGCCTCTGGCATTCGTCACTGGTTCGTGGAGAGGGACGTGGTCTCTCCTTCCTGCCCTGCCTACTCCTGGGGCTCGAGAGTCGGGGCAAGACCCCTGCATCCTACGGCCGTCCGTGGAGGAGCTAGCCGGGACGACCTGAAGGGTCAAGGGCCACCGGACAGCCGCATGACATATCTTGGTTTCAGCATTTTTGGGGCGATGGAAGCCCCACACAACCAGCGTTGCACTGGGAGATACCCAGGAGCTGGTGAGACCATCCTGGAGCGAGGGTGGAGAGGGGATGGTGCCCTTCCTCACGGCGTGACGGTGATGGATCCGCCTTTCCATCGCTGCTGGAGATGGGCCTTGTCCCCCTGAATCCTGCCACTCACTCTTAGAGTGCCGTGAGCGTGTCCATCTCCTCCCGGAGGCACAGACAAGTCCCTCTGGACAGACATTCCCCAGCAAATAATTGAATTCCCAGCACTTTCTCCACCACCATCAACTTTTTCCCAAAGCTTTCCACACTTCCAAGAATAAAATAAATCCTTTCTTTATTTATGTTTATTCTTTATATATTTCTAGCGGGATGCTGGCAATCTGGGACCCCAGTTCTGAGTATTAAGTGGGTGTTTCCCCACCAAAGGCATTTTCCAGCAGCTTTGGGAGGACAGGTGTGTCCCTGTCTGTGGGACAATGGAAAGGGAATTTCTTCCCAACTTTTGGTGACTGCTGTGGCTCCAGCAGTACAAGGCAAAGACGCTGAGTCGGGGCGGAGGATGGTGGCGCTTTGCTTCTGCAGCATCCGGATCCCACAGGATCCCTCACAAGCAGCCAGTGGGCCCAGGGAGACCGGGGCATACCCAGGAATAATAAAAAATCCATGTGGGATTAAAATAAAATAAAATAAAATATAAAATAAAATAAAATATGAAATATAAAACAAAATAAAATATTTAAAAAATTTAAATAAAACAAAATAAAAAATCCATGGGGGATTAAAATAAAATAAAATAACATATAAAATAAAATAAAATAAAACAAAATAAAAAATAAAATAAAATATTTAAAAATTTAAAATAAAATAAAATAAAATATAAAATAAAAAATAAAACAAAACAAAATAAAATAAAAAATATAAAATAAGATAAAACATAAAAAAATTTTAAATGAAATAAAATATAAAATTATATAAAATGGAAGGATTTCTATCAGCCAGAATCTGAGCATGGGATATCCAGCGGAGAAGCTGGGGAAATGGGGAATGGGGAAAGGGGAATGGCATTGGCAGCATTTACCAGACCTACATCCTAAAATATTCCCATTACTCCCCAATGGGCCCCGTCAGCACCTGGCATGGAAAACTCCCCCTTTGATTCCCTCAGACTCCGGCAGATCCCGGGATGGATGGTGGCAAAGGGCGTCGGTGCTCCCAGGCCTCGGGCAGGAATTCCATAAATACCCCGGGAGTCGATTCTCTGGGAGCGTCCCTCCGGAGCTGGCCGGGACTGACGGCTGTCAGTGGGGCTGACAGCCCTGGGATGAGGATGGAGAAGGGCAGCCCGTGGATGTTGCGTGTCTGAGGGAGCAAAAATCACCGCAAGGAATGGACGCCCCCAGAGCAGCCTGGGAAAGGAAGCAATTCCCTATGGATATTTATATTCTAGGAGCTCTGCGAGTCTTCTACCTTCTGCCAGGAGGAGAAAAAAACCCACTGAACTTAAAAACCCGCTACAAATGGGGCATGTCAGAGTTATTCCAGGAGCAGTCTGGCTCTTCCCTACACATTCCTATTTTTGGAGGCACAAACAGTGGCTTGGGTTGTCTGGGAGGTGTCAGGAGTGATCCATGATTTTAAGAAGTCCTTACATATCTCCAGCTCCTCTGGTGGGTGGTTTTCATTCCCCGCTTCCTCCCTGACCCCTTTGCAGTTCCTCTTTCCAAGCTTATTCCTGCCAGCATCACCGACTCTGCTTTTTAATAAAAGCCGGGGCTCCTGAGTGACTCCCTGATCAAGGGATTTGAGGCAAACCCCAGCAATTTTCACATTACTTTGACCCTGAGCACTCAGCTCGGGGCTTTTCCCACCTGAAGCTGATTAAAGGGAAAACCGGAGAGCTGGAAATGAGCCGTGGGAAAGGCTGGGCTGGGCTTCCCACGGGAGTGAAAGGGGAAGTGGCCGCGGATTGTTGCGATGCACGTGCTGGAGTCCCAGAAGGTGCTGCTGGGTGGGGTTGTGCATCCACAGGGACACAGCCAGGGACCCACTTTTGAATCCAGAGAAGAATATATGGACCATGGCTTGTTCCCAGCTGGAAAGCATCACCTCAGCTTTATCTCCGGAGATCCCTGGCACCGCTGCAGGTTTTGGGGCGGCTCCTTCCCCTTCATTCCTCTTGCTTCCATGGGTATTCACTGCTCCTGCCTCCTGGACCATCGTCACCTTTCCAGGGACATGGGGATTGGGGATCATCCTGCAGCGATGCTCTTAACGTTTGTACACCAACATTTGCAACTCCAGCTCTCTCCAAAAAACATCCACAGCCCTAAATCCAGATTTCCTCCTCCTTCCCCTGAGTGCTGTGGCTCTGGGTGGGTTTCAGCTTCGCATCTTCTGTTGGGGACGAGGATTTTTTGTGAGTTTCTGGGTGTTGCGAACAAGATTATGCCTCATTTTAGATAAAATCCCTTTTTTGGCCATAGCAGCCCCTCTCCCTGCAGGGCAATGGGAATATTTGGGAATATTTGCACTGATCACAGTGCAACCATTTGAATTCACGTGGACGCCGAGGTTTTCCAGAGGAGAAGTTTAATTTTAATTAGTGGCCAAGATTGCCCTTTCTCATCTGCCGCCTCTAATCCTCCCCTTCAATTAAAATGGAGTTTTGCTATTGGAAATTAGAAAAATTACCAACAATTCCATGGAATGGCAGCCTGTGCTTGAGCCCAAGCTGCTGCACACCCCTTTGGGAAGAAAACGGGGATATGGTTGGGTTCACTCACCCCCTTTTCCTTTTGGCTCCGGGTCTGGAGGCTTCCCCGCACCTTTGGGTCCAAAAGCACAAAGCTTAATTGAGTTATCCCAACTCTTCTCCCCGTTCCAGCGGGCTGGGCCTCTCCCGAGGTTCTGAACCAGAACAAATTTCCTCTTTTCTGGGCACGATGTCCCTGGGGCGAGGCTCTGCCGCAAATTAGGAATTAACATCTGTAGGGCTGCGTTTCCACCACGCCAATCACGGCTCCGGAACCGCCCGCGATGGCTCCCCTGAAGGATCCCTGTTGTGTGTTTAATAAAACAACCAAACCGGGGCTCAGATTTCCTTGCTCCTGTGAAAAATCCATTGCTGCAGTTCCCAGGAAGTGTTGATCCATCGGATTGCTGCGAGGGAGAAGCCCGAGCCCACGGAGAAGCCGGCTGCTCCGTGGTGTTGAGTGGCTCCTGTCCCAGCGCATCCCTGAAGATGGATATCGGGGATGCAGGGGGGAAACTCCGGCAGGGAGGTAGATGCAGACAGAGAATTTGGGGTGAAAAACTCGGGAGAAGGAGCTTCCCTCTTTGCAGTGTCACGTTGGTGCACATTGACTTTAAACATTCCCCAATTCCAGAGGCTGCAGCAGCTCTCCCAAACTCCTGGGCGACTCCAGCCAGCGATCTCCAGCTCGGCTGCTCACATATGCACCCGAAAATGCAGCGTCAATGGTGTGCTTGATTGTAAAACCTGCAGCTCTTGCTGTGTTGCTTGGTGACATAAATCAGCCAGCGCTGGGGCAGAATCCCAGCGCTCCACTCCGGCACGGAGCCGGCCCAGAGCAGCCGAGGGAAGGATTTATCTCTCGACCCAACGTTGTTCCCAGGAGAGCAGCATGAGCAATTCTGCATAGCAAACATTCCTGGGCTGTGGGATACTGGGGAAAACACATCTCCTGTCTCCTTCCTGACAAACTCTCAGGGAGAGGCTGATGAGGAGCAAGCCTTCCACCCAAGTTTGCGGTGCTGATGGAGAAATCCAAGTGCTCCGACCCAAAGGCCAGTGTGGCATCAGGACCAGCAGGGATCTGAAATGGAGGGAAGATCCATAGGAACGTTTTGTTTCAATTTGTTTTTCTTACAGAGCTTCATTTCCCAGGTGGGGTTTGCAGGTTCAGTGTCACGATCTCCAAATTTTGGTGGGGGAAACTGAGGCACAGGAAGGAAACATTCCATTGCAAGCTCAGGATGGAAAATCCTGAGCTGGACACACCAGGATCACCCAGTCCAGCCCCTGGCCCTGCACAGACCCCCCAACAACCGCACCCTGGGCACCCCTGGCAGCGCTGCCCAAATGCCCCTGGAGCTCTGGCAGCCTCGGGGCCGGGCCCATTCCCTGGGGAGCCTGGGCAGTGCCAGCACCCTCTGGGGGAAGAACCTTTTCCCTAAATCCAGCCTGAGCCTCCCTTGGATGTGGATGAGTCTCCAGTGCTGCACAGAGCTCAGCCCTCCCAGTTTGAGGGTTTTATCATCCCTTTCACCTCTTTAAACCACTCCTTACGGCAGCACCTGCTTTTGGATGGGCTGGAGCTGCCCTGAGCCCCATCCCTGGAGCTGGCAGCTCCCAAAGAACACAGAAATCCCCAGATGCTCCACAAAAAGACACTGGGCTCTTTGAAATCCCCCTCTCCTGTGTGAAATGAAGGGGAACCAGAATTGAAGGGGAATCTGAAATGAAGGAGAAGCTTCTCAGGGAAGCTTTGCTTCCATTTGTTCCTGTTACGGGGTTTTATTTCAGAGCAGGTTTGCAGGTGGAAAAACGAGCCCCACTTTTTGCAGGGAAAACTGAGGCACGAGAAGGGAATGGCCCACGGCAAACTCAGGGTGACTTTGGATGCGGATGAACATCCAGGAGGTGATTCCAGGAGCTGCATCCCTCCCGTTTTGCCCACCTGGTAATTGTCCATCTGTCTTTATCATCCCTTTTAGCTCTTTAAACTCTTCTCATCCCACTCTTTAAAGCACTTTATCGCTGGTTGGGATGAAACCACCCTGAGATGCATCCTGGGGTCTGGCAGCTCCTGAAGGACACAGAAATCCCTGGGTGCCCCACAGAAAACCACTGGGCCCTTTGAAATGCCCCTCTGCCACCCTGGGAGCCACGCAGCCAGCTGGCAAGCTGGGAGGAGAGCTGTGGTTAATAGCAATTAGAGATGTTAATAATTGAACAGATGATGAACCAGGGTGTGGGGAGATTAGAGCGGAGATCTGCCGAGGGGGTTTAGATGCATGAGCCCAATTAAAAAGAACAGGAGGAATTAGACAAAATCGAGGCTGAGTTCCCAAATCCCTTAAGCCTTGGCGGGAGACGGGGGTGGAATGAGCTGTGTCCGTTCCCTGCTCCATCCCAGTGCTGGATCGTGCAGCTCCCGCTGTGGCCGCCGCGGTGCTGATCCAAGGGACAAAGGACTGGACAGAGTTCAGCAGCGCCACAGATCCGCAGGATGGGCCACGATTCCCGGCGTTCCCATGGATTTGGGGGACGCTCCCAGCTCCAAGGGCGTTCATTGTCTCAGCACGTGCAGCCGGAGGAGTCACTTGCTGCTCCTGCCAAGGGCAGCTCCATAAAAGCTCCCTGGGCTCTGCATCTCCTCGGCCCCTCTTCCCAAGCAGCCCTTATCTTCCCGGAGCTGCTTCCTCGGGCGTTGCAAACACCGCGATCCCTTTCTTCCCGAACGCCCCACAGGGGACACCGGGCATTTCATTTCCAAACAAACCCCTTGGATTATTTTTTTCCTTTTTTCCCCTGCTGCTCCCCAAGTGGTTGTAATAATAATAATAATTAATCATAAGCAGAGCTGCCTGCTCTGAATGGGACAATAGTGACACTGGTTGGCAGCTCTATCGTCCTTCCCAGACAGCAACCCATTAATCCTGGAACAGCAGGAGCTGCTTTTAACACCCCGGTTGTTACGAACAAGGCAACATCCTTGGGATAAATCCTGTCCTTCTGACCCAAAAAAGTGATGGTCTGGGTTTGGGGATGGTGGGAGATGCTCGGAGCACCCCATGGGACCAGCATGGATGGGATATATTTAAAATAAAATAAATTAAAGACAACCCCCAACTTGGAAAACAGAGGGGAGCAGGAGGTTTGGAGCACAACACCCTGAATTTTTAGGGAGGCCCTTCCCACCATGGAGCGGCTCCTTTAAAAATTAATACTTTATTCCACTTTTCCCCTCTTCCCTCTAATTGACTGGTTCAGGGTTTATTTTTCCTCTCTCAAGTAGAACAATGGGAGGGTTTTGAAGCTGGCGATGCAATAACGCCGGAATCTTCACTTTCCCCATTATGATTCCTCATTAGAAAGTTATTTCCCCACGATTTGAAATATAAATGATGCCTTTGATGTCTGCCTCTTTAAAATGGCTCTTTCTAATTTCCTCCTTTTAATTTTTTTTTGCCCAAAAAGATGCTCTCCTCCCCTCCCTTTTCCCTTCCCCAACCCCCAGCACCGCTTAACTCACCCCCAGTGCTCCGATGCGCCGCTGTAAACACGGCTTGGGCAGAATAAATAAACTGCCTCGAATTGCAAGATTTTGCTTTGAACAAATGGGATAATTGGGGCAGCTGGGAAAAAAAAAAAAAGGGAAAAGAAAAAAGAAACAGCCTTGGATGCGATTTCTTTTATTATATTTTTTAAAGGAGGGGGAAATAAAGGCTGAGCCTTCCTGCTTTGGAGCGCAGAGCACGGAGCGGTGCGAGCCCAGCTGGGCGGGCAGTGCTGCCTCCAGTTGTGTCCCCACCACCATCCCCAGCCCCTGCTGCCCTTCCCTTCCCCGGCTTTCCTGGTGGGGCGGGGCAGGGGCTGCCATGTGCTGGTGGAGGCTCCAGATAAGGCCCTGCCAATTTCGCTGGGAGTTAATTAAAGCCGGTGCTCCTCACGCTGGGGCAGTGCCAGCTCCCGCTGCCGCTCCCTGCGCTGCAAATATTCCCCTTTCCCGAGCGCTGTCCGTAGGGCAGCGGGGACAGAGGGACGGAGGGATGTGGGTATATGGGGAGAGCCTTTCCCCACCATCGTCCCTGGGTGGACGAGCATCCCACATCCCATAAACATTTCCTTGGCGCAGCCGGTGTCTGCCTGCGAGTGCCAGGCTGTGCCTGCCTGATGCCGGCGATAAAACCCTGATGTGGGAATTTAATTAAAAACTGTAGTTTCCCTGGCATGGCAGGATCCCACCCTCTGCTTCCAGACGGATGGGCGGGAGCGGGTTCAGCGGGGTGTGGGATCTCCGGAACGGCGATTCACGGAGTGCGGGACAGCGGGGCAGCGCTGGGAGCACGCTGGGAAGAGGGGAGAGGAACAGTGATGCCAGCCCGGGCTGGCAGCATCCCTCGGGGTTCTGGGAGATGGGAGATGCTTCCTGAGCAGCGAGACCGGCCCCGTGCCAAGGCAGAGAAGTCAAGGGAAAAGCCGCTCTATTATTTTTTATTTCCTTGGTTTAACCTCTCCCTCTCCGGATCCTCCGGCTGAATTTCCAGAGGTGAAGGGTCCCACTGGTGCTGAGCATCCCAGGAAAGCAGGGAGAGCTCAGGGCCGTCCCAGCTGCACAGTCCTGCCCCGGGTTTATCCAAGGGATGCTGGAAGGAAGCATCTCCCTGAAAAATTAACGTCAAGCTGGTGTTTTCCTCTACCCTGTAGGATCCCAAAAATCATGGCTGGTTGGGGTTCAAACTGTGTCTACCATGGAAAGGGAGCTGGAAAAACCATCTGGCAAAAGGGAGCTTGGAAGCAGAGTATAACTCTGGAAACCCGTAAAAACTCATGGGAACCCCCAAATAAACTCATGGAAACCCCCAAAAAACCTCATGGAAACCCTCAAATCCACGGCAATTTTATCCCATCTCATGCAAATCTGGCACCGGTACCAAGGACTGAGCACCCCTCTGAGTCACTGGGTGGTGATGGACATCCAGGATCACTTCCCTGGCTTCGTGGCCCACGGATACCCAGAACAAGCTGCAAATTAAGATGGGAATAGACAGGAGTGCATTTCACATCTACATCAGGCTTGTTTTTACCAGCCCTGCGAGCTGGACGATGATTATTTTATAAAACTAGGATATTAAAGGGAGAATCAGGCTCAGATGAAAAATTCAAGAGCGACTCCGATTTAAGTTTTCATCTCCCAGCGATGTCCAGACGATGGATGTCTGCAGGAAAAGGACAAACCGCGCATTAAAGCGAGAGCCAGATGATAAAAACCTTCACTTAAAATATACATTTCTGGCCCACGTTGTTAATAACATGCGAGATTAATATTTTAAATGGGATGAATTTTAAAAAATGTCGTTTCCAAGCCACACTGGAAGTTTTTTGCTGAGATTATGGAAGGAGGGGAGGACCCCTCCCTGTATTCATTGCAAGAGTGTGATGTATATTTTATAGATGTTAAATATAAATATCATATTCCATCCTCTCCTCATCCTCTCCACGTTTTCCTGTGTCTGTTTGCACTTTGGAGCCAACACTGACCCAGCTACTTTCAAATGAGGCTGAGGGGTTTGGGCTCGGGGAGCCCAAAGGGCCCTTTCTGCCAGGAAAAATCCAGCTGCAATGGATGTTCCGCTTCCAAAGGGCACAGGAGCAGCTCGGAGCCAGGTCCTCGTGTGCTGGAGCACGAGGGAGAAGTCCATAACTCACTGCCGGGCCCGGATGCATAATTTATGCCCAGCAATTCCCATCAATTGGTTATTAAAGTGCCCTCCCTGGATTAAGCATGAACAAGGGAAGAGATAAATCTCGTTCCCAAGGTAACTAACTCCCAATTATGCTCCACAGGGAAAACTTTGCTTAGTTTGCCCATTTTGCAGTCGAAAAGGAGTGTTTTGGTGCAGAGCAGGGCAGCATTCCCATCTGTAACCTCCATGAAGGTCCCTGATCCTCGCAGGCTCTCCAATGACCATGGGAGTGTGGAAATAATCGGATCTTTAAAAATAAAGTGGAGCTGGATCCGCTGGCATCCAGAGCATCGTTTTTGCGGAGCTCAAAGAGTCGTTTCCCTGGATGGCCCCTGGATGAGGCACAAAGAGCATCCTGGCATCACTGAGCCAAACAAAATGGAAATAATTAGGGAGAAAAGATAATTTCCTGGAGCAAAGCATCCTCCAAGCAGCCATTCACTCCCTGCTAAACGCCGAGGATTGGAGCTCGAGGTCTCATTGAGATAACGACCATGAGCTGCTGGGGAGCCTCTCTGGGGCAGAGGGAAAGATTTGGGAGAATAAAACTGGGAAATACTGACTTCTGGAAGCTGCAGTGCTGGGAGGTGGCTTTGCCGAGGAGAAGGTGCCCTGAGTGCCTGGGATGGAAATGGGGGAGTTAAATTCCCTCGCTCCCATCTCTGGCAGATTTTGTGCCAGAGGTTTGGGCTTTTTTTCCTTCCTGATGTGGCTGTTTGGGCAAGATCCACCTTCTCTTGCCCAGGAATGCTCTTTATCCTGCAAGGTCCAGGTGTGCTGGTGCTCTTGGCTGGGGTTTTGGAGGGTGGAGGGAAGAAGTCAAATCAACTCCATTTTATCTACGGCAATAAATAAAAAGCCATAAATGCCCATGATAAATAATAAATACAATCAAAGAGCCCACAGCAGCTGATCTTGCTGCATCCCAGCTCCACTGTTTCCTCGTGGAAAGCCACATCCAACAGCCCCAGGTGTAAAAGCTTTGGGTTTCCTAATCCTGCCTCGTGTGGAGTTTATTTCCTTGTGAGATTATGGAATGTTCCCCCTATTTTCAGGCACTTCTTCGTATTTTCAGGCATTCCTTTCTGTTTGCAGGCATTCCATCTTATTTTCAATCATCAATAGATGGCACTCAAGAACTGCTCCTTCCTCCTGTCACCAGTCTGGGGATGGTGGAGAGGTGATGGATCAACTGGGGAACAACTTTGGGAGCTCAGAGGGCCTCCCGGCCCTTCTCGCCTGGCTTGGGAAGGCAGAGCCGCGAGCTCGGGGTGTTCCAGGTCTCCAGGCATGACGAGGACTGTTCAAAGCAGAATAAAAACTGCTCAAGGCTTCCCAAGGACACACGGCCGTGCTGGTATGGAGAGAGTCCCGCAGCCCCATCTCCCCTGCTCCGGTGCAAGGGCAGAAAAAACAGGGAGAGAGGGAGGGCAAAACCCCTCCAACCTCCTCCACCAAATTGCTTTTACTTAACAGCCTCGGTCAGCCTCAAGTAGGTCACAGGGCTGTGTGTGTATCTTCAGAATAAAGTCTTTAATCGGCTGATGGATATGAAAAAATAAATTACAGTGGCAAAATGTAATAAACGTTAAAGGGAAAATGATGAGAGTAATATAAGTACATTGATTTAACTAGGATGATATAGAGGAATTGTCTGCTTTATAGGTCTTTAGATGTCTATTAGCAGCTCTGTATTAAGGAATAGGGCTGTTCTCTTGATATACTTAAGAGCTGTCAGTAATTCCTATTTCACACTCGGCTGCTTCAATTCAGAGAGCTCCGTGCAGCCCCAGCGACCCCATCCCGGGCTCGCTGGAGGGTGACCGCCTGCCGGAGCTTTCCTTGGCAGGCTCGGGATTATTCAAAGCCCGAGGAGGAGCTTTGTCTGAACGACGCCTTCCCTGAGCCCGGCTCTTCCTCCCCTGAGGGAAAACGGGGCCTGGTTTGGGGGAAAACACCCGCAAAGCTTCACTCTGCAGGATCCAAGGTGTGTTTTCCCTGTGTTCAGGATCATACCTGCATTTCATTTTAATTTTTATATCTGCCTCCATGGCTTATTTTCACCTGAGGGGTGGGAAATCCATCCTGCTTTTCCTGTTGTCCATTTCCTTCTGCTAACAAGGGTTGCAGCCCAGATCCCAGGCCAGCGTTAACAAAAATACAGAAATATTTTCCCAAAGCAGAGATGGAGACAGGGAGTCTGGGTGTGCCTGACCCATTGGGTTGGTCCTCAACCAGCTCCAGCAGAGGCTCTGGCTCTCCATCACCTGGAAGGACGCTTTTAATATGGAAAATACATATTTTTATTTAAGAAAAAAAGAACCTGGCTGAATTTTCTAGATGGAAGAGGCAACTCCTGGCCGTGGCAGCACAGGACCACACAGATATTTGATGTTTTTCCTTTCCCTTTACTCCTTAGAGCTGTCAAAGTGAGGAGCAGCCCAGCCCAGTGGCCTCCATTGTGGAGACACCAGAAAATTCAGCCATCCCACAGGGAAACATCCAATATCGTGCTTTGACATGAAAAAAAGGTGGATTAGCAGGGTTTTTTTCCCATTCCCAGCACAGAGAAATAAAAGCCCTCCTTAATTAGACCTGCAGGTCTGTGTCCCTGCACGGGAGAGGCTGGGGTGCAGCTGCTGGCAGTGGCTCGGAAAGGATGAGCGTTCCCGTGCCACCAGCCACTTTCCCTCCGTTTGCTGCCCTCCCACAAAAAACAGAAGGTTTATTGAAATTGAAATTTTCAAAGGAGAAAAAGCAAAAGGTTGGGAGCCCGGCGAGGTTTGCAGGCACCCAGCACAGGCTGGGGAGGAAGAAGCAGAGTTTTGGGAACGTTTCATCCTCATCTCAGGTGAAAGAAGGAAAAAAAATTTTTTTTTTTAAATAATAGCAAAAAAAGTGCAATGAATGGTTTTTTCTCCGGGGTTTGTAGCTGTAGATGCCGTGTGACTCTGAGCAGTCTCGGGATGTTCCTGCCTTCCTCCTGGTGGGAGGATGTGCTTCCATGATGCCAGCAGAGAAAAGCCCATGTTGTGGTGGAGCCCATTCCAGCTGCAAACAAAAGGGTTCAACCCCTGAGGGTGCAGCGGGAGGGATAGGACAGAGTTCAACTCCGAAATCCAACTAAAACACCGAATAAAAGAGAGATAGGATGGGTTTGATCCCAAACTGCCTTTCCTGCTTCTTAGCAAGAGAGAAACATTTTGGAAAGTATCAGAAACATGATAGAAAGTTGTTTTCCTTGATATTTCATAACATTTTCCCCTGCAGCATTTTGGCCGCTTTCTCTTTCTTTCTTTTTTTTTATGGCTTACAAGTAAAAGAGGTTTTTATCGAAAATCTGTTTTTCAGGAACAAGAAAATCAATAAAAATATATCAGTTCATGCTTTTGTTAAAGAACCAGGAAAGGTCCCCCTGTGCAAAAGAGAAACCCGAAATGTCTCATTTAGGTGGGAAAGGGAACTTTTAATGTCTCATTACAAGAGACGGATCCTGCACTTAACGCCGAAGATTTTGCATGAGCATTTGTAAAAATCCCGGTGCCATCGTGAGCGATTCCTAAACCAAATAAAAGAGGGCAGAGATCATCGAAGAACTGGTTTGCAATGATTGATTTGGCCAATTCCAGCCCTAACCGAATTCCTGAGGCTTCAATAATCTCTTTAGCATCGTCAGGGCAGGCTGTGCACGCGGCCGTGGCTCCGCCACCGTTCCCGTCCTTCTCTTTATTACCAACCCAGAGCCAGGGATGCAGTGGCATTGATCTGGCGCCTCCCTCTGAATCTCCTGCCCTGCACGCGCGGATGTTTCACCTTTGGGAAGGGCTCCAGAGAGCCGGCAGCGTTCTGCATCCCGGCTGGGTCCTGGGGAGCCGTTACGGGTGTGCAGAGCTGCACTTGGCCTCTGTAAATCAGCAGCTTTTAACCCCCCTGAGCACAAACAGACGGAATTTTCCCCATCCCTCAGTCCAAGCCAGGACGCTGAAGGACAAAGGTGACTTCTGTACTTTTAATTTATTAGTCTCAGCTGCTCTTTGCTTTTCCTTCACAGGGATTTTCACCTCTACTTTCTTTTTTTATGTTTTCCTTTTTTTCCCTGGCCATATTCCAGCCGATCCAGGATGTGTTTGATATTGCTGTTCCCATATCAAAGCACTCAACGTGCACAGATTTCAGTGAATTGTGAAGGAAAGCAGGAGGTGCTTTTATCTCTGTGCCTCTTCCCAGGATCGCCCGGAGCCCAGGCTTCCCTCTGTCTCAGCCGCGTGATCCGGCTGCAGCCCCAAAGCCTCTCTGCGAGCCCGGGGACGGGGTGGTGGGATGGGGAAAGCATCACCTCACACCTCTGGAGCTGGGAACAAGGCTTTGCTCCAGCATGGATTGCTGGACAGCCTTCCAAAGGGCAGCAGGCTCGAGCTGTGATCCGGATCCAAGGAGGAGGTGAAAGGCTCCTGGTGCTCCCATCTCATTCCTGACACCTCCATCTCACCCCTGGGACTTCCAGCTTTACACCTCCTGCCAGGTGCTGGCATCTTCCTCCTGGAACTTCCATCTTCTCCCTGGCGGTCCTCTCGTCTCACCTCTGCTGTTTGCATCTCTCTCGCTGTTTCCATCTCCCTCCTGGTGTTTCCGTCTCATCCCTGGAGCTTGGACCTCAGCACTCCCCTTTCCATTTCACCATTCCCATTTTCCTGTCCCCATTCCCATTTGCATCTCCCCATTCCCGTTTGCATCTCCCCATTTCTGTTTCCATCTCCCCATCCCTGTTTCCATCTCCCCATTCCCATTTCCATCTCCCCATTCCTGTTTCCCTCTCCCCATCCCTGTTTCCATCTCCCCATTCCTGTTTCCCTCTCCCCCTCCCCGTTTCCCTCTCCCCATCCCTGTTTCCATCTCCCAATTCCCATTTCCATCTCCCAATTCCCATTTCCATCTCCCCATTCCTGTTTCCCTCTCCCCATTCCTTTTTGAACTTCACCATTCCTGTTTCAACCTCTGCCAATGGCCCCAGCCCCAAAATGCCTCTGGGAGCAGCCAGCCATGAGCTGCTGTTCTTGCTCAGAGTCTCCAGATTCTGGGATTTACAGTTTTAAGGACGTTTGGGCCCCTCCAGGAGCTCCCCTGAGCTTGCCCCTCCTCCTGGAAACATCCCCGCCCAGGAGCTCCGTGGGCTCGTCCGGCAGCAGCCGGGAGCCACCTGCCCTGCAGCAGCTGGGAAATGGAGCGAGCTGGAGCCAGAGCCGCGCGTGCCGAGGAACATCTCAGCCCTGGAACTGCCAAGCTGCTCACAGAACAGATGGCTCCAGGTTAAATGTGAATTGCAAACCTAAAAAATAAAAATGGTGTTTGTGCCCTTCCCGGCACCTTTATGATATATAAAGATACAGCAAGTGGTTTTATTTCCTTCGGAGGAAACGTGGTTGGGTTTTTTATTCTTTCATTGGGTTTGGGGAATTTTTTTTGTCTTGCATTAGGAAAAACAAGGCAGGGGTTTCCTGCTGGGAGCTGGGGGAGCTGACCTGGATTTTGGGGGGTATTTCAGCTCTGGGAAGGGGTAAAGCCTAGGAAAATGTTCAAGCTGTAACACAATAAATTGCATGAAACATGGAAATAATACAAGTTCTCCCTACAGAAGACCAAGGGAGAGGTGAGAGGATGGGACAAGCTCAGACTGGGACTGGAGCAGGGAAAAGCCGCTGGGATCTCCAAGAGAACTCCCAAAGTCAGTTTGTGCCAGACTAAGGGTGTAAAGGGCCCTCTCCTCCTTCAGCTGGGCCTCACGCTGGAGTTAGGGTCACAAGTCACAAAAATCACCTCTCCCAGCCACGGAGCTTGTCCCTGGCTCCAAGTTATTCTCCTGGAGTGGAATTATCCAGGAAGTCATTTGGAAACTCTGTGTTTTAACTTGGGTTGGCTCGGAATGAGGCAGCAGGGAGGTAAAACCACCCCTCCAGCCCCGCTCTCCCCTTCCCCAGGGCAGATTTATTCCCTGTCACAATCCCTCAGTGCCCGATCCCAACAACAGCTTTAAACACAGGTGGGACAACTAAATGGAAAAATAAGATTGTGGTTATTCCATAATCTTTCATTAATGCAACACTCGCTATTCAGACAGAGACAAAAGAGGCTGTGCGTCTTTTTGGAAAATAAATCTCCCACTGCTTATTTTTTCCCCCATGTAGCAAGAAAAAATATATTATTCATGTGGAGACAAGGACCAGCTGAAGGACTTGCAGCTGAGGCTGTGGCTGGAGCAGCAGGAGCTGTGCCTGGCAGGTTTGGAGCTGGGAACGCTGCGAGGGAAAATCAGCATCGGGCCAAGCAGGGAGACAAAACCCATCGTGGCTCACCCACGTGGCAACTTCCTCCTGCAGCCGGGGAAACAGAGCCTTTCGGCTTGGCTTTGTCAATTAATTCCACTCCTGGTTCACCTTTTGGAGAGAAGGAAAAGTGGGGAAAAAGCTTTTCAGAGCTTTCAAAAATAGCGCAGCAAAATGTTTTGGCATTTGTGAAACAAAGCCTTTCACTTCAGAGGTTCCAGCATGAGCAGCTCAGCGTTTTTCAAAGGTTTGCTGCTCTCTAATTCTTTTTTAACCTGAAATTTTTCATCTCATTAACATAATCCTGAATTCACACTGCGCTGGTCCTCCTCAAACATCATTTCCAGCAGATGCACAAATTGATCACAAAACCCCCTTCAAAGTGTATTGACTTGAGGCCGTGGTTTTTCCCAGATTCACACCTTATTCCCAATTTCCCTGCACGGATTCACACCCTATTCCCAATTTTCCCACCAGAAAATCCATCCATGACCTGGTGGTGAGCGAGGCAGCTCCGTGACAAGCCCACCTGGTGTGTCATGCCCAAGAGGGTTTGCAGCAGCTCCGAGCAGCTTCCAGCTGTGGGAAGGATGGGACTGAGGTGGGAATACACCCTCTGTCACTGAGCCACAAACAGAATTATGGGTGAGGGGTCTTGGTTTATCGGGATAAATTCAGAGGAAGTTCAGCTGGAGTTACGTAAGGTGTGGTTGTTTCTGTCACAGATATAAATGTGTACGGGTAGGACCCATCTCTGTTTGGGATCATCCTCATTGCTTTGTGCTCATTCCCATTAACTCCACATCCCCCAAATGCCTCCGTGGCCCAGGGGAACGTCTGTGGCCACAGCTGGGTGCTCTCCTTCAAACAACGCATTCCCAGCCCTTTGCATCTGGATGTACCTGTGAGACGATGAGCCTGGGTTTAGAAACTTGGAGGTGTCCATAAATCTTCATTTTGGGCAGGTGGGAATGTGGTTTTGGGCATGCACACCCTCAGATCCAGGACTGGAACAAGATGCTTCAGGCAGGGAGGGTCTGGGGGATTTCTTCCCTCTCCAGTTGATCAAAGCCATTTTGTTGTCAGCATAATTCCCTGGATTTCATCAGAAATGTGTTGAACAGACCTCTCTGAGTGGTGGAGACACTGATTGTGGAGGGATTTAAATGAGGTGTGGATGTGGCACTTGGGGACGTGGGTTAGAGGTGGCCTTGGCTGTGGAGGGTTGAATGTTGGACCTGATGACCCTGGAGATGTTTTCCAGCCTAATCAATTGGATGAGAGAGCCCTCCTGGTGTGGGCAGTGCCAAAGGACTGGCACGAACTGGCTGCCACCACAGTTGGCATCGACACAGGGTGGTGCTCATCCCTGCCTGGAGCTGTGGGATTTTGCAGTGGGATAGGCGGCCCACAGGCAGGTCTTTTGGGGTGTGGGTTCCTCCTTAAAAAGCATAATGGGTCTCACCTGGGTCCTTTGGGATGCCCTGCCCCAGGTGCTGGTACCTGGAGGGCTGTGGAGAAGGGATGCTCCTACTCCGTGCCCATTCTGGAAGGTGCTGAGTGTCTCGTTAGCTCAAGGGCTGGATCCTCATTTCCACTCCAGCCTCTCCAGGCTGCCAGCGCAGCTCCCAGAGCCCTTTTATGTTCAGAGCAGCTCAAGTGTAAATGAGAATCAGGCCCTCCAGTGCCATCTCTTTTCTTCCAAAGAGGAAAAATCTCCTTGACTACAGGGAGTGAAGTGGGTCAGGATGGTTTGGGGTTGACTTAAACCTCCTCGATGCTGTGCTGGGTGATGGCTGCCCTTCACTTGAGAGCCAAAGTGTTTAAGCTGCTTTCAGAGGCAAGGAGAGTTTGCAAACCCACCCTCAGCACGCGTGCGGGAGAGGAGATGCTCTCCCCGTCACACCAGCATTAGGCAGAAGGGTTTTCCCAGTTTCCCTGGGAGCAGAGGTCTCTGAGGAAGAGCAGACGAGCAGGCAATGGTCAAGGTTAAAGGAACTCTTGTGGCCTTCACTGCCAGGGGAGTGACATTGCCCAGGCGTGCCCAGCACAGCGCGTTCCGCTGCTCTGAGCTCCTGCATTTTGTGCTCCACTGCCCCGCGAGAGGACACAGCGTCTGGAGCGTGGTGCCATCAATCTGGGCACGAGGCTGGGGCTCCTGCTGCCAGGGACGGGAAGGTTCTGCAGCGGAAAGGGAGATGGATCCATCCACAGCGTAAATACCTGGGGATGGTGTTAATTAGTGCAAAAGGAGGGGGAGGGAGGTGATTTGGCTGGGATACACACAAAGATGTTCATCTGCCAGGGAGTGGGTAATGAGGCTGGACCAAGTTAATATCTGGGGCTGGAACTGTTCAGATGAGGACGTGTCAGTGCCTGGGAATGAGGATTTTGGAGACGGGGCTGTCAAGGCTATCCAGGATCTTCAGAAACCCTAGGTAAGGTCACTCTGACCCTGCTGATGATGGTATTGAGGACACCTCCTTCCACAGAGAGTGCCAGCGATGTCCCTGCCCCATGTCCCGGCACTGCCACAGCCCCTCGGTGACTCCGGCCCCCTGACCTGGAGCTGGGATACCAAAGCAGCCTGTGCCCACCATCCCTGCTCCCAAAGCAGCCTGGAACCCCCATCCCTGCTCCCAAGGCAGCCTGGATCCCCCATCCCCGCTCCCAAGGCAGCCTGGATCCCCCATCCCCGCTCCCAAGGCAGCCTGGATCCTCCATCCCTGCTCCCAAGGCAGTCTAGATCCTCCATCCCTGCTCCCAAGGCAGCCTGGATCCCCCATCCCTGCTCCTGCTGCTCTACACTGACAGAGGGATTGGACGGGACGGGACAGGACGGGATGGGATGGGATGGGATAGGATGGGATCCATGGGATGGGATGGGATGGGACGGGACGGGACGGGACGGGATGGGATGAGTTTCATTTGCTGATTCGTGGCCTCTCCAGCGACGTCAAAGAACCCTCTCAGGAGCTTTGCTTGGCACTTAATCAAAGAGCTTGGCTGTGGCATCTTAAGGACTTCTCAGGTGAGGCGCATCCTCCCCAGAATAAAATCCTGGTTAATGCACAGGTGTGGAAAGGACAAGATTCCCTTTGGCACCACAATTCCCAGCAGCTGATTGCAGCCCGTTCCCGGGAGGGATGCACGGACAGGGAATGCCTGTGCTTTGATACACAACCTGATTAATGTCTCCTCACCATTCCCACGTCGCTGGAGCCTCCAGCCTCCTGCAGGACCCCTGCAGGGTGAGACGGGGTCCTCCCCACCGCAGGGACCACGCAGGGATAAGTTAAGGGACTTGGCAGGAGTTGCCGTGGATCTCGCTCTGATTTCCCAACAGAAAGCACCCTAACAACCAACTTCAATCATCACAGGAGAGATCCAGCGTCCTCATCCTCCCTTTACACCAAGGAGAATGTGCCAGGGGAATCTGAAATTCAGATTCCTCCCATTTGAATGATATCTGTCGCTATCACTTGTGTAACAGCAGCTGCCAGAGCCTGTGAGAAGTGACTCCCCGTGTGCTGGATGCTGCCCACATCCAGCCCTTCCGTTATTATCATTGTCATTGTTATGGAATAAATCATTCCTTAAGCTTCTCTCTTTCATTGCAAATTGTCCATGAAACACTTGCAGTCTCTGCAGAGAGACGCCCGGCTTGACAGGCTAAATCAGATCAGTAATCAAATCCTGATCCCAGCCCCTGCTACCTGCTCTGAGTTATTGGGACCACAAGGTCCTGGAAAAAAATCAACAATCTCTGCAGGAGAAAAAAAAAAAAAGAATGTGTAAGAAAGGTTTCTTCCACTTAGAGCTGAGCTGGAAGGATCTGGATGTCTCTCATATTTGTTATTTACTCTTTATTTCTAGATATTTGAGCTCTGGGTCTCAGCAGACCTTACACTCATGATCTGCTCCAGGCAGACCTTGGATCAAGGCCTCCCAGTGGTGACCAACACAAAATAGACACAGAGCATGGGGAGCAGGGCCAGCAGGGACAGAGCAGGATGGCAGGATGGCAGCTCTTCGGGTTACTCCTAATGCTGGAAAAAACTCCCATGTTTTAATGGCTTGCAAAACTTGTCCTGAATAAATTCCTACTTGTCTTGGTTTAGAAGACAGGTGACTGCCAGGGGAAAACCAGAGCCTCCCTTGGAATAGAGAATGTAAACCCCCCACCTCCGAATTGCTGTAATTTTGAAATTATGGGGCTTTCAGGCAAAGATATGGGAACAGGAATACCAGTTCTTTACTAAGAATATTACAAACTGCAAAGGTAGTGGTACAGAGAAAAGAACAACCACAAACAAATAATCCCAGAAACTCTGACAGAGTCAGAACACGACCTGACCCCCTGTTGGTCTGGGTGTGGGGAGCAGCGCAAAATAATCCTCCTGGAGTGGAAGATGTGGCTCCGTTGGAGTAGAGGTGATCCTGTAGAAGAAGAAGA
>WEIT01039414.1:457875-474675 GCA_013389985.1 Dryoscopus gambensis | reverse complement strand
GGTTTCAACAGATGAAAATCGAATAAAATTTTTGGTTACATATTGCAACCCAAGACACTACTGATGCCTTGAAGTGGCTGCCTGAAAACAGAGGCCAGACAAGAACAGGAGAGTGAGAGCAGGTGATTATCTGAAGGGCCTTCAGAGGTACACCTTGGGAGGGTAAAGCCTCCGAGGGGCTCCACCCAAGGTGGACCCCGGGTCACGAGTTCTTCACACTTTTATAAGTTTGGTTCCTTTGCATATCAGAGTTAACTCTCCAATTATCATTTCAGTTAATGATGTAATTACCCCAGGTTTGCCCCTCCTCTCAAGGCTTTAGTTCACCCATTTTGGGGCCTGGGACAATCAAGGTGTCCTTGGAGAGCAAACCCAGAGAGGTTTGCTGTGTCTGACTAGCGTGAGAGAACAGCAGCCAACGGGCCCCGCGGGGCTGCAGAGCTGCACACCAGGCAGCGCAGGATTCAGAAATATAAACGTTAAAACCTAAGGCATCACTACAATTCCCTGACTGCGTATGGCACCCCATCTGGTGCCCTGCTTGGGGAGTCAAGGAGTCAAAATCTGTCCTCAGTGACATATTGTCACCAATTTTTGGGGTTTTTGAGATTCAACACCTCCTGCGCACACATTATAATAAAAGCTTTGCCCCTCTGTACCCAGCCCAGCCGGAATGTCATGGATGAAGGACCCCAGGGATCAGAGCAGCCCCAGCTGGATCTGTACGGAGCCTCTGTGTCTGCATTTGGACTCCTTGTAGAGACAGACAAAGCTGGGGGCTCCAAACTGCACTTGCACCTTCTTCTAGGATTTCTTGGCTCAAAATATCCCTGCCCGGAGAAATCAGATGTTGTTCCCCAGGCTGAGGATGGGGAGAGGGCAGTGGTCCCTTCCAACCCAAACTTTGCTGCACCCTTGAAAGCCCACTTTAATTATTCAGTTGCACCAGAAAATGAATTTTTCTTCATTTTCGAGTGCAGCTTCCAGGCTTTATTGGTAAGATGGGCTTTTTCTGCTGTGTTTGTCCCATTCCCCCAGTGCTTTGCTTGGCAGAGAAGCCAGAACTGCCTGGGCTTGCAGCCTCCACTGCTCCAAAAAAGCAGCCCCAGCTCCAGAGAAAGCAAATGGGAGGCTGGAATTTATTTTATACCAGTTTAACAAAGCGCCAGGGAAGGAGTTGGATGTGCTGGCCCCCGATTTCACATTTGTTTCTCTGCCTGACTGAGCGCCAAAGCCTTAGCAAAGGCTTAGAGAAGTCCTTTCACCACAAAAAGTGGTTCAGAAGTGGTGGAGGGAGATCAAGCACCCAATTTCTTCTTGCTCGTGGAGAGGTTTGATCCCGGCTCTGGAAGAGATATTTCCACCAGCTGGATCTGTGCTGCCTCCCACCGCCTTCCCCACTCCGGCTCTTCCCCGAGGATTGTGGCTAAATGGGATTTCAGCTCCCCCATCCTTATCGCAGCCCGGTGACAGCTGACCGAGCCTCGGGCTGATTCTTTCTCACTCTTGAAAAACCATGTTCACATTCACATATCTCCTTTTTCCCGGCCGCTGTGGCACTGCCTCGATCCTCTCCTATTTGCACTCCTCATTCTTCCCGGTTTTCTGCCTTGCTTGGCGAGGCCCAGGCGTGTTTTACACGCTGCAGTGGTGCTGCAGCCCCTTTAACAGGAATAACCCTCCCCAGTATCGCCTGGATCTCGCCCCAGGCTGGCAGGAGGAGGATTTGGCAGCCCCAGGGTCGGGGCACGGCCACTCTGAAGCTGTAGGAGAGCGTTTACAGGGACACAGGGAAGAGATTCCATCCCAACAGCGGGATAAGGGCTATAAAAGGAGGAACTCTTGACTTGCCCCACGCAGCACTTATCCAGCTGTAAAAAAAATCCTCTCTTTTCTTCTCTCTGCTGAAAATTAAATCACCGCTTCATGTTCCAAATCCTGGGCTCAGGAAGGCTCAGGCTGTGTCCTGTGAGGGGTTGGGGTGCCGGGGGATTTTGGGCTGCTCAGACATCAGAGGGATGCTCTGCGTGCTGATCCTGCAGCTTCATCCCTCCTCCAGCCTCTTCCCTTTGCAACGCTCCCGCTCATGGAGCCTTTAAATGCCCTTAATGTGACAAAGCCGGGGTGCGGGACAGGAACTGGGGTCCCGGTGCTGTCCAGTTGGAGCTCCAGGTTTATATTCCAAGGGCCTGGAGTGACAGGACAAGGGGGAATGGCTTCCAGCAGGTTTAGATGGGATACTGGGAGAGAATTCTTCGAGGGTGGGGAGGCCCTGGTGCAGGGTGCCCAGGGAAGCTGTGGCTGCCCCATCCCTGGGAGCGATCCAGGTCCTTCCATGGGTGGTGGCTTCATCCTTCCACGGGAATCCCTTCCCCCCTCTCTGATACAGATAGAGATGCTGTGGGTATGGTGGATATGGATATGGATATGGATATGGATATGGATATGGATATGGGTACGGACATGGATATGGACATGGACATGGACATGGATATGGACATGGATATGGATATGAATATGGATATGGACGTGGATATGGATATAGATATGGGTATGGACATGGATATGGACATGGATATGGATATGAATATGGATATGGACGTGGATATGGATATAGATATGGGTATGGACATGGACATGGACATGGATATGGATATGGATATGGATATGGACGTGGAGGTGGATATGGATATGGACATGGACATGGATATGGATCTGGATATGGATATGGATATGGATAAGGATATGGATATGGATATGGACGTGGAGGTGGATATGGATATGGACATGGACATGGATATGGATCTGGATATGGATATGGATATGGATATAGATATGGGTATGGACATGGACATGGATACGGACATGGATATGGATATGGATATAGATATGGGTATGGACATGGATATGGACATGGACATGGATATGGATATGGATATGGACATGGACATGGATATACATACTAAGGATATAGATACAGACATAGATTTTAGGGATATGGATGATATGGATATGGATATAGACAGATACAGATATAGGTACAGCTATGGATATGGATTACATGGATATAGATACAGATTATATGGACATAGATTATATGGACATGGTTATCAGTTACATGGATAGGGACGGGAATGACATGGATGCAGCAACAGATGCAGATACAGATACAGATGCAGCTGATATGGATACAGCTGATAACAAAATAGATACAGATATTGATATTGATAGAGTTGAAATGGTCATGGGCACGGACACGGACATGGATGTGCGTGCTAAGGATAGGGATATAGACAGACTTCATGGGTATGGACATAGATTTCATGGGTATGGATAGACAGACAGATACAGGTGTAGCTGGAGGTGCAGATTCCATGGATATAGATACAAGTGGGATGGATACGGATATAAATTATAAAGATATGGATACAAATTATATGGATATGGATACGAATGGCATGAAAATAGCTACAGATGCAGGTGAAGATACAAACATAGATGATACAGAAACAAGTATAGATAAAGATAAAGATAAAGATAAAGATAAAGATAAAGATAAAGATACAGATATAGACCTAGACCAAGGTATAGATACATAGATAAAGGTCTGGTTATAGGAATGGATATAGGTATGGATGTAGATATGGATCCAGGCATGATGCCATGAGAAACGGATGTTATTTTGGGACATCAGCCCCTGCTCATGGGGAGAAAACCTCATCCCAAGCTGAGAGATGAAGGGGAGGGAAGAGGAGGGAAGTGGATCTGTCCCACTGGAAGCTCCTGCAAAAGCCCCTGCTGGGACAAAAGGCATTCGTTACATTAATTGGTGCTGGAGATAGCGCCGAACAAATGAAAGTTATTAAAGGAAGGGAGATGGATGGAGCTCAAGGCATCCGTTTGTTTTGCCAGCGCCAAATTCATTTCCAGAAAAAGCCCTTATCAATTCCCAGGGAATAGTTTGCCCTGTCAGTGCCGAGCGGGTGTTAATGTTCTTTACGGCCCCGTTCGAGCTGCTGCAGTGACACCAATCTAAATAAGGGAGGAAGGAAGGCTTAATCAGCCTGTCACTGACCAGTTATTAACATTTGAGAACAAGGGCATTAAAGGAGAAAATTCTGAGAGGTCAATTTGTACTTGAGGAGAGAAGCCAAAAAGATAAGGAGGAGAGCGGCCACATCCTCCGGGCAGCGCTCACGGTGCCGGCCATGAGAGCGGGATGGATCCGCCCGCCCCAGGGACACCCGGAGGCACAAAGGACACAGGGATGGCCCAGCCCAGGGCCCACACAAAGGTGTCCCCCTGTGAGGGTCCCCAGCTGCAGCCCAGCTCCCCCCATGCCCTTGGCAGAGGTGTCCCCCCTCCCTCTCTCACTCCGGTCCCTGCGCCCCAGAGCGGCTGCGATTGCTCTGACAGCCCCGTGGGATGAAAGCTGTGTGCTTAGATATGGTTTATCCCTTCCAACCCCTGATGATAATCCAGGATTAGTCCGCCCTGGATATGATTACGTTTTGCCCACTCTCTTTGAAACGACTCCGTTCTGGCCCTTTTTGCTGCCGCTTGTCCCACCAACCCTCAGGAAAACGGTTTGCCAGGCTCTGATTAAGCCCTGCTCGCAGCAAAGTCCCCCCAAGATCCCAAATGACCTGACATGCGTGTCCCTCACGGGCTGCACGGGATCTCATCCCCGCTCCAGAGCTCGGCATCCTCCTCCCCCAAGCACCCATCGCCCTCCTGTCCCCGTGGGGACCACGCAGGGACCTGGTGGATAATCCATACATTCCCCTTCCGTAATACAAAAGCTCCGATGGTGCCTCTGGCCCTCTCTTCCCCAGGCAGATCCGTGGAGAAACTTCACCCAGGCTCTGCTGGGGCGCACGGAGCCGTCTGGGAAGCTGGAGCTGTGGCTCCAAGCTGCGTTTGTTCTCTCTCTGCATTGCTGGGCCATCAAAGCTGTGTGGCAACTCTCTGGCTGTTTGCAGGAGCAGCAGCAGAGCCAGCAGCCGTCCCTCAAACTATTTCCCAGGGGGAAGGAAAAGGGAGGGAAAGAAAAAATCCAAAATAAAGAAAAAAGAAGGAAAATCAAATTTGCAGCAGTGGAGTCAGGAGGGCCAGCATTTCTAGTGTGATTTTTTATGTTAAGAGAGAAGATACAGAATGGAATGGAATGGAATGGAATGGAATGGAATGGAATGGAATGGAATGGAATATGTTGGATTGGGTTGGAAGGGACCTCCAAAGATCATCCACTCCACACCCTCTGCAATGAGCAGGGAAGTTCCTTTTGTTTCGTTTCCAGGCTCAGTGCTCACAGGGAAGCTGATTCCCAGGTGTCCAGACTCTGGAAGGCCTCGGGATGCTCCTTAGGATGGCAGTGCCTCTGGATAACGTTAGCCCTACCAAAGCAACCACTGGAATGGACTCTTGGCTGGGCGGAGATCCGGGATGCAGCGTTTCCATCGCGGAGCTGCCGTCAGCCCCCAGCTGGGTGACGCAGGCCAGCTCTTGCCATGCACAGACCTCCATCCACGGGATTTGGGGGCTCCAAAGGGTGCAGGGGTGAGCCCAGGATCAGGTAGCGGATGAGAAACAGCCAGCACATTCCAGCCTTTGGGATGGCAGCTTGTCCTCCTCATTTATCCCACTTTTCCTTCCTCCCGGTGGGGTCCACACAGCCAGGACCCCCTCCAAGTCCTGCTGGAAGGTTTTACTGCGTTTCACACCATTTTACCAGGATATCCCTCTTTCCCCCTTCTCCCCTTATCCCAGAGGCCCAGCCCATAATAACTGACTCAGCACCACTGATAAAGGGAACATGGTTAAATCTGGGGAGGTGCAAAGGACACTTGTTAATTTTGGTGGAAGTTTTTGCCAGGGAGGTGGCTGCAGCATCCAACCCCTCCGATCCCGGGCTCGGCACAGCCCTGACATTCCTGGATGGGGTTTGGGGACCAAATGAGGCTATTTAGTCCTTAGCATCTCACAGGAGGGGGGAAAAATAACACCGAGCCTCCAGTCCTGGTCCTCATTTCTCTGATGGCCCCTCTTGGAAGATTTGAATCTGTGAAAGATGGTTTTAATACCCACTGTGCCGCAGGGAGATTTGTTTGGTGACAGCTCGTGTTAAAGTCAACCAGCCCCAATCCACCCGCCAAACAAACGATGCCGAAAGTTGGGCTCCCCTCGCTGCGCTGGGGAGGGCGGCGGAGGAGATGGATGGGTTTTATTATTGCCATTATGTCAATTATTATTATTATTATTTATTGGGCAAATGGAAGGCGAAGCAATTCCTTGTGCCGGTCCCAAGGCCCAACTGGCAGGGCTGGCTCGGGATGATGGAGGAGCAGAACAATAACAGCAAATTATAAATCATCGCCTTTTGTTTGCAGCTGAGCGCCGCGAGTCAGGAATGCACCCTCCATCCACTTCCCGAAAAACGGGGGCTGGAGCAAAAGTGGCACAGCACTGATCCCAAATCCAGCAGGGGTGGTGTGGCCATCACACCCCAGCTGCCCCCAACACGCGTGGGGTGGAGGAGCTGGGCTGGCCTGCGATGAGCCGGCCCAAACAGCCACTCAGAGTGTGGAATTTGGCTTCCCTTTTCTCATTATAGCTGATTACACTAATTGACATGTTTGTTTACAGCGGGATATATTTTGTTGTCCTTTTCCTTCCCCAACTTCGTTAATTTTTGGAGCTAGAATGATGTGGCTGCTGCCAAAGAGTTGGAAAAGGAGCAGATCTCCAGGGAACGGCCACCTCCTCCTGCAAGGCAGGGCAGAGACTTCCGTACCAAAGGCCCTTGAACCCAAACCCTTTTGTACCAAACACACTTGAACCCTTTCAGCCCGGGACTTCTTTTATAAAGCACCCTGAGCCTCTTTAAAAGGATTAACGGCCTCCTGGTGACCCAGCCGTGGCTTTCCATGAGGCAATTTCCCTGCATTCCCTCTTTTCCCCCATGGAATTGCATGTCTTGCTCTCACCCCACTGTTAGATGTGGTTGCACTCTATAAAGCGGAGATGCAGGGATGCTGGAAGCTGGAGAAACGTGGGATATGGGGCCCAAATATGGGATATGGTACCCGAATATGGGATATGGTACCCGAATGTGGGATATGGTACCTGAATATGGATATGGTACCTGAATATGGATATGGTACCCGAATATGGGACATGGTACCCAAATATGGATATGGTACCCAAATACGGGATATGGTGCCCAAATATGGGATATGGTACCTGAATATGGATATGGTATCCGAATATTGGATATGGTGCCCAAATATGGGATATGGTACCTGAATATGGATATGGTATCCGAATATGGGATATGGTACCCAAATGTGGGATATGGTACCTGAATATGGGATATGGTGCCCAAATACGGGATATGGTGCCCAAATATGGGATGTGGTGCCCAAATACGGGATATGGTGCCCAAATATGGGATGTGGTGCCCAAATATGGGATGTGGTACCCAAATATGGGCTATGGTACCCGAATATGAGATGTGGTACCCAGAGCAGCCCAAAGATGCTTTTCCCATGCCTTGGATTCAGGCTCCCTCTGGGCCGGAGCCCCTCAGCCAAAGCACGGCTGCTGAAGAGCTCAGGCTGCTGAAGAGCGGCAGTGAGACACTGGCATTCACACGCTCTGATCCTCGAAACTGAAATAAATGATCCCCTTGGATTGAACAGGGACGTGGCAGTGGAGTCCATTTGGAAGCTCTGCCGGCGGGAGCGTGGAAGTGCCCCCAGCCCGCCGGGGCGCGTCGGGAACAGCCACATTACCTCCTCAATCAGCATTAAATTCCCGATCAGCCTGGCTGGGTTTTGAGCATCTCCCATCTAAAGGTCGGGCAAATCATCTGCTGCGGAGGCACGGAGAGGGAGCAGCAGGGAGGCAGCGCCGGCACAGAGGGAACGAGGGACGCTGTGCCGGCCGTGGAGCATCCTCGGCTCTGTTTCTGGGGCTGGCTCCTGGTGCTCTGTGAGCCCAGGGGTTGAAAGGGGCAAGCAAACCCCTGAGGCATTCCCAAATCCAACACATTCAGCGTTTTCTCAAAAAAATCCCCAAAATTAAAAAAAAAAGAAGGAAAGAAGGCGATGCACCAGGAACAAAGCACTGTCTGGAGCAAGAAGTATGACTGAAGTGGAATCTCTTATCTCTACATCTTATAAGTGAAATTTAAGGCAAAATAGAGCTTATTTTGAGTCAAAAGCTGAAACCTGAAAACCACCCAGCAGAAAAGGAGCAGGAACGCAGCCCTGCTTCAGCCACACTCACCCCTCCCTCTTCCTTCCTCCTCCTCCTCCTTCCCTGGGAGCATCCTACATCCAGCCCCACACCCCCTCTCCCTGCATCAGACGCCCCAAAGCCAACCAGGCCCCAAACCCCGCAGCAAACCGGCCCCAACCTGCCGCCCTCGTCCCTCATGCCCTCCACCACCACAGCAGAACCGCCCGCAGCTCGCTCCAGCCGCGCCCCTGCTCCTGCCGGCGGACGTGATAACGGGCGGCCCATTCCCAGATTAGTCCCGTTGTGCCGCCGGCAGCCAAGGAAACCATCAGCGAGGCACTTACGGAATTAGGAGCAGGCATTTAATCGCTTTGCTGGTGCCTGAGTGTTATTAAATTCCCCTGAGTTCAGCAACTTCATAGTCCAGCTCTTTTTTTATTTTTTGCCTTGTAAAGCTCAGAGCAAAGCTCGGAGCTTTGGTTGGAGTGGTTGGATCCAGCCCTGCCTCATCCGTACTCCATCCCCGTGCTCCAAAGAAAGGCCAAGGCCGGGCAGCTTCATTTAGAAACCAGAGGAGGAAAAGCAGAGCAGGAGCCCAGACTAGAAGAATATTAATATTTAATCACAGCAGGGCAGAGGTCGCCCAGGCAATCGCTGTTAAATGTTATTGAAACAAAACATTCATATTCCCACTGTAGGGAGAGTTCAGGAGCGCTGCCTTTCTCCGGTCTGCCCTCAGGACTGGCGCCAGGAGTAAATACAGGAGTAAATCCTCCTGGGAGAACTTTTCCCCATGGAGGGGTGGGATCCCTGAATAAAAGTAGGGGTTCAAAGCTGCCTTTGCAAGAGCCAGTTCTGCATCAGGCACGGCTTTGAGGACTCCTGGATTTCCAGCAGGAAGCTGCAAATACTCTGTGGAAAAAGGGACAGCCCCAGAGAATCTCAGACTGGTTTGGGTTGGAAGGGACCTTAAAGCTCATCCAGTGCCACCCCCTGCCATGGCAGGGACACCTCCCACTGTCCCAGGTGGCCCTGAGTCCCATCCAGCCTGGCCCTGGACATTCCCAGGGACTCAGAGTCCCAGGGGCTGGACATTGCTGTGCCAGGTTCTCCCAGGGGGTTGCTGCACACTGGGGATGTGCAGAGGCACAGGATTCATCCCTCATCCATGCCCTGATGCCCACCTCTTCTTCTGGCTCTCCACAGCTCCCTGACAGGAGGGGGCAGCCAGGGCGGGTCGGGCTCTGCTCCCAAGGAGCAAGGGACAGAACAAGAGGAAAGAGCCTCAAGTTGCACCAGGGGAGGTTTAGATTGGATATTAAAGAAAATTTCTTCATGGAAAGGATTGAAACTGCCCAGGGCAGTGGTGGAGTCACCATCCCTGGAGGGATTTCAAAGCCGTGTGGACGTGGCGCTCGGGGAGGCGGGTTAGTGGTGGCCTTGGCAGTGCTGGGGAATGGTTGGACTTGATGATTTTTGAGGGCTTTTCCAACCTAAATTGCTCCATAATTCTGTTCTATGACTGATGCACCAGGAAGGGCTTTCTCCACCCAGCTCTGCTGCAAACTCCCTCCAGCTTCTCTCTTCACTGCTTCCCTATTCAATATAAGATTATCTTCTAAAAAAATAATTAATTAATGAAGCCATCCGTGGCTCTGCTGGAGTTTCACTCCCTCACTGATTTTCAGTGGCAACCTGCCTGCTCTCCCTGAACCTTGGGAAGCTGTAGGAAGCCCCACGGAGATGTTTTGGAAGGAGTTTCCAGGGGTAACATCCAAACCACCGCATCTCCAAACCACTCTGCTCAGAACCCTGCGAGGGGTCAAGCCTGGGGCAGCAGCTCCTCAGCACCTGCTTTGGCAGGTCATTAGCGCGTTTGGTGTCTCGCTTCCCTCAAAGCGGGATTTCTTCCCGGAGAATTAATTCCCCTTTTTTGCCCTGCACACTAATCATTAGCCGGGCTCTCCAGACGAAGTGCTAACGCTTCCTGTCACCTTCTGCGCTCGCTCCCCGGTTCCTCCGAGCTGCTGCAATCAAGCCCATGAAAAGCCAATCAATTAAAGTCCAAAGTATCAAGAGCTCACGAGCCGGAGTGAAGAACCCAACACATCATTACGGAGCCTGTGAAATCCCTGCCTGGGGAGCAGATGTGCGGGAAGCAAAGGCACAAGGTGCTTTTCCTTCCCCACTGCCTCCATCACGGAGCTCCCACCTGTGCCAAGTCATCCCTGTTTTCTCCAGAGCTTCAGGACCGGGAGAGGACGCATCTTCTCCCTGCTGGCATCGGGTGGAGGTTGGATCTTCCATTATGGACACCTTGATGGGCTGGATGTGCCCCAGATGATTCCACCATTCCCATTGTTTGTCAGGTTTTTCCTTTGTAAAGGACTGAAGAGGGTTCTCTTCCCCCTTTTCAATGGAATCCCCCCAAGTCCTATGAAACACCCACGCACCAAAAACCAGCCCCTCCAAACGGCTCCAGTCTGAGCCAACCTCTTCCCCTAAAGTTAAACCCAAGCATCTGCATCAAAACACCAAATCCAGAGCTTGCCTGCCCTCAGATTTTAGAACAGAACTCTTGTCTCCATGGAAACCCACTCTTTTGAAATTTTTTCTCTTTTTTTTTTTGTTTTTTTTTTTTTTTTTTTGGTTTGCAGTTCAGAAAAGGAGAGCATCAAGGCATGGAGCGATCCAAGGGCTGAGGTGAAAGTGTCCGGTTTGGTCCCGGCACTGCAGGAGGGATGCACCCCATTTTTCTGGAGAAGAGCTCTTCCCCGCAGATACATCTCCAAGCTCTTCCCAAGCAGAAGGTTTGGTTAAAGTAAAATCTGTTTTTCCATAATATAGTGGGTGTGGGCTCCCAGAGAACAGGAATCACAGCTGGCCAGTCCCGTGTCAGCGTGGGGTAAGCCTGGATTACAGCTCTGGGTTCAGCCTGACTCCATTCAGGATTTTCACTCCAGTTCCCTCAGGGAGAGGCCAGACTCCCTCCTGAGCTCGGGCATCAGGACCCTGGTGAAGGTTTCTTTGTGCCCTCAGAGCTGCTCTTAAGGCAAATCTCCCCTGGACTTGGGCAGAGCTGGAAACATCAGGAATGAAGCCAACAGGGATGAAGACAGCATTCCCCCTTTCCAAAAATTTTTATTTTCCAGAGTCAGATATCTTTCCAAAGGGCAAAATCCACATTTTACTTCCAAAGCACATCAGATGCTGGAGCAAGGAGGTGACAGAGGAGCCGTGGCTGGTCTCACTCAGCACCCTCCAGTGCCCTTCCTCAAGGTCACCCAGTGTCTCATGTGTCCCTCCAAGCATTTGGCACTTGGGAAAAGACTCCCAGATTTTCATCTGGTGATGGAAAGTAACATTTTTTTAGTAGTAACTTTGTTGGTGGGGCTGCACTTCTTCAGGTGGAACCTGGAGTTACGGCTTCTGTGCATCCTCCAGGGCTCCGTAATTAAGGATGATCCAGTGCCTGGCATCTTTTGGGGCTTTATCTGGTGCTCTTAGCCAGAAATTTCTATCCGTAGCAACTCCAAGATGCTTTGTCCCCTCAGGAACCTGTTTTTGAGGCATTATCATTTAAATTATCCCCATATCTGAGGAGGATTCACTGGTAGAGATCGTGACCTTTGTGATACCATAGGAGAAATTCTGCCAACATCTGTCCCAGCATCTGGAACATCTGGAGCTCTTGAGCATGCTCAGCTTGCTGATGCTTGCGCTCGGTTTGCAGCAGATGACTTTAATAGACACAAACATCTGGTCCCCAAAGCCCCTGATGTTTTGGAGGCAGAAAGCTGCTCTATATTAATACCATTATCAATAAGTCTGGAATATTGCTGGACTTCCTAGTTACTCCTGATGACCTCCCAAATGACAGGAGTGGAGCTTAAGGTCAGCCACAGAAAAAAAATGAGCAGCAGCTTGTGCCTCTTGAGGGGACAGCTGGAGGCCACAAAATCATCTCAGACTTTCCCCAGCAGCCCCAGCAGCCCGTGCCCGGCCTGGCTCTGCTCCACCGGCACAAAATGTTCTGGAGAGTCTCCTCCTCCTGCTGATTTAAGAAGTTTTCCATGGCCCTTTCCTGGCAAGGGATATTTACAGGTGAAAATGCGGGGGGGTGTTTAGGTAAGTGGTATTTATAAGTACATCTGCAGGGAAATGTTTACAGGCAAGGTACTCCCGGGTAATTATAGATCAATACTTCAAAGCAGAGTAAATAGAGAGGTAAAGGACCTCTGCTGGTGTGCCACAAATAAATATTTAGATATAACAGATGCACATAAGTATGTGCAGGCTATGCGGACGAGATAAAGATTGGAATTTAGCTGGAGCCCTTTTCCCGGGAGGCGCGGCTGCGCCATTAGCGGCGCGTCCATAACTCAGCACCAGCGGCGCATCCGAGCAGCGCTATCGGATCGGCCCCGCGCTCCATCAAACCCGGCGTCCGAAGCAGCTCCAGCAGAGATGTGAGCACACAGCTGAAGGTCAAAGGAGTCTCTTTTCCCTGTTTAAGGCCTGATGCCTCCCCGTCCCACACCCCGGCTCACAGCCGGGGACTGGAGCCATGCTATGCCTTTCCAGCTCCCTCTGACTCGCCGGATCCAAATCTCCCTTGACAATCACGCGTTGGTTTGTGTTTGACAAAGTTCAGCCGAGCAAGGAGCAGCCTGGAAGGCCCTGAGATCCCGCCGAAATCCCCATCCAATTTATCAAGTCAAAAATTCAGCCGGGTGGGAGCTAAGTGGGATGAAGCTCTGATCAAGGCGAGAGATTAGGGCAGAGCTGGTTACACAAATCACAGCTCTGGCTGGGAGGGGGAACAGCAGGGCCAAGGGGAACTTCTCCAGAGCTGGGCAGAGCTGGAGATAAGGGCCTGGTGTTGGTAAATAAAACTGCTGGGGAATCGCGTGTCTGATCAGTGTCCGCTCCCGTCAGGCTGGCGCGAGCTGGCAGCTTTATTTCCAGGCTTTTCCCCAGGAATACTAAGGGCGTCTGGAAAGGCAAGAACAAAGCTACAACTTTATTTGAGAGCAAGACAAAAGCAAACAAATGCATACCCAGAAGACCGAGCGTTGAAAGGGAGCGAGAGACGGCTCAGGCACCATCTGAGGAGGCCCTTGGACACCTCATGACTGTTAAAAAGTTTCCTGAGGAGCAAAGGCTTTTTGTTGGTTGGTTTGTTTGTTTGTTCGCAGGGAGAAAACAAAGTGAGAGGGTTGCTGATGCCTTTGGTGGTAAATGAAGACAAATATCTCTCGATCGTGGAGACTGCTGGCGTGGAAAAAGCTCTGCTTGCACCATTTTGGGAAGAGGCTGAGCGATGCTTTTGGGGTCCTCAGGCTGATTTTTCAAAGATGAGCTCTTGCACCCCGAACCCCAAGGGAGATCTGCACCCTGCAGCTCTCGGGAAGCTGGGTGCTGGCACGTGTCCCCTCGAGAGATGTCCCTTCTCGTTCCACAGATGTCAAGAGCCTCGGAGAACCCTCCTCCCCTGATGCTTTCACAGCCTCAATATTTTGGAAAAAATTGCAGTTTCTCACTTAACTTTGCTCTGTGGCTGCCTCTGGACTATTTGTTCCCATTCTGCCTTTCTCTGAGGGCTTAAAGAGCCCTTTAGTATCTGGTATTTTCTCCCTGTGAAGCTACTTAGACATGGTAATCAAGTCACCTCTCTGCCTCCTTTTTAATAAAGCATTTTTTTTTGCCAGCCCTTGAATTATTTTCCGTGGCTCTTTCTCAGCCCTGCCTTTACTGGCAGAGCTCAGCGAGGGCACAGCCAGCACCTCTCTCCATCCCCATCCCGCTCCCCAGATATCCAGGTCAGGAGGCTGTTGCTCAGCCTCCGAGAGGTTTTATAGTTTCAAACCTCTCGCCAGTCAGATCCTTCAGACAATCCAGCTCATTAAATGGAAAGAACGACTCTAAATTTACAGCCTCCATCAATGTATAAAGCCCTCGGCTTCCCGACGGCCGCTGCCTGGCCAGCATTATAGCATAATAGCCTTTTTCTTTATTTTAAAAGCAAGAGATAATAATTAGAGATTGGATTATGAGCTAGCCCAGCATCACAAAAAACACACAACTTTATCGTATTACACAGCATCAAAATTAATTAGAAGTGCGTTAATCTCTAATCTAGGAAAACATTGCAGGATCTCTGGCCTCAATATCACATCCCCCATCCAGTGCCTGACAGCCTGGCCTCTTTGAAAGCCTCCCTGCATCATCCCTGCACAGAAACCTTTGCAAAACTCGTGTAATCAATGTTGCTTTGATTAGTCAGAGCTCGCCGCCGCTCTGGCAGCCGCTCGCGGGGCCGCTGCCTTTGTGCTCGGCACTCGCAGGGGCTGGGAGTGAGTCAGGTCCCACTCCTGCCCCGCTGGCAAATCAGCGCTGAAAATGTTTCGGACACAGAAAGGGGGCCTGAGCCAGCACCGATCACTGGGCGCCTTTGGGACGGGGATGGAGAGAGCCCAGCGGGGCAGGGACCCAGGCAGGGAGCAGCTCTTCTCCTGGTTGGCTCCTTTCTGCTTCTGCAGGGCCGACGCAGCTTTGGCACAGCACTGATGGTGCTGCCAACTTCACCCTGTGTTGGCCACAATTTGGGGACTCTACTGAAGCTCCAGACCTTGGGTTTATTTGATTTTGCAGCCCCATGACTTGGCTGTCACCAGTCCCCAGGAGATGTTACTGGGAGGGTGGGCAGGCCCTGGCACAGGTGCCCAGAGAAGCTGTGGCTGCCGCATCCCTGGAGAGGTTCCAGGCCAGGCTGGATGGAGCCCTGGTCTATGGAAGGTGTCCCTGCCCACAGCAGGGGTTGGGCTTGGTGATCTTTGAGGTTCCTTCCCATGCAAACCTTCTGTGATGGAATGATCCTGGAATGATCCTCAGTTGCTCTGAGCGAAGCTGTCCAGCAGTGCCCCAAACTCCCCACTTCAGGCCTCAAACTTCCCTTACAAAGCTGAATTCCCTTTGGGATCACAACCTACAGAATCCTGTCTGGCCATCAGCCTTTGGGACCCACGCATCAATACTTGTGTTCCTCACAACAACCTGGAAGGAGCAGGGAAATGGTGATTGCTCAACATCTTCCATGCAAGAAAGAAAAGAAGCTTTGTGACAGCAGCATTTTCTGCCCTGGTCTGAATACGTGCATTATTGAGGTGGAAAGGGGCTGCAGAGAAACCAGCCTGGGAGGGCAGGATCCCTGGGAGATGGGCTGGGAGCCACTGCTCAGCAAAGGGAAGTGCAAGGTAATGCGATGTGGGGAGACCACTTAAACTGTTCCTGCGCTCCAGCGGTTTGTGAATTAATTGTAGCCTGGCAGGAAAACACCCGGGCATCCTGCAGAACAACCTGATGGAAGGAGCTGCTGGTAGCCAAGCAGCAATTAGGAGGGGAAACAAGTCATTAAGCTGCATTAAGCCAGGGAGGGGAGGTTTTAATGCAGGGCTAATGCCCAGCTGGGTGAATTTGTGAAGGACTGACTCCTTCCCTGTTCATGTCCCGAACAACCTGTCCCAGGACACCCAGGGCACCGGCTCCCCATTGTGCTGAGGCAGGATTGCCTCTTGTTTGATGCACAAAGTTTAGATGCCTGCCAAAAAAATGGGAGTAAATCCAAGGTCCTGCAGGCCTGTTGCTGCCATCGAGACTGCTGAGGCTGCTCAGAGCCGGGCACATCAGCTCCTGGAACTTTATGGAGTCAGCGAGACTCCCTGCACCTCCCGAGCTGAGGGACGGGGATGGGAGATTGAAAAGACTTAAATTTGTGTCAGCAATTTGGGTCTCGCATTCCCTAAACCACAGGGATCAATTTGTTCTGTCTCAGGGAGATCGGAGGGAATGGCCACACATAAACACAGATGAGAACCTGCACATGGCTCCGGGTCCCTCCCTGCTTTAAACTCCCTGTCAGCCTCCTCTGGATCCCAGTTCCTGCTCCACATTGGGTTTAGAGCATAAATATCTATTTACAAAGTGCAGGACACCCTCCTGCCGGGTGTGGAGATCCCCTGTGGCTGTCACCTGCTGCCACCTGAGCTTTACAGAAGAAGAAACTGCAGCTTCACCTTGCTTGTCCTCCAGCCTCACTGGTGTCGGAGCCCATGGCAGGTTTGGGCCCCGTTTTCCATCCTTCAGGGTGCCAGAGACTGGGCTGGGACCCACTGAGGGGCACTTAGTGCTGAGGAGCTGGAAAACCCTTCTGAAGGCTGGCAGAGAGCCGTGGAGAACCATGGTGCTGCTTCTGCACAGCGTCCCTGGGAGCTCCCTCAAGGGGGATTCCCTGCTCCATCCCAGCTCCATCCCTGCTCCATCCCTGCTCAATCCCAGCTCCATCCCTGCTATGTCCCAGCTCCATCCCTGCTCCATCCCTGCTCAATCCCAGCTCCATCCCTGCTCCATCCCTGCTGTGTCCCAGCTCCATCCCTGCTCCATCCCTGCTCCATCCCAGCTCCATCCCTGCTCCATCCCTGCTGTATCCCAGCTCCATCCCAGCTCCATCCCTGCTCCATCCCTGCTGCATCCCTGCTCCATCCCAGCTCCATCCCTGCT
>WEIT01039414.1:418342-457700 GCA_013389985.1 Dryoscopus gambensis | reverse complement strand
CCCAGCTCCATCCCTGCTCCATCCCTGCTCCATCCCAGCTCCATCCCTGCTCCATCCCTGCTCCATCCCAGCTCCATCCCTGCTGTATTTTCTTCCCAACACCAATGACAAACCAGACCTGGTGTGACTGAGGGTTTGCTCCCTGCAGAGCTTTGCCAGCTCCTGCCAGCTGGAAGTTGGGTCTCTGTTGGATTTAATGATACGTTAAATCCAATGGATTTTATAATTAATTATTATTACTAACAAAACCCCCTCAGAAGTTACCCATTTTGGACAAAGGAGACTGGTTTGATGTGTGATTTTTTGATAGGTGTTTAGTAAATTTTTTTCTTTAAAAGATTATTAAATTCCCAGAGGAAAGGGAAAAGTGTTTAAAATCCAAATAAACAGGCTTTCTGTCAAAAATTACAGCTTCCAAAGGGGGAAAGGGCTCAGGATCCATCTGCTGAGGGGCCTTGTCAGCAGCCCCCCCGAGTAAGGGATCTCTGAGAAAAGCTGAGCTTTATTAGAGCCCTACATGCCGTTTTCCCCGTTGCACAGATGTTTTCTCCATCATTTACTCCTTGTTTCATCCCTGAGTCCAGTGGAAAGAGATGTAAAGCCGAAGGCAGGAGATGATGCTTTGGCTGCTCCAACAATTTTCTCACCACCCTCCGAAGGTCCATTTTGGGTTTTGCAACCTCCAAACTTCACCTTTTGGCATAAGGATTGAGCCTCTGTGGCAACACTGGCGGGTGGCGAGGGCAGAGGGTGGAATGCAGGAGGCTCGGAATGAAGAGGGATTTACAGAGGTGATCCCATGGAGGAAAAGCTCCCGTCGGGTTCTGGTCACCTCTTACACCGTGGGCAGGTTTGGAGAAGGACTTTTCATAAGGACCTGGAGTGACGGGATGAGGGGGAATGGCCTTAAGCTGAAGGAGGGCAGGGATAGATGGGATATTGGGAAGGAATTGTTCCCTGGGAGGGTGGGCAGGCCCTGGCACAGGGTGCCCAGAGCAGCTGTGGCTGCCCCTGGATCCCTGGCAGTGCCCAAGGCCAGGCTGGACGGGGCTTGGAGCAACCTGGGACAGTGGGAGGTGTCCCTGCCTGCAGCACAGAGCTGGAATGAGATGAGCTTTAAATTCCCTTCCAACTGAAACCATTCTGAGATTCCAATTAAAAAAAACAAGGAATGAAAAACATTTGCAGTTTGGATGTGCTTGGGAGAGACAAGTTTGTCTTTATTGGCTGTGCTCATTGAAGATCCTGGTGAGAGGAGAAATCCTGACATGAGTGATTGGAAAGGCAGGTGATGGAAGACCAAAAGGAAAAGGGTTTTTTTTCCCTCGTCTCCCCTGCTGAAGACAGCAGGAATTGGGGAAGGATTGACTTAGCTCTATCCATCAGGAAAAGACTTTCCATCAAAAAGTGAGCAAGAAAAATTGCACCTGGGAAAAAAACAAGAAGTCTGCAAGGAGAGCAGCAAACTCTCCTCAGAGGTCAACAGAGTCCTTCTGGGAAGGACTCAGCGGGGCAGGAGACCCGGGCAGGGCCTCGAGGAAGGTAAAAAGAACTTCAGAGTTCTAAAAGGACATGAAACGGGCTGGGGGAGATGGGAGGAAAGAGGCCCCCCCGGAGCATTTCGGGAAGAGAGATGTTCTCATGCAGGATGAAAGGAGAGGATGTCGCAGCGGTGCTGGAGGCGAGGCCGGGCTCGGAATCGGGAGAGATGTCTGGCTCAGAGGCTCTTTGAAGATTTTCTGGTCGCTTCGAGCTTGGGAAATGTTGCTGCCAGCTCCGTGGGCCTGCCTTTGCCCTGGGAATAGCCACCTTGGGAGATTGCAGAGGAAATATCCCCACTTTAGCCCGAGGCTGGGTCCCACCACGTGGTTTTGATCAGTCCTGCCGCAGGTGCCCCACAAAGGGGGCAGCTGGAAGGGTTTGGGGCCGGGGAAGCTGTGCCGTGGCAGAAAGCACGGCAAGGAGCTGACGGGGCCCAGCGGGCAGGGAAAGGCAGATCCCTCCCGGGATCCCAGAGCAGACCTGGCAGAATTTGTTGCCAGCCAGGAAAGCAGAGCAAAGTTGATGGAGTGAGGCTGAATTTGAAGGCAAGGACATGCCCTGCAAGGACAGTGAGATTTGTTACTTCCATCACTGTCCTATTCTGTTCTGTCTTTTATTAATTAATTAATTCAATTTATTCAATTAATTAATCAATTCCTGGGATTAATTGGCTTTGCTCCCACCCAGCTGCATGGTGGGGAAGACACTCGGAGGCTGCCCTGGAAGGACACAGCCCAACCACATCCAGCCCCAACGTTTCACCCGGCTCAGGTCCCGCCACAATTCCCACAGAACATTTGCATTATGCAAATTTGGCATATGCAGATCAGCCCTTCCGAAAATAATGTGCAATCACGCAATTAGCAAGTGCCTTGTCTTTAGCTCGCAGGTAGGTTCAGTTCCTGAGACTCTTCATTCTGGATTGGCTCGGCAACCTTAATAATGGCATTTTTTAATTCCCTGGCAGCCTTTTTGGGGATGGATTTTCACTTTCTTTTCCTGCCCCGAGCCCTCTCTGCCGCCCAGCGGCTGTGGGAAGGAGGGTGACAGAGGGATGCTTTTCTCCCAGCAGACACTGCAGCCATAAATTCCACTTATATGCAGTAAAATCCAGGCATCCAATTAAACCCATAATCCTATAAACCTGCCAGCAATCAAGCACACTTTTAAAAATCCAGCCCGACAGATGCTTTAAATCAATATATCCAAGTAACAACTGTAGGATCATCCAACACTGCACCTTCACTAAAAGAATAAATTTCCCGGCCTGTGCGTTGTTTTTATGGCTTTTTCCCCCTTTTAGCTTCTCCAGAGGAGATTCCTGAGTGATGAGGGACGGTCGAGGACTGAGGGGAATCAGGAGGAGTTTGGGCCCTTGCATCCCATAAGACACCACCTCTCCTCAGCTCCTTTTGCCTGGAGACGTCGGGGGGACCGAGGGTTTGGATAGATTGTTATTATCCAGGGCTTTTTTCCAGAGAGGGGAAAATAAATGAGGATTTAATTTATGAGCAGCTTTCCGATAACAGCTGAGGGCTCTGCCAAATCCCGAACTCTTTTCCACAGAGGTGAGGTACAAAGCGGTTGGCACCGGGAAGGGACAGGGCAGGTGATGGATGCTGAGGAGCATCACGGCCACTCATCATCCCAAAGAAGAGAGGAGGCACTGGGTTTGTGGCCATCCATCAGGTCCCCGCGGATAAATTGTTGTATTTCTTCTCTTTTTAGGGAGTTTTCACCCCAAAGACATCCAGCTTGCTGGCCCTGATGGTGGCATTTCCCTGGGGCTCTTGCAGACCTTGTGAGTCACATGGGAAAATCATGGAATTAGAGAATCAGGGAAACACAGAATCACAGAACGTGACAGTGGGAAAGGTTTCAGTGTCAAATCCGGGCCTTTGGGCTGCCACCACCAAATTAAGGTGGTTCAACAAACCCTGAGACAGCTCCAGGGTTCACTCCCAGCCCATCCACAGGCTCCAGCTTTTTGGGAAGAAGATGCAATTGTGGCTGGGACAATTTTCCGAGAGCCTGTTTGGCTCTGTCTTGATATGATGCACTTTGAACTTGCTCAAAATAACTTGGAAATGATGGTTTCACCTTCATTCCCGAGGGTGCCTGGGCGAGGCCGGCAGGCAGCGATGGGGATCAGGGAGGGCAGGGGGATGGGAGTCAGGCGGATTTTCCCACCTCCCGTTCTCCCGGGAGCTCCACCCGATGCAGCTCACCTCCGCAGCAGCTTTCCATGAGAACAGCCTCTTGGCTGGGAGCTGAACCCCCCTGAGCCGCAGGGACGTGTCTGAAGCACATTCCAGAGTGCTTTAAACAGTTTTATAGGGGCTGTTTTCTTTGTGTCCCCTCACCTGTAAAACCAGGTACTTCCAGCGTCGGACTCTGGATGCAATAAACACGCGGAGTCATAAAAAATCTCTCAGGCCGCCCTGGAATAGCTTTTCCAGACCTCACAAAGCAGCTGGTGAGGCTCAGAGCCAGCCAGGAAAGTGCTGCTTACCCAGACGAGGGAGCAGCACGTGCCCGGCCCAGTGGATGGCACAGTCCTTCTTGCTTTTTAAGTCCTTTACGGCAATAAACCGTAAACTTGAAATTAATGATCACTTCATGGAGAGAAAATGCAGCCATTGACCTGGGGCTGAACCTCAGCCATTCCAGGCGCAGCATTTGCTGCTGTTCAAATGTTCATTTCCAGGAGCCGTCGAACAGAACCTCGATCCCCTGAATACCAAACGTTCCTGATGCCACGGAGCTGCTTCCTCGCATTCCCAAAAGTTCATTTTCTGCGGAGCGTCCAACAGGTTTTCACTCAGACCAAAAGGCGGCCAAAAAAAATCTCAGGTGCAAATATCCCACGTGGCTACAGCTCCAAAATATGATTGAGTTGGTGAAATAATGATCCAAGTGAGGATCCCAGGATCTGCAGCCCAAGAGCCATGATCCCAGCATCTCTCTTGTTATAGAAAAAACCACTTTCTCTACTCACAGGTTATTTGCACCTGGTCAAAGCATCAGCCTGGTGCAGAATCCGTGGGAAATTATTCACATATTTATCCCAGATCCCAGGTTAGAGAGGCTGAGTCCCACCTCCCACCCACCCCTACAAAGCATCATACTCACAACAGGTACCTCGATGATGATCCACCTCATCTACTGTTTAATTGACTGCAGGCCTGGAGTTAACATGGAAAAAAACCATAAAACTGTCATTTCAGGAGCCCTGTCTCCTCTCCTGGCTAATAGGATTAGACAAAAATGTTTTAAATCAAAATCCCAAAGCTTGGTGCTGGTTTTCAAATGAGGCTGAGGCTTTCTGGTGAGGCTTTTTTTTGATCTTTCTGCTGAATGGTGACTCTGAGTTGGAGTCCCAAAGCTCTTTGGGAGTTTTAGGCAGCTTGGAGCCACACTGTTTGGAAAAAGCAGGGTCTTGGGGTCAGAAAAATCCGTGGTTTCCAATCTCAGCCACCAGGAAAAGCATCCCAGGGGCTGGAGAGGCGGTGTGAGCACAGCGGGGTTCGGGGACAACACCGAGCTGCTCCTGTCGGTCCCAGGGGATGCACCTGGCAAAAGGAAAGGATGCTGAAAAATTGGCCAGAGTGCAGAGAAAGGCCCAGAAATAACCCGAGGGCCAGGAAAAATGCCTTGCAGTGGGAGACTTAAAGAGCTTCACCTCTTTATCTTATCAGGAAGAAGAATGAGAGTGATTTGATTACAGCACACGAGCACCTTCCCGGGGAGAAAACACCGGGCACGGCCAAACCTCCTTAATCCATCAGCCAAAGGCAGGACAAGGAGTAAAAGCTGGAAGCAAGGCCAAATCCATTCGAACTAAAAATTAGACAGTGGATTTTTATTTCGTTTTCATTTTTTCCCCCATCAGCAAGATGGATTCAGCATGAAAACAAAGCCGTGAAACGGTGCGTCCTGCTCGGACCGGGCTGGGTGGGGATCAGCACAGGCACAACGTTGGGGTTCATCCCACGGGATCTGGGGGCTCAAATTCTTGCATGGCAGGGGAGGGCTGCAGATATTCCCAAGTCCTTCCCAGCTCCTCTGTAGCGGCGTGGTGGCTGAGGGTGCCGCGACCTTCCCAAGGCGTCTCCACGGGGTCTGGAGCCGCTCCCGCGGGGCCGCTGCCCTTCCAGCCGACAGCTCGAATGCACCAAGGCCCCCGGTCTGCCCCGCTTGTCGAGCCTCCATTTCTGGGTGGCTCCCCGGGGGAAGCAGCTCCGCAGGGGTCAGACTCCCACAGGGGTGAAGCAGCAGCATCAGCTGAGTCAGAGAAGCAGCAGCACGCACACACGCAGGCGGACGATGAAAGAGTCGGGAAGGGTTCTGGCATGTTCTTGCACACGAGACAATTTATTTGAACCTCATGGCCGGGGAGGTTAGGAGCCAAGAACAAGATGGAGGAAGGATTTGGGGTTTATGTAGGAGGTTCGCAGGGCGGGCCAAACATCGGGATCGAGGGTGCCGGGGTGCAGGGGCGGTACAGAGACAGGGCTGGGGCAAGGGATCAATGGGAATCCGCGAGGGAGGTACAAGGGCCAACGGGGAATGCAGGGAAGGGAAAACACGCATGTGAGGAATAAAAGGGGGCAGGGAGAAGCAATGGATCAATCAGAGGACCAGAACTGGGGTACAGAATGTCCTTAGGAGAAGCCTGCCTCTCAGGTCTGGGGGAGCACCCCCTGCCACAGCCCCCGATGGGCTGGGTCACCACAACACTCCTCCACTCTCGGATCTCCGGGCTAGACAGCAAAGTTTGCCACTTCCCAGCCCCTTGCTCTCCTCGCAACCCACAGATGCATCTGATCCACGCTGCAGGATAATGATAGAAAATTACAGTGTAATAAGATAATGGGATTTATTTATAGAATTTGCTTTCCAATCACGCCCACATGATCTATGTATCCCCACACACTCACACACGAGCACAGGCACTTTCCATGTGTGTGTATTTGCATAAGTGCTCGGCTTTGTGGAAGCAAAATGCCACCTGGGGGATGTCGAGATGCTCCCAAATGGTTCGATCCCAGCAAGAAGGGTGCTGGCACATCACAAATAGTCCCCTCATCATCATAACAATGACACCATATTTCCATCACACTTTTCTCTCAAAGCACTTGACAAAAAAAAAAAAAAAAAAAAAAAAAAAAAAAAAAAAAAAAAGGAAAAAAAAGGGGGGGAAAAAGGGAACAAAAATATAAAATAAATGTAAACTGCTACCCAAAGCCCGGTGTGAGGAGAGGAGAATTGAAATGCAGTGACAGCCTCAACCGGAGACAAATCCTGTCTCCAATAGAAACAAGCCAAGGGAAATTTAAGGAGGCAGCTCATAATTAGCTGGGGATGGTCAGCACAGCAGGGCTCCTAATGAGCTTTCTCCCCACGGGGCTGTGTCAGGTCTGAGCACACGGTGTGGCAGGCCAGGGGGCTCCAAATCCCAGCAAACCCAAACTGGGAGGGATGAAGCACCACAACAACTGAGCTGAGGATGTGGTGGCTCGGCCACTTCTGCCTGGAGCTTCCCGACCCACAACAACTTGGTCTCAGCACTCAAACAAAACTATGGAGCTATTACACCTTTGGGATTCGTGTCCTGGGTGGTTTCATCCTCCTGCCACGGGGTCAGTGGGATTTGTTATCGCATCTGTAAATCCCACTGCAATCTGCATCCCTAAGTCCAGCTACAGGGAGAGGACAGAAGCTGCTGGAAAAGGTGAATGGGCCAATTGGTCCCTGCAAAATAATCCTGCGCCCTAAGAGAGCCTCGGCCATGGACACAGCGATGTTTGCAAGGGAAAGCGATGGCAGAGCTGATGAATCCCACAAAATTATGGAATGGTTTGGGGTGGAAGGGACCTTACAGCCCATCCAGTCCCACCTCCTGTCATGGGCAGGGACACCTCCCACCATCCCAGGGTGCTCCAAGCCCCGTCCAACCTGGCCTGGGACACTGCCAGGGATGAGGAGTCCACAGCCTCTGTGGGCAGCTCCACTTGTCCAGGCTGCTCCTCCTCTGATCATCCCCATCCTGTGCTCACCGTGCCGGGGCCACCGACAGCCAGGGCACACTCAGTACCAGCTTTTGGGGGGAAACATCAACTTTTTTTATAGAAAAGACAATTTCAGCACCTTCAGACTTGGCAGCTGTTAAGATCCAATTATTGTTATAATAATAGTAGTAGTAGTAGTAGTAATAATAATAATAATAATAATAATAATAATTATTATTATTATTATTATTACTATTATTATTGGTCTTCAGAAATTCCTCTGCCCAAATTAAGGTGCAAACGAGACCATATGCCAGTGACAATAATATGGGTTTTATTTGATGGTAGATATGGGAGAGAGAGAGAGAGAGAGAAAGAAGTAGAAAATAGGTGGGGAGGACAGAAAGAATGACAGGGACAGAATAAGGAAAATATCACCATCCGTGGGCGCCCCAAAGGCACAGAATTCGATGGGTTTATCTGCTCAGGCTGGGCAGGCATGCCCGGGCACGTCCCCCTGGGGAAGGGGCAGCCTCTCACAGCAGATCTGGCTCGGTTCCATCTCTGTCTGCAGTCTGGGGTCTGGGTCTGGGTCTGGGTCTGGGTCTGCAGTCCTGCGGGGCAAAGCCTCTCTCGTGGATGTCCCGTGGATCCTGTGGGGTTGGGAGTGCCACAGCTGGGCCAGTTTGTGTAATGGAGGATGTGTAATGGAGGATGTAATGTGCAGTGGAGGATGGGCGTTCACTGCCTCTCACGCACCCCAAACCCCCTCTCCCCCCTCGGAGGGGGAGTCTGTGTAAACCCGGCTTCTGTGGGCTGTGCTCTCCCCCCACCCCAAACTCAGCTGGGACGGCAGCTGGAGGCTTTGGCCTTTTGTGCACGCAAACCTTTCCCTGGGCCTGAGGTGACTGAACTATGGGTTTCCCTTCATCTAACCAGCAGTTCCACTTACAGTCCAAAGTTCTTCAAGGAGGTTTCTGTGGCTGTAGTTTCTTTAAAACTTTATATCAATGTTTGAGGCATGAACTATTTTCAGTCTCTGACAGGCAGCAAACACCATTTTCCCCAAATACTTCACGAAGAGCACACCAGGACTGCACCTGCCCATCCACAGGGCGTGATTAACCAGGGGTAGGTGAGGCGGGGAGGCAGTGGGTGAGGATCTCTGTTCAGGATCCCTGCTCAGTATTCCTGTTCTGTATCCCTGTTCTGCATCCCTGTTCTGCATCCCTGTTCCACGTCCCTGTTCCATATCCCAGTCCAGTATCCCTGCTCAGTATCCCTGTTCCACATCCCTGTTCCATATCCGTGTTCCACATCCCCATTACATATTCCTGCTCGTATCCCTGTTCTGTATCCCTTTTCCATATCCGTGTTCCATATCCCTGTTCCATATCCCTGTTCCACATCCCCATTCCATATTCCTGTTCAAATCTCTGTTCTATATCCCTGTTCCACATCCCTGTTCCACATCCCCATTCCATATTCCTGTTCGTATCCTTTTTCTGTATCCCTGTTCCACATCCCTGCTCCACATTCCTATTCCATATCCCTGTTCCACATCCCTGTTCCACATCCCTGTTCCATATCTCTGTTCCATATCCCTGTACCATATCCCTGTTCCACATCCCTGTTCCACGTCCCTGTCCAGTATCCCTGTTCCACATCCCTGTTCCACATTCCTATTCCATATCCCTGTTCCATATCCCTGTTCCGTATCCCTGTTCAGGGTCCCAGCTCAGATTCCCCGTTCCGTACCCCAGCTCAGATTCCCTGTCCCGTACCCCAGCTCAGATCCCATCCCCCCAGGGGCAGGAGGCCCTGGCACACGCGTCTCTCTCTCCCCGGCTGCAGAGAGGTGCAATTATTTTCCAGGGGCTGCCGAGCAGCTCCACCGAGCCGGCTTCTCCCGGGAAGATGAAAGCCAACCTCTGATCAGGAGAGCTGAGCGAGATCCCTGCGCGGGGCGGGAGAGCAGGGAGCAGAGGGAGAACAGAAAGCGCAGGGGGATGGCTGGCAGCGAGGGGAAGTTTTCCATCAGCGGGGTTGGATAAACCCGAGACGAGCCCCGCCGGAGTTCACGTCTCACCTGCAGTGCCTCGGGCCGGGGGTGCTGGGCTGGCCCAGCCGCAGCGGCTTTGGGTGGCACGGGCAGGGCCGTGCCCTGTCCTCCTGCAGCACCCACGGCCCACCCCAGCCGGGCTCTGCCGGGGGGGAGGGGGCAACCGAGCCTTCGAGGGATTTTTTTGGAAATGCAAAGGACCAAGAGGACCCAGATCATCTTTTATAGATGCTGCTGCCTCTGGCAGAAAAGCCGAAGCAAATTCCAGCACTTCACTCCTCCTTTGATTTCGGCACTTTCAGCCAGGGAGGAGGGAAAGCCCCACACGCACCAGACCCCGACCCTGCTGGCGCCCGAGCCCGCGTGGGGGCCCCAGGCTGTCCCCACCACCTCCTTCCCTGCTGCCACCCCCTCGGCAGCAGCAGTCGCAGCAGCAGCACCAGTCTGGGGGCCCTTTCCAGGCTGTGGGGAAGGGAGGGGAGAAGGTGCAGGGCTGGTTCCCTCTCCCTTCAAACGTAGTGGTGCTCTATATTCAAATGGCAGTTTAATGAGCCTTTCCCTATTTCGAGCGACTTTATCACATCATTAAAGTGCAGAAATGAATAATACATCTAGCGGGGGGTTCTGCTGAACTCCAGACCTGCTGCAGCTTCAAACGGAGACGGAGGAGAGGCAGCTGGAGGACGGGGCTGCGCTGGGAGAGGCCACAGCGATTCCGGCTCAGATGTGCCAAACCACACCCGGGGGTACCTGAGCTCCTTCCCAGAGCGCCAAACTCCTGCCATTTTACCTCAGCGATGGGCAGGAGCTGCTTGTACTCAAACCATCCCTCCTCCTTCCCTCTCTGGCCTGAAGAAAAAAAAAGGAATAATGTTTTTAAATCGTTTTAACATGATTTTTAATTATTGCTTCCAGCAAACTGCCCGGGGGCAAGGAGCTGATCCCAGACCAAGCTCCACGTGTGCTCCCACCCCCAGCCTGTCTCGCTCTCTTCCCATCCTTAAAAGTGAGGCAAAATGGGTAAAAAGGCCTGATCCAGGTCACATCAGGCCTCACTGAGCGCTGGGTGAGGTCTTGGCCAAACAATCCCTTTGCCAGCATGGAATGTTCATTACATCCCCACGGATGGATGGGCAGGGGAAGGTTTGCTGCTCCTGGAGGCAGGATCTGTGCCCGAGCACCCGGGGGTGTCCTGCACCCCAAGGCAGCCTCAACACAGGCTCAGCACCCCAAGGAAAGAAGAAAATCTCATTCATTAAACTGAAAGCTCATTTAAAACAGGAGAAAAAGTAAAACAAAAACCAAACCCAAGAGGCCAAAACAAACCATTGTCAGCTCAGGATGCGAAGCATATTCTCCCCAGGGGAAAACTAAGCAATTAATTCTGGAAAGATTCAAAGATTTTATGGTTTGGGGCTTTTTTGGTAAATTGTCCTCATCAAAACTAGTCCTTATGCGTTTTTTGACCCATTGTTTGTGGGCATTGATTTGTTTTTCTCTTATTCTTTCTGATTGTTGTGTTTTGGTGCTTACTGATGTGAAAAAAGCCATCTTGTGTTGCTGATAAGGCTGGAGATAACTGCAGAGGTCAAGGAACAGCTGGAGAAAGAGAAAAGAGGAGGGGAGAAAGTTTCAGCATCTCCAGCTCCATCCTCACTCCCCTCCAAAACCTGCAGAAAAATCACATCCAGTGGCCCAGAATGGTAAATGAGATGGATTTTCCCCAGGGCCAGCCCAGAGGAAGAAAGGAAGGAAACAATTTAACTGTATTTCCTCGTTATCTGATCTCAGTCATTTTAATTTGTGCTCTCTTTGAGGCCTCTCCTTTTTTGCTTTTCTCAAGCACTCATCTCCTCTGTCGGGAGTGTTGAGCTGAGTAATGGATGATATTGCAAGAAAAAGGGAGGGTTTTTGTCCGGCCCAATAACCGCTTCCAAGGTCGCACGTGACACGGGCAGACGCTGCTTTCAAGGTGAGGCAGAAAGGAGGAGAAAAACCCTTCTCTTATCAGATCTTAAGAAAATAAATTTGCCACTGTATTCCCGTCATGAGCCAAGAACAGCCTCATCCTTTTCCATTTCTTCCCCCATCGAGGGTGGCAAAGCCGGTTCTGAGCGACCACTCAAGGGCAAAGAAGAGCAATTGCTGGGTAAGAGAGATCAGGCTTTATGGAGAGAATCACAGAATAACGGGAAGCTTTGGGTTGGAAGGGAACTTAAAGCTCATCTCCTGCCATGGGGTAGCACCTCCCACTGTCCTGGGCTGCTCCAAGCCCCGTCCAGCCTTGGGCACTGCCAGGGATCCAGGGGCAGCCACAGCTTTCCTGGGCACCCTGTGCCAGGGCCTGCCCACCCTCCCAGGGAACAATTCCTTCCCACTATCCTGTCTAAATCTCTCCTCTTTTAGTTTAAAACCCTTCCCCTTGCCCTTTCCAGGGGAGAGGTTGACGGGAATTGTGTTGGAGCCCCGGGAATGCAGAGGGCATGTGGGCTGAAAACAGAAGCAGTGACTCTGGAGAGCTGCAAGAAGGCTCCTTACTTGGTTCGAGGGTTATTTTTTTCGTAGCGTTTCAAAGAAGCAATTTGATAAAATGGCTATTAATTATGCTTGTCTTTGTTTGAGCAATTAAGGGGCCGTTTCACTTCTGGGAGACCCCAAAAGGAGCCTAAATGAGGTCAAAGCAAAGCAAAGCCACCTCAAGCTTAATTACAAAAGCAGTTTGACGCTCTGAGTTTGGCCTCTGGAGCTGGATTGAGTTCCAAGACCAAGGGAGAGGCCTCTGCCTCCCAAAGCACTCCGGGGGGCAGGGAGGAGGATGCTGACAAACCTTTCCGTGGCAGAAGGAGTGGGATGGCAGCAGCTGCCCAGGAGGAATCTCCGCCCAACGAAGTCTCAGTGCCGGCGCGGGGACAGCCTTACGGTGCCAATCCAGAGTGAAACGGAGCCCTGCAGCTCTAATTAAAAGGGCTGCTGTAGCTAATGATCTGCCCAGTGCTAATTAACTTCCAAACGTGGCGGCTCCATTCACTTTGTGCTCCGCTGCTGGGTTTGCTGTTGTTCTCCAGGCTCCTCCTCGGATCGGCGTTTTCTCTGAGCCATCCCAGGGAAGATCTCCTAAGCATGGATAACTAAATCTTTGCAAACCTCTGAGGTCTCTCCTCCTCCTCTTTCTCTGCTCTCCTTTTATTTCATTTTGTTTTTTCTTCTCTAATTTGCCCAATTCTGCTTCCAAGCCTCAAAAATTGGTGACTTATAATAGAAGTGTCTTCTCAGCCATATTTATAGCACGGCGCCAGCGTGAGACTCCCAGAAGGTTCAGGTAGCTGGGAAATTCAAATTTAGCTTGGGGAGGCTGCGAGGATGCAGCCACGTCCTTTGGGAGATGATTTTCCCCACTTTCCCCCCAACCTCGCACACGCTGCTTTGATGGGGTGGTTTGGATGTGGGATGGGATATGGGCTCTGTGTTGAAAACCAGGTTCCACATCCAAGTCAGGTGTGGAAACCATCAGCTTCAGTGTCAGATTTGGGGTTGCTTGTAATGTGATTGATGTCACGGGTGAGGGGCTTTTGCACGAGGGAGAAATTGGTTTCCCAACCCAAAACCCCTGACCGGTGGGGTCCTTCCCTACACCAGTCCCACCATCCAGTCCCGCTCTGTGCTCCTGAGAGAAATGCAGCACTGCGGAAGCGTGACTGGCAGCCAGCCTTTGCCATCTGCTCCGGCCCCTCGTTACGGATTCACAACAAACATCCGCGACAATTAGATCCACACAAACATCCCGTGGATCATATGCGGTGGGAACGCGGGCATATGCTCCCTGCCCAATAAATCCCACGTCAGAGCTGGGCCTGCTCCCAGAGAAGACAGCGGGGAAGAGGGATGAGGTGTTCTCCTCACCTACACTTGCGAGCCAGAGGGAAGGTGTGGGAGAGGAATCCTGCAGTACAGGGTGCTGAGGGAGGATGCTTGGAGCTGCTTCGGGCTTTACAAGGGGCTGAACCCTTTTGCTGAGTAATTCCCTGAGGCCAAGAATCATGGGCTGGGCTCGATGAACCAAAACTGGCACAGAGGTTCAGAGGAGCATCCCAAGGGTGGCACGAGGCTGCTGCATCTCCCCCGTTGAAGAAGTCCCTCTGTGCAAGCCCCACTGGTTGCACAAGTGACCGATGTGATGAAAGCTGCTCTCAGGAGCTGGACCTGAATTGCTGCTTGGAAAGAAGCAGCTCCGAGAGAGGACAGACAGGATAATAGTCCCTGACTCCTCAGCTGCTCCTCAGGCAGACGGCGCTGGCGCCAATGGCTCTGCTGCTCCACTGTGGGAACGTGCTCGAGGGACAGAACATCAGCCTGTGGGGCTGGACATCCCTGTCCCTGCAAACCCCTTGAAATCTGGCAAAAAACTGTCATGGATGAGGCAAAAATCTTCCTTGGAGCCTGGAAAGGCACCTACCAAATCTCCAGTCTCCAGCCTTTAGAAGAAGCCACTTCCTGTTGTCTCATGATGCTCAATAAATCTTCAAGACATGGAGAAATCCACTTTTTCCCCCATATTTTCCCTTCCAGACCCACTCTTGCTCTCTGTAAAATTGAAGCTCTCCCTACCTAATCCTTCCCCTTCCCTCTGATATTCGGGAAGGGGGGACCCCCCCCAGCACAGGCAGCAACATGTCCATAAATATCCACTTCTCTTTCCCCAAATTTCCATTTCATCGCTCCCATGGCTTTGTTGTAACAATAAATTGGGAGTGCAACATCTGCACGTCAGCTGCTTCCAAGTTTTTGATAAAGCAGGCATCTGATACCTTGTTATTTCAGTTCCCTTCTCCCCCCAAAAAGGGATGTGCCACGAGGTTGCCAGGCCAGAGGGAAGCAATGGAAGGCTCTGAGTTGTTAATTTTCATTTAAACGTTTAAATCATCCCATCCCTGGAAGATGTTCCTGGGGTGAATCCAAACCAAAGGCTTTGCTGGGGGTTCGGTTTAGTCAGCAGCTCAATGGAAGGAGAAACAGCTGCTCCAGCCAGGCTGGAAAGATGCTGGATATCCCAAGCCAACAGATAAAAACATTGGTCTTTCAGGAAGAGATTTCCTTCTTTCCTGAGGATGAAAGTATGGAAAAATGAACGCGGTTGGCCACGGCCAATCTCAGTCTCTGTGGAAATTGGGAGAAGCTGAGTTTTAAACTGATGAAGGCACAAAGCTTAAGGACCAAAATGAAAGGGAAGCCTTGAAAAAAGTCCCTCAAGGGTTGGGAGACATTAACAGGGAGCTGGAATTGTTGGAGAGGGCTGTAAGGGAAGCATTTGGGTCTTCCCAGGTGTGGGGTGTTCACAATTCCANGAGCTGGAATTGTTGGAGAGGGCTATTTGGGTCTTCCCTTGGGGGAAACCTTGGGGGGTTTGCAATTCCGGGCTGGGAAGAGCTTCCATAAGGAAGATGCCTTAATTCACACGCCCCCCGTTTCACTGCCCCACACCAGGTTCACCCACGTGAAGCACATCCACCACCTGCGAGGGACATTTAGCAACATCTGGAAAATGCCAGCAGGCGGGTGGAGGATGCGTTTAGTGCTGAGGGGATGGGGAGTCCCTCCAGGTGTACCCAGAGCAGGGGCTGGGAGCTGCGTTCCCACCGCACCACCTGGAAATCGGGAGGTGCTGAGGGGAACAGGGATGACACACTGCCCTCCCCAGGGCACATGGCTTGGCTGCACGGGAAGCGCAGGGAGGATTTCGTTTTCATTCCCGGCCCTGCTGGTGCTTGCCAGGGAGGGGGGAAAGGCACTTTTTTGGGAATTACGCCACACCTCATGACACAGCGACCAGGCAGTGACCAGGGGAAGGGATGGACTTGGCCTGACTGGTTGGGCAACAGAGGGTGGGCAGCAACAGAAGTCCTATGGATGCTGCTCCCCAGCTCCCCCAGTTAATAAATTAACCCAAAATGCTGGAATCGGGTGACCCCAAAGAGCTTTTCCCACACACATTTTTCCCCTGGGCTTTCATCCTCCCTCAGTGCCAGGTATTGAAACGTTGGATCCCAATCCAAAGCTGGAAGGTCTCACTGAAAATCCCCCAGGGCCACACAGGGAGGAGGAAAACTCACTTTTCAGCCAGAACTTGTTGAAACAACTTATTTGATTATTTTTTTCTCTTTATATTATCCCAAACTGAGAAAAAAACCCAAGTATTTTGTAAAAAATGAAAATACTTTTCTATTAAGATTGACTTATGAATACTTTTGTTTTCCTAGTGCGAGTTCTTGTTTTTCCACTGTTAAATTAAATCTTCTGCCAGAAAAGGTTTTGTTTCCCTGTGAACTGTGGGCATGAACAGCATTATTTTTCCCTACAAAAGTGGAAACTGAGGCAAGGGGAGGTTTCCCCACCAACCTTTGCAGAGGCTGAGGAGCCTGTGCTGCACCACGAGCCAGCAGAGTGACAAGCACGTGATGCTCAAGAGGTTTCAAAGTAATCCAAAATTCTCCTGTTTTGGGATATAAAGTCTGTGTGGCACCGAGGGGAGCCATGGCTATATGGATTAAATACTGGAAAATATTGTGCCCAACCAGCTGCTGATCCCTGGGGATCAGTGTCAAAGCAGGGGCAAGAATCCCACTCCCTTCCCACCCTCTCTTCCTCTCCCTTTCACAGCCCTCAGCCCTCAGCAAACACCACGGTTAAACCTTGCCCAAGGAAGCGGCTGAAGAAAGAAAAACAAAGCCACTGGACTCCGAGACAGATCATGGAAAGAGAGGAGATAAATCCTGAGAGTGCAGCTGGCACGGGGAGGAGAAGACAAATACTGAAATAAATATGAAAAGAAGACAAGTTTGGGCTACAGGGAGCGTGTGAGCCAGAGAGAGAGAGAGGAAATGGCACTAAAATAGACGAGCTTTCCTGGAGACAAAGGTAAAATTGGGAAAAATGAGATCTAAACCGAAGGGGGATAAATCATGAGGGCAGCAATGTCTGAAAATTATTGGGAATGAAGCCTTCCCAGCAAGTGAGACATCCCCTGCGAGACGGATCTGCTGCGAGCAGCAAACACGGTCCCAGGGACAAAGCCAAGGCCAGAGGGGAGCACAAAAACTGGGGGGGTGACCCCGACTTGGCTGCTTCTCCTGAGGGATTTCTGCAGCCACGTTCCCAGGTCTGGGCTTCAGGAAGCTCCTCTGAGCAGCTTTAGCAGCGCCTCCCCCAGAAAGAAAAATTTGGAAGAAAAGCAATACGGGGAACAGGTGTTTTTGCACAGGGAGATGTGCATCCAAAACATCAGTAGCTCTTCAAAGATAAAGGGAAAAAAGTGGGAAAAGTCTGCTCAGGCTGCAGCTCCCTCCCCTGGAGTAGGGTTCAACCACGAGACCATAGAATCGTATTATTTATGACCTATTATATATTACAATATATATATGTCAGTGATTATCTAGGTTGGAAAAGGCCCTTAAGATCAAGTCCAACCATTCCCCCAGCACTGCCAAGGCTGCCACCAAACCACATCCCGAAATGCCACATCCACAGGGTTTGTAAATCCCAGGCTGGGAGATGGATCCAACCCTTTTTGCTGAAGCAGAAGCACCGCATTCTACAGCTTCTTTCCCCACCCCCCTTCTCCCCCCTCAAAAACCACCCAGTTGCTAAACATCCCCCAGAGCTATTAAATCCGCCACAGAGACACCAGGACTGTGAGGAGGAGCTCGGGGGGAGCTCTTCAGCCTCGTGACTTTTGAAGTCCAGCAGCTTTTTTTCCCCTGAGGCTCCTCTCCTGCTCCTTGTCTGGATGACACCTCACAGATAAATAACAGCAGTGATCCTAAATCGAGAGCACAACATGCTTTACACTTCTGCCTTGCGCTTGGAGCAGGGAAAGCTCTCTCCAGGCTGCAGGAAGACAGCATGGGAAGTTTTTTTCCCTCCGTGCCAGGCAAAGCTGTGACATAAAGCCTACAGCTTGTTACAGGCTGGGTTGGTTTTTTTTTTCCACATCTCCCCCACTTCACTTTGGCACAGCAAAGGAGTTTTCAGCTGGGAAGAGTATTTGGCATGCCAAACACACCCCCAAATTTCAGAAAAGCAGAAATCTGCACACCAACACAAGGAAGCTTGGCAGTTCCCTTTTATTGGGGGGACAGGGGGCAAGTATTAAAAACCCATTGTTTCCACAGAGAAAATGCTCTTTTCCCACAAAAACAACAACTTTCTGCTTGCTCATAAACCTACTGCAACATCTTGACTCATTTGGCAGCAGCTTGCGGCCAGCATGAGGCTCTTGGTGTGGTTTTTGGTGAAATTATGGAAATTTGTGGGATTTGAAGGTGGATTTGAGGCTGATCTAGAAGGGGGCAGCAGGATTCCCTTAGGGAGGGGCAGTTGTGCCCAGAGACCTGGGGACGAGCTTGTGTTTGGTGTCCCCTCACCAGGCAACATCGAGGTTGCTCAACACCATGGTTTCCCCAACCTCCACAAATTTTCCTGGGGGGTTTTCTCCCAAGCCAGGCACAGAGAGGAGAATACACGAACCAAAAGAAAGAGGAGACACAAAAGCTGGGGTCAAAGCTCAGCTCAAGTCCCCACCCAGCACCTCCCACTGATGTGTCCTTGTGTTTGTGCATCCCACAGCTGCTTCCAGCTTTTTACGGCCGCGTTCCCCCTGCGCTCGCTGCTCTCCCGGCCTTTCCCCTCTCCTCCTCTCTCTGATTTATGTAATTTGAAGTCCTGCTTGGGAGCTGATATTATGACACGTCCAGACCTCAAAATAAACCTCCCTCTTGATACCGGGTTATTTTATTGGGTGCATCAAGGCTGAAAACAACCTCATTCATCTTAAGAAATGTATTTTCCCATTTGCTGTATAAATACATACATGTTTCCCTGCATTATTCACCTGGGCACGGCAGATAGATGAGCAGCAACAAAGGCACCACATTTTTATTTCTCGTTCTGTAACAGAAAAGGCACCAGGGAGCTTTGTGGCAGGAGCTCGGCGGTGCGGAAAAATCAGCTGGGGCAAAGGGTGGCGAGAAAATTGAACACAGAGGAGATATCCCAAAACTGTCCAGGGATGGGGACAAGGTCTGGTCTTCAGGGTCCTTGTCCAGGTCAGAGAGATACCTGGAAACACAGGAATTAGAGGTGGAGAAAACGCCAAAGAGCAGATGAAAAATAAGACAAGGAGACCACAACAAATCGGCAAAGAAGAAGAGGGAGGGATAACAAGAAAGGGGGGGAAATGAATAATTGAAAGTCTGTAATAAACACAGTGCAGAGACAGAAAAAATTCCCGAGTGGAAATGTAATTACTGCCTGTATCAATAACATCAGCAGCGCACCCGCTGCGCCGGGGTTCGGACCAAAACAAGCCGTAAGTCTTGGGAACGCTTGGTTCAGAGGTGCCACAGAAATCATCCGTGTCCAGGTCTGGCGCCTTGATTCCCCCACACCTCCCTGGGGATTCCAGGAAACAAAAAAGGAAATTCAGCCTTTCTTCAAACCACTTATGAGCCTCAGAACGGACTCTGAACCCTGAGGGCTTTGAGCAGCAGCTCCACGGGTCCTGTAGAGACCAGGTAAGGGGCCATGGCTGTACCAACAACCCCAGTGGCCAACATGGCCAGTGGCCAACAGAGCCAATGGCCAACAGCCTAAACAGCCAACAGCCCTTGGTGGTCAACAGATCTGATGGCCAGCAGACTCAATGGCTAACAGCCCTAATGGCCTGTTGGTGCTGACGGTCTGTTGACATGATGACCAACAGCTCTGATGGTCAACAGATGTGGTGGCCAACAGCCCCAACGGCCAACAGCCCAAAAGGCCAACAGACCTGATGGCAAACAGACTCAGCCAATAACAGACCCAATGGCAAACAGTCCTGATGACCAACAGTCGGGATGACCAGCAATGCCCATGGCCAAAAAACTCAGTGACCAACAGCCCCAGTGGCCAACAGTCGGGTGCCCCTTCCTAAAATCACGAATGGTGCAGGATTTCTCGCAGACCAAAGCTGGCAGCAGCGAGGGCTCTGGCTGCCCTTGGAGCGCCAAACGCCACCTCTGAGCTGACATCAAGCAACTGCGGGGCTGAGCTCTGCTTCCCATGGAACGGGGCCGAGGTCGCCTGCGGGCACCTGTGGCCAGTCCAGGCGAAGGTGGCTGGGAGGGGGTTAGGCTTAGGCTTAGGCTTAGGCTTAGGCTTAGGGCTAGGCTTAGGGTTAGGCTTAGGTTTAGGTTTAGGCTTAGGCTTAGAGTTAGGGTTAGGGTTAGGGTTAGGGTTAGGGTTAGGGTTAGGGTTAGGGTTAGGGTTAGGGTTAGGGTTAAGACGGCACCCCCAACCTAACCCTAATGCAGCCCTGATGGCCAAAAGCACCAATGGCCACTAGACCCAATGGCCATCAGCCCCAGGGGCCACCAGAGTCCTGATGGCCACCAGCCCCATTGTTCTAATGCTCCAAGGCCAATTGACCCCATGGCCCAGAGCCCGAGTGACCAACAGCCAGCAGTGCCCAAGGACACCAACCCCAAGGGCCAGCAGCTCCAAGAGCTAAAACCAGCAATGGCCAGCAGAGCAATGACCTACACATCTGTGTTTGCCAGGCTGGCCTGGGGATGCTCTTGGTCAGAACTCAGGGGTTTCCAGTCCTGCCTTGCCCTCCTGAAGCAGAGAGTGCAGGAAAAGAGTTAAACGCCCACTTCCCTTCCTCTGGAGCCCGGGATGACTCGGAGCCTACAGCTGCTATTTTTAAATCACTGCTGGGGATACGCTGTGGATTTCTCTTAATTGGACATCACTGCTGACTGTAATGAGTCCGAAATAAGACTTTCTTTCTCTTCATTAACTTCCTGCACGAGTTTGGAGGTTGATTTCTTTGCACCAACGATTTTCACTCCCCAGCGGCCGCAGTGCTACAATGGGACATGGGATTCTTAAACTCATCCCGAGTAATGGGATATAAAATAAAATTCTTTATCCGGAGAAACTGTGACCTGCACTGCCTCAGCCTTGTGCAGCCTGAGAACCTCCCTGACCCTGCAAATTCATCATCTTCTGGGAAACTCAGCTCATCCCGCAGGTGTCCTGGGCTGGTCCTGCTTTATCCTCACCCAGAGCAGACTCAGCCGGGAGCAAAGCAGAGCAGGAGGTGCCCGTGCTGCTCTGCCCTCTCCTCACACACCACAGCGTGTGCCAGTGCTGCTCCTTCCCCACGCCCCCGCCCCTCCTGTCCCCAGCCGTGCCGATAAACCCACCCGAGATGCAGATTTAATGTTATCAGGAGAGGCAGGGCATGTTTAGCAGGAACTTGAAGGATCATAGCAAGAGGCCTGGATGTAATCCAGGCTGCAGCAGATAAGGAACTGAAAAGCCACTTCTGCTTCTGCCTCTTTTCCTTTTTCTTCTTTTTTTTTTTTCTTTTCTTTCGTTTTTTTTCTTCAGTGGTTCAAGATTGCAAAGAGGCTGAGGAAGAAGAAAGGGAGACACGGGGCCCGAGCGATAACAGGTGATGGACGTGACGCCATCTCCTGCCCCAGAGTACCAGAGATTGCAAAGCATTGAGAAATCAAACTGACAAGTGGGAGCACAGGCTCAGCATAAGAAACGGCGGCTTGTTCCGAGCTCCTGCAGGCCTGGAGAGCTTTTCGCTTCTCCTGACGATGGATTAAGTGGATGTTGGCGATAGATAATTTTGAACTCCTTCTGCAATGTGTTCTGGCTTGTCATATCCTGGGGGAGGCCTGGAGCCGCAGAGACAGCACCCAGCGTGAGGCTCGCAGCCACGGAACGCCTCAAACCTGGCAGAGGGACTGGGAAAAGCCAGACCTTGCAAGGCTGGAGACACCAGGGAGCCTTTTTATACCTGGCCAGCCTCAACCGTGGCTTCCCCATGCCGGGGATGGGTGAGGAACCAGGCCAAGATTCCAGCTGGTTCGGCTGCACAGACTTTGACCTCGGCTAAAAAGGGGCTCAAATTCAGTAGATTCCCCAAGAACCCAGGAGATGGGAGCTCTGTCACCCTTGGAGCAGCAATTTCTGGCAGGTTTGGGGAAAGAAGTAACCCTGAGCCCCAAGTTGCTCAGCCATGGGAAGCGCTGGAGGTTACAACGCAGCCAAAAATGCTCCCTCCCTGCTGCACCCATCTTGGCTCACCTTCTTGGCCTCAGTTTCCCTCCCACCCCAAGGAAAAATCATTCCTACGTCCTGCAGGAATGGTGTGGGGAAAGCTGAATTTCAGGAGGAGATAAGAGAGGTAAATCCCGATATCAGCACGCACAAAAAAAGAAAAGAAACCTCCCAGCATGAGGCAGGTGTAATGCTGCCCTGGGGGAAAAACATCCTAATGACAAAAAAATATAGAAATGCAATCCTCCTTCCTAATTATTTTGCAGTCCCACGTGTGCAGCACCAGCTCGGATCCAATTCTTGCTCCCAGGAATTTTTTTTAAGCCTTTCCTACCCCCCCTTTCCCCCATCTCTCTGCTCCCCGCGGGCCGAGCTCCGTCCTGCTCCTGAGCGCGGCAGAAGGAGCTGCTCCAGAGGGCAGGGGATGCTCGATGTGCAGATCAGAGCTGGAGGCTCCTTTGAAATTCCCCAGGGCAAAGGAGAAGGGCTGGAACAAGATGCCCCAGCTGAGCCTCTTCCGCTTAAAATTGGCTGAGAAATCCGGCAGCTTTGATGAAAAATGCCTTCCCTTGCCTTTGATGCTCCTGTCCAAGCAGCGCAAGGAACGAGGCCGATAGCACGGCTCCCACCTGAGGGGGAGGCAGGGAAAAACATGCCCGGGTGGATATTCTGTCCTCTGCTGAACTGGGAGTGAGGAGAGGGAATGTGGAAGTTTTAATTTATGGGTTCTGAGGCAGCCAATGCTGGGAAGTGTCTATAACCCAAATGAGAAATAGAGATTGAAACGGGAGAGCCCCATCAGTGTAAGCAGCAATTGCTCATCCAGGCACAAACTTAATATTCCTGGGCCAGAAAAGCAGGACTGAGGAGAAAATAAAAACATATACAAAGTGATCCCTACACACATCCATAAGTGCATAATTTATATCAAACCCTTGAGATTTCAGAGCACCGACGTGTTTGGGGAGGTTTGTGCTGAGCATGAGTTTTGGGTTTAGCTGTTTTCTGCCCATTTTCATGGAATAATAGAACACTTCAGTTTGGAAGGGACCTTGATGCTCATTTAGTTCCACCCTCCAGCTGTGGGTAGGGACACCCTCCACTACACCTGTGCAAACTGGGTGTGAACACTTCCCTCCACTGGTAAGAAAATGGCTCCAATCCCATCAGGGTAGAGTTGAAACATCTCAGAATTTCAATCAGTCATGAGATCTCCGTGTGGGATGCAGAATCATCCCAAGCCTGCCTGTGCCACCCAGTCAGACACAGGCCTGCCCGCGATACTGATCTCCAATAAACCCTTGAGCACTGGGGGAGATCCAGAAAGCCGGAAGAAAACGAGTGTTGTGCCAATATGCGGGAAGGATAAACAAGATGACCTGTGTAATTACCGCCCTGTCAGCCTGACATTGATTTTGGGTGAAATAATGGGATGTCTGCTACGGGACTTGTTTAATAAGGAATTAAAGGGAATAACATAAAAGATGACAATCAACAAGGATTTATGGAAAATAAATCTTGCCCGGCTAAGTTGGTATCTTTTTTTGATGAGGTTATAAATTTGGGCTGATAAAGGTGACGTTGTCAGCACAACGGACTCGAGCTCCGGCAAGGTTGGGTCCTGCGTGACATCTTGATTAAGAAACTGGGAGGGCAGGAAATCACCACGGCAGAAGTTAGATGGATTAAAAACTGCCTGGTTGACGACTTCCAAAAGGCACCTCTTGGAGTGGGAATCAACAGAGCCTTGTGCTCCCGCCGCGTGCCAGGGCCGGCTCCAGCTGACATTCTATCGATGGCCTGGAAGAAAACATCGCAGCATCACCCTGATAGAGTCTGCAGCTGACACCGAGATCAGGGCAGGGACAGGAAAGGGCAGCGACACCAGAGACATCTTAATAAAGGGATTCAGCAGCGCCGGACAAGGAAGAGCCTTCCCTCGGCAGCAGGGATGGGAGAGGAGCTGATGGGCAGCGGGGCAAGGATGGGAGGATGAGAACAGAATAGAATCATATCCCATCCAGCCCTGCCCTCTGGCAGTGGGAAGCCATTCCCTGTGTCCTGTCCCACCAGCCCTTGTCCCCAGTCCCTCTCCAGCTCTCCTGGAGCCCCTTTAGGCCCTGCAAGGGGCTCTGAGCTCTCCCTGGAGCCTTTTCCTCTCCAGGTGAGCACCCCCGGTTCTCCCAGCCTGGCTCCAGAGCAGAGGGGCTCTGTCCTTTGGAGCATCTCCACGCTTTTCAGGAAGAAAACCCTCTTTTCAGACAGAAAACCCTCTTTTCAGACAGAAAACCCTCTTTTCGATCTTTCTGGTATGAAAAGTTAGAAAGTCCAGGGAATTTTGGAGCACACCTGCTTTGGTTCTCCCCTGGGAACGTCATACAATGCCCTGCTCCACTTCCACACTGCTCTTCTCCGTCAACTTCCTCTGATTCCTCACGCATTTTGCAGGATTTCAAGGAACTGCAGCACTTAGATGCTATTGCAAATCCCACGAGGCACCTGGCTGAACCTTTAGGCTTCCAACTATATTAAAAACGTGTCCTGAAGTGACTTCCCTGAGCCCAGCACTGCGGGGCTGGCTCTGCATCGGGAGGGCTTCAGGCGATGTGCATCCAGCTCCACGCTCCCTCCCTGCTCTCCAGCCCCCATCCTTTTTTCCAGCATTGTGTCTTTCCTTGGGGAAAAAACCCCTCCTGCAAGCCCCGGGTACCAGAGCTGCTGTGGTTTGGGAGCTGCCTCGTGTGATTTCTCCCAACACCCAGCACACGACACTTCAGGGCTCTCCACAGCGAGCACTTCATTGCTTCCAGAATGGGTTTTTTTCGGCTCCTGCAATCCAATGCCCGAGAATAATGGACAGACTTCAACCAAAGGAATTTAATTCTGCTCCTACTCCTTTCAGATCAGAGCCTGTGTCAGCGGGGTGCTCTTACAACAAGAGACTATTACAGCTTATCCAGCACTTGGCAAGTTCTCAGTCTGCAGAACTGGTTTGGACTCCAGCGATTGCTGCTCCACGGCGCATCTTAATGGAGAGCCATGCCTGGCACCTGGAGGAGAAGGTCTGGAAGCCTTTGGTACCAAAAAAACCACACTGGAAAAACTCTGAGGAGGTCTGGGGTCAGTTTGAATTGGAAAGCACGCGTCAGGTCCGGTGGTTTGGAATTAGTGAGCTGAGGGAGTTCTTTTCATCCAGCTGTTCCCAGCCACATGAAAAAGCCAGAGGCAGTTGCACCGGAGGTGAATGAAGTTCCCAGGCCCATTCAGCATCATCAGATGCTGCACCAGACCCATATTCAGACAAAAACCTCTCTCTTTTTTTTTTTCCTTATTTTTTTCATTGCAGGAAAGCCTTGGGAAAAAAACTGACCTGCAAACCAAAGTCCCACCAGCTCACAGCAGCCCTCAAATCCAACCCCCCACACTTTTTCCCTCCAATTATTGTTTATATTTCCCTGCTGTGGCCAGGCAGAAGGGAGCAAAAGCCAGAAATCCTATTTCCTGGGCCCCGGCCCTGCAAAACTGCACATCTTCCCTTCCTCTGCCCTGAGCAAGGATCCAACTCCCTTTAACTGCAGCAAAAGCTCCCCAGGCCCGGCCGGAGAGGTAACCTGAGGATGCTCGGAGTGTCACTGTGGATGACACATGCCTCTCTCTCAGGATGTGGGATAATGAGCTTCTCCGTGGTCTCCCAGGGCAGGGAGGTATTTATGGCACAAGGGGAGATTTATAGAGTTTTTCTTTAAAATCTGTCAGCTAATAATAGCCGTGGCTGGGCCGGGGCGAGTCGGCTCGCACGCAGGTATAAATCAGGGGTGCTCCCGAGCCCTGCCAGCATCTCCTCCCATTTGGACACCAAGACCATATCCTGAGCAAACGTGTGCACCAAAGAGAGGAGAAGAGGAAATAGCCCAGCCAGGCGACCAAAACACCCTCTTACACATCCCAGGGCTCCCCTGGTGCTTCCCCACCACAGCACCCAGCCCCAAATCAATCTGCCTGCACGCCTGGTGCTTCTCCCCAGGGCAGGGGTAGCGTGAGAAGAAGAGGTTATCTGTTCCTGGAATTATTCCTTTTTCACCCCACCGAGCGACCCATACATCTTGTCCTCCACCAGCCAGAGAAGCTGATGAAATTCCTCCCGTTGTGCCCCGGAATCCCACAGCCTTGAACAGCACCAATGCCCTGAAGAGAATTTTTTTCCAAACAAAATAAATGCACAGTATTTATTGTTATTTGTCAGTGGGGGTCCGAATAAAATAGCTAACAGGTTCCAGAGGGATGTATGCTGTTAATTCAGCTCAGGATACAGGTCTTTTAAGATGCCACCGGCGCCCGGAGCGCTGATGAGTTTCCAGGTTCGCTGATTTGTGGGCCGTGGGCCGGGCTCCCAGTGGAGCCCATTAGGTGGCCCAGAGACAGGCCTGGATGCAGAGCCTGCATCCACACCAGGCAGAGCTCAAAAGTGTTCCTGAGCCCTCCCGGGCACTTCCCAGCTCCTACAGCTTGGCTGAGGGAGGGGGATGGGTTCGTGAACAGCTCCTGCCTTTTTCTCTCTTGGTGCCACCCTGGGGACGAGAAGGGGCAGACACTGATCTGTTCCCTCTGCTGCCCAGCGACAGGACCTGAGGGAATGGCCTGGACTTGTGTGTGGGGGAGGTTATTTTGGACATCAGGAAAAGGTTCCTCCCCCGGAGGGTGCTGGATGCTGAACAGGCTCCTCAGGGAATGGGCACGGCCCCGACGCTGCCGGAGCTCCAGGACAACACTCCCAGGAACAGGGTGGGATTGCTGGGGTGTCCCAACAGGGGGTGTTGAGGCAGGGTCAGAAGCTGGACTGGATGATCCTTGTGGGTCCCTTCCAGCTCAGGTTATTCCATGATTCTGTGATTCTGTGATTATTTTAGTGTGGAGCTCAAGGTGTGATNCAGGCCCTGGCACAGGGTGCCCAGAGCAGCTGTGGCTGCCCCTGGATCCCTGGCAGTGCCCAAGGCCAGGCTGGACGGGGTTTGGAGCAGCCTGGGACAGTGGGAGGTGTCCCTGCCCAAGGCAGGGGATTGGAATTGAACGATCTCTAAGGTCCTTTCCAACCCAAATTATTCTGGGATTCTGTGATTTGCAAATTCACGTGCGGATTTGCAAATGAGCCTTTTACCCCCAACTCTTGGGCAGCAAAGGCTCCCCAACAGCTCCAGGCAGATGCAGGGGGTCACATGTTCCATCCTCTTCCATTTCCCCTCACTAATTCCATCCACTGGAAGCAACACCCCAGGAAATGTGGGGAATCTGTTCAGCCGCCCAACACCTGGGTGAGGAGAAAGTCGGCTCCTCTCCAATCCAAACCATTCCATGGTTCTGTTATTTGACGCTGGGGAGGAAGAGCCTGGGGATGAGCAGGCTCTGTGTTTTTCCTCAGGTCCCCCCTTGCCATGGGGCATCTCGCCCCTTCTTCCTGCCCTTCACCCACTGCCCCCCCAGAGCCCCTGCAACCCACACCTCAGGGCTCTGGTTTCTATTTCCCGCCCAGGTCACGCATTTTTTGCAAGTCCATCTCGAGAGGTCCCCTATGCAATGTCCTCATGTCCATCACGTCCACTCATTTCTGCTCCGGGCAGTTTTATCTCTTCCTGCAGGACCAGCCCGGGCTCGGTGGTGGACTGAGTAATTCAATAGGTTTGCAGATCTGTCTCGAGTCAATTTTAATTCTATTTAAAGGACAGTCGATAGGAGCCTCTCTGGGGGGTTGAGCAGGAATTTCATATTGCGCTGAATACGCGCTGAATGCCCCGGCCAGCGGGGAAGGAATTTCAGCTTCCAGGAGACAGAAAGGGTGGCATGGGAGGCACTCTGAAACCTTCCTCTTTGCTGTTTTAGGCTCGGTCTGAGACCCTCAGAGCTGGCTCAGGAAGGGGCCAGGCAGGAGATGGCTCCCGATGTGATTTTTGTGCAATGCTCTGCCCACCTGATGCTCAGGAGGCAAAAATCGTCCCCTTCTTAAACACCAGCAGCCAAAAGTCTCCCCTGACGCCAGACTTCCATCACTGTGAGCCCCTCCCTGGGGTTTGGGGGAGGTGACGTCCAGCAAAAAGGAGATACCCAAAAAGAGGAGGTCTGAGCAGCCCTGTATGACCGTTCCAACCTGCTCTACCTCCCTGTTCGCCAGCAACACAGGGCAATGTCCCAGATTAATAAAGAACAAAAGCTTTCAATGCTGCCGCTCCTCTAAAACGTTCCCTTAAGTGCAGGATGAGATGTTCGAGCACTAAGATGCCATTTTTATGCAACTTAATAAAAGGGAAAAATGATATCACCACTGGAAAAAACAGAATGCGTGCAGGGGAATGGGATTGCATCACTTCACCCTCGGATCAATCCCAAGATCACATGGCACAGGCACAGGAGAGCTCTAGGAAAGCTTTGCTCAGGCATTTTAGGGGGGGCAAACCCCATGGACCGAGAGGGAACTATTTTCCCACTGGTCGAAGGAGGAAAAAGTTCCAGTCCCATCGAACAAACCGGCTGCTCCAGGAAAATGCTCGTCCAGATGAGGAATGTGGGCCAAACCCACGCACCTCACACCAAGGTGATGGCAAACCAGGGGTTAAACCCCTCAGGATTTTCCAGGGGGCTGGGGGGGCCCCCGTTGATGCCTCCACTGTCTTTATAGCACGCCGAGGGATTGGCTCCCGTTGCGGGGAGCATCCAGCCGACTGCTCCAAATGAAATTGTCCGTTCCCCGCTGGAGATAATTAACGTATATCAAAGAGGAATTTAGCTGGAGTGGCTATTTCAGTCCCACGCCGCGTTCTCCCTCACTTTGGGTTTGTTTTCGAAATTGCACATAAAGTGCAACTGCGGCACATTTACTTTTCTATTATGCCTCCGAAATTAAGTTAGATGGCCCTAATAATAGCATTGCCTTTAAAATAACGTTGTGTTTAAAGAACAAACTCTCCAATGTCGCCGGCGCAGCAGATTTGTCTTGTGCTTAATTTCCACTTGCTGTTGTATTATTAGACATTAACATGATAGTTTTGTTTAATCTCTGGCTCCGTCGCCCATGGCTGACTCCGAACCGATCGCTCGCCCCTGTTGATGAAAGTCCTAATTCATCCTTGTTAGTGCAATTAGGAGGAAATTGGATCACGGCGCCTCTTCCCACGAAAGGTCTGGGAGAGGGCGAGGCTCTCCCCCAGGAGGTGAGGCCGGCAGCGGGCTCCGGGCTGCAGCAGGATCAGGCGGCCCCTGGGAAGGCGATGGGGATAAATGAACTGACACTGGTGAGGTTTGAAGTGGGTTCTGATGGATTTTGCTGCTCTTTTCCCAGCACGGAGTGGGTAGGAATCCGTCCCCAACTCCCAGCGAAGGTCAGCAGCGTTCTGAGGTTGTTTTGAGCACACCCACGCAAAGGCTGGAAGAAACGGGAAAATAATGAGATTTTTTTTTTTCCCAAAATCCAAGTCCTCCAAAGCTCTCAGGAAAGTGGCTCTGGTTTCTTTCCAGACTTTTCTCTCCATGAGGAATTTTCTCCCGACCACGAACATGGGCACAGAAGGAAAGAAACTCTCTTCAACCGTACCAAAAACAAGGTGGGTGTTTGCAGAGTGGTTCCCTGGCCTCCACACTTCCACTCTCTCTCTTCTCAAGCTTTCCTGGGTTCAGGTAAAATCCCCACATCCAGGACCACGTGGAGACCTTGGGATTGCTTTGGGTGTTGCTCCCCATCCTGCTCAACACGGGACCTGCAGCAAAGTCCACTGAAAAACTTGTGGGATCATCAAATCTTGGGAAGTTTTGCAAAACCTAAACCCATAATCCTTCATGTTGAGGAAAGCAACTTTATATTCCAGACTTTTGGTAGGAGAAGAGGGAATTCAAGGTAACCAAGCAGGAATTCCTGCAGCTCTCACCCCACCTGGGGGAGTGCCTTGCTGCGTCTCAGAAAGTGAATTAAGCTAAACCAGACAAACGAATTTTTGTTGCTTAATGAAATCAATTCCTCCTGGGCACAACCAGCAAAGGCACAAAAGGTTTCATTCCATGGGAGATTAAATAACTCGGGTTTCTTTACTCAGAAAAGAGGCGGCCGAAGGAGGGTTTGATGAGGTTTACAAACTGGGGATGGGGTAGAGAGGACAAAATGATAATCCTCATTTCTGCAAGTTTCCCTTTAAAATGGAATTGGCACTGGATAAAATTAGCAAGGGGTAGGTTTAAAAAAAATAGCTGTTGAACTGTGGAACTCATTTCCAAAAGATTTTTTGGAAATCCAAATTGTAGATGGACTGAAAATGAAGGATTGGGCAAACTCAGGGGAAATGATTCATTCCAGTATTAAATGCATGATTTTTTATTCACAGAATAAGCTATTATTTTTAATATTAATTATTATTAGTGTTGTTGTTGTTACTATATTATTATTTATGTATAACTTGCAGATGCAATCATGGCATGGGGAGCATTTATTTAGGACTATTTATAGGAGTAATTTATTCAGAATAGTTTTATATGTACATTAATCAATTATCTCACCATTGCTTGCAATCACCAAGACCAGATCTGGTCTCTCTGATAAACCCCAGGGGAGTATGGAACCAGCACACATGGACATGCAGGTATACAGATCCAAAAAAAAAAATTAATATATTTGGATGATTAAGCCAAGAAATGCTCAGGGCAGGAGACATCTCCATGGAGCAATCATGATGGGGAGGCAAAGCGTGGGGAGCCCTTGGATGGTCGTCTCCAAGAAATTGTGTGGCAAAATCGCCCAGAAATGAAACCCTGCTTGGCTTGGGGCAGGGGGGTGAAATTCCCAGCCTGGGTCCCTCAGGAGGCACCGTGCTCCTGGTGCCCTGTGATCCACCACCCAGGAAGGGGCGGCTGCTGCGCGTCCACGTGTGCTGGACCTCAAAATGCTGATCTTCCTTTTCTTCTCCAAGTCTTTTGGAGAGGAAGGGCGGAAGGGGATGCAAAATGAAAAGCAAAGAAAGAGCTGAAATGGGTTTTGAGGGACCAGAACCCCTGATTTCCCAGCATGTCACCAGCTGGCACACGGCAGGGTGGGGGCAGCGTCATCACGAGGGGTTGTCGGGTCCAGATACCCTTTTTTGGGGTGGTTTTTTTAACTTTCCAGCCAAGTTTTCCTTGCGGAGCTCACTGTGCTTGGTGAAGCATTAACTGGATTTGATGGGCTGGGGAAAATAGACTTGGACAGTGAAGGGTGGAAGGGAAAGCCCTGTGAATAAATGCCCTGTTGTCACAGCCCTATTAACCTCCCCTCGGTCTAATCATGTCCCTAATTGACTTTATTCTGATTACAGTCTCGATAGGCCTGTATCTGCCCAGGAAGGTGGGGCGGGAAGTGGTGGTGAGGGATGGAAAAAACACGGAGCGAGCTGAAGGGGAACGAAACAGAGGAGCAGCAAAATGCATCCCCTGGTGTGCCTGCATGGCTGCTTCCCAGAACGGCAAGTGCCGCCGAAAGGAAATGAAAACTTCCCAGAAAGGCTGAAAAAGAAACCTCCACCCCAGCAAACCGCAAGCTGCTGTTGTAATAATTAAGAGGCTCTAAACTGTTCGTTTAATACACACAAAAATCCCATCTACAGATAACGGGGGGACGGAGCTCGATGCCGAATCAGCCAAACCCGTGGAAAAGCAACATCCCCCCGTCCGTCTGCAATCAGAGCTGGAGCAGAGGCTGCCATTCCTTGAAGTGGCTCTCGGCGAGGGCTCCGTAATTGTCTCGGCGGAAGGTAAGAGTTCCCCCTAGTGCAGAGCAATAAATCAGGGATAATAATAACTCTTTCCAAAATAATCCTCAGGCAGCAACAAAATCCAGTGGAGGAGGTGGTGCGGAGTCAAAACGTGGCACCTGGATCCCAGGGTTCGTTAGGTGTATAAATACCCTGAGCCTTTCCGTGCCCCTGCTCCTGCCACAATATATTGTTATTAGTAGCACTCCGTTAAAGCTTTCAGATTTTGTAAATCTATTTATTTCCTGACTCTTTCTGGTGCTGTGCTGCTTTTCCCACCATCACCCCAAGTGCTGGGCCTTGTGCGGCTGGCGCTGAGCCCCGGGGCCTCACTGTGTGGGGGACGCTGGGCACACCCGGGGCTGCCCCGGGGGCTGGCAGCCACTTCGGCGAAGCAGAGGCTCAGCTCAGCCACTCCAACAGGTCCTTGAGCTGCCGCAGCTTTTCCAGCAAGGCCGGGCTTAAAGCCAAACGCCCTGGGATGGGTTTGAGGATTTGTGTCACCGCAGCAGCCCAGGGGTGACACGGGCTGAGCTGAGGGATGCCGTGAGGTCTGAGAGTGCAGCCAGAGACACAAACCCATGCTGGGATCATCCCTCAGCGTGGGCAGGAGGAACCCTGCCCCTCTGCCCCACCCAGGTGAGACCCCACCTGCAGAGCTGAATCCAAATCCAGAGCGCCCAGCAGCAGAAGGACGTGGAGCTGCTGGGGTGAGTCCAGAGAGGCCACGGAGCTGCTCCCAGGGCTGGAGCCCCCCTGCTCTGGAGCCAGGCTGGGAGAGCTGGGGGTGCTCACCTGGACAGGAGAAGGCTCCAGGGAGAGCTCAGAGCCCCTGCCAGGGCCTGAAGGAGCTCCAGGAGAGCTGGAGAGGGACTGGGGACAAGGAGGGACAGGACACAGGGAATGGCTTCCACTGCCAGAGGGCAGGGCTGGATGGGATATTGGGAAGGAATTGTTCCCTGGGAGGGTGGGCAGGCCCTGGCACAGGGTGCCCAGAGCAGCTGTGGCTGCCCCTGGATCCCTGGCAGTGCCCAAGGCCAGGCTGGACGGGGCTTGGAGCAGCCTGGGACTGTGGGAGGTGTCCCTGCCCATGGCAGGGGGTGGCACTGGACGAGATTTAAAATCCCTTCCACTCAAATCATTCCAGGAGTTTGTGATCCTAATCCTGGATGATCCCTCAAACCGAGACCAGCTCCCCCGACATGGCTCACAAATCCCTTCTGAGCAGCGGGATGCTCTGCAGCTCTGGGCTGGAACCCTCTGCCTCCCCACTCTCTGCTCTGCACCCCAAAACTCGCAGGTCCCCTTGGCAGGGCTGTGGCCACGCCAGGGGCTGTGTGACATCCCCACTGCAACACTTGTGGTTTCATTCCCTTCTTGCCCCTTTACCTCAGCCAGCAGAAAATGCCCAGAGCTGCCATCAATTTATTTTTCCTTATTTACTGCTCCAAGCCCGCCGGTTCCATTCCCAGCCAGCAAATGTTGCCCAGCTGACTCCGCTTCCATGGAGCTGCTCATGAATCACCCGGCACCGAAACTCTGGAGTTTTTTACTTTTGAGCCAAAAAATTCCAGCCTCCTGAGGGTTTGCAAATTGTTCATTTGCTCCAGCATTCCCAGCTTGGTGTGTGCTCTCCCAAACCTCCTGTGATTCCCACTCGGACAATCCTATCCCGAGGTCCTTGTGCAGGTGGGTCACAGAGGGGACACCACGACAGGGGTGAGATCCCTGCCATATCCCTTTAATCCGCCCTCTCCAATAGGAAAGCAATGCTTTTTCCGCAGGAGAATGAAAAATAGGTGAATAAAGGCATGGAGAATGAAGGCTGGAGTTTTTCATTTGGAATATTGCGGCTGTGTAAGGATTGATGCAGAACTCGGGAAAAATCTGGGGAGTTTTGAGGTCTTGTGGATCTCAGTCAGCCTCTGCAGGAGGGAACGGCACCGCAAGAGGAGCAGCAAAGCCACCGGTTCTGGTGTCCCTTTGCCCTCCTCCTGACAGCACCTTTGGCCTTTTCCTTTGCTCTCCTGAAGGTCACAAAACCTCGGGTCAGGTTTTCAGGAAGACAAGAGCTCAGGCTGGGAAGAGTTTCCAAATCGGAGCGCTCCGAGGACAACGTGTGGGATCAGGGTGAGGTTTCCCACTGGAGAGATGCTGGTGTGGGGAATTTTGTCTGTAGACTGAGAGAACAAACCTGAGAGCTCAGGAAGGGAAGTTGGAGATCAAGAGACCCCAAAAGAAGCTTCTCAAGTGTCTGTTGTTCCCATAAAATTCCCTCTGTGTGTTCTGGAAAGTGAACAACCCAGGAAATGGCAAGTTTGGCTTATTTGCATCTTTCCACCACATTAAATGAACAACTTATGAACAGAATGTGTGGGTTTTCTTTTGATTCATAATTCTTTGTAAATAAAAACTTTGTTCTTTGATGTTTTCTTCCCCTACTCCATTGCTTCTAAAAGAAATGGCATAAAAAATAAAGATTTAAGAGAAAAAATCCCCCCACCACCTTGAAGGAAATCCATAAGTGACTAAAACTTGATTATTTTTCCCCAAGACGTTGTTGCAAAAACTCTCTGGGCCAGCGATGTGCTTTTTTTTACCTCACACCTTATCCCAATTTCAGCAAAACAATTCCCAGGCCTTCATTTTCAGCTGGCCACGGATTGAAGTTGCTCCTGGCATTAGAATTCCAGCAAAGCAGCCCTGAAATCAAACACTGCTGCTCTGCTCCGGGATCTCCTTCGCCCTCTCTGCTTTCCCCGCGCTGTGTAAATCAATCCTCCCAGCTCCCAGGAAATGGAATCGCTGCAAAACACTGAAATAACTCCCCACATTCCTTCTTTTCCTTCAAAAAAAGAAGAAAAACCAGAACCAATACGGGAATGAATAAGGAAATACAAACTAATCTGGACTTTTCTTTGGAGTTTGCTAGTTTTCTCCTCACCCAGGTGTTGGAGATTCCCCACATTTGCTGGGGTTTTGTTTCCAGTGGATGGAATTAGTGAGGGGAGGTGGAAGAGGATGGAACATGTGACCCCCTGCATCTGCCTGGTGCCATCTGGGATGTTTTGCTGCCCAAGAGTTGGGGGTAAAAATGCCCACTTTCAAATCTGCATTTACNCACCCTCCCAGGGAACAATTCCTTCCCTATATCCCATCCATCCCTGCCCTCTGGCAGTGGGAAGCCATTCCCTGTGTCCTGTCCCCCCATCCCTTGTCCCCAGTCCCTCTCCAGCTCTCCTGGAGCCCCTTTAGGCCCTGCAAGGGGCTCTGAGCTCTCCCTGGAGCCTTCTCCTCTCCAGGTGAGCACCCCCAGCTCTCCCAGCCTGGCTCCAGAGGGGCTCCAGCCCTGGGAGCAGCTCCGTGGCCCCTTTGGGTTTGCTCCAGCAGCTCCAGCTCCTTCCTGTGCTGGTGGCCCCGGACCTGGGGTTCTCCAGCTGCCCGGGGTGACCATTCCCAGCCGGAACTGATGGAGGTGCCCACCCCAATGGACGAGTCCAGACGGATTTGAGGTGTCGGTGTGAGCACCCCCCGGCCTCAGCCCCCTTGGCCTTCACCTTTGTTTTTTGGAAGAGGGTTTTGGATTTGGCCAGAGCCTCCTCTTGGCAAGGGAGGGGCTGTCAGAGACAGCGGAGGAAATGATCAAACCCAGGGGCTCCTGCCTCTTGTCTCCCGCTCCCGGCCGCTTTCGCGGCGCTGCGGAGGAGCCCGGCTTTAAACAAAAGCTAAACACTGTCGGTGGGGGAGCGGAGCAGGAGCTCTCTGAAATGCAAATGCCTGCTCGAGAGCAGCCGGCTTTGAACGCAGGGATCCTGCTGACTCACGCTCAGGGAGGAGAGATCCCGCTCCCTCGCCCTGCCCGGCCTCCTCTCCCCGTCCGCGCTGCCCCAGCCCGGGATGCGGCCGTGAGCCCTGGGCCGGTCACAGCCCGGGCGGAGCGTGCCCAGGGAGGATTCTCCCTGCACAGCCACCAGCTGCTCTCCCAGGGCACGGTCAGCACCGTCGGGCAGGGTGGAGGATTTAGCCACGGAGCAGCAGGAATTCAAGCCTTGCTGCCCCAGGAAGCTTTTCTAATCCCTTTCCTCAGCTGCGACTCCTTCATTTTCCCTTCCCGTCTCCCGGCTGTTTCCCAGCTCAGCATCCTTCCAGCTCATTTGGGTGCTTTAGGGTCGAGACGACACCAGTTATTTCCCTTTGCCAGCGGATCCTGCAGATTTCCCGGGCTGAGGGAGCAGGACAGAGAGAGAGGTGAAGGCTGAGGGCAGGGGGGGGAGCGCAAGGAGGAGGGACATGGATCCCTGTCCATACGGACACTCATTTTCTCCGTCGTGCAGCCCCAAGGACGAGCGTGTGAAGCTGGCGCCACAGAGCCACCGAGTGCACGGAGGGCAGAACCCAAATCGCTGCCTTTTTCTGCCTTTCCTTTTGCTTTTACATCTCCCTCATTATTTTCAAGAGCAGACCGACAACTTCGGCTGCTTAGCCCTGGTTCCCGAAGGCGTTTCCAGCCCGGGTCCGTGCTCCGAGGGGCTGCAGGGTCCTTACTGAGCTGCAGCGCCGTGACCCAACACATCTGCGGATGTCTGCAAATGATCCCCCTCACTGTGCCTGTGCGCGTGAGCCCGAGCTGCAAACAGGGGCCAGGATTCTCCCCCCAGCCTTTGCAGTGTTGTTTTATCTATTATATTTATTAATATAAATCCATTAAGACCTGCGGGGTGGCTCCAATCCAATGCAAAAGTCTTTTCCTGGGTGATGGGGAGCGTTGTCCAAAGCCACCAGCTCCTGGCACCTGCCCACAGACCCCTCTCAGACCTACATGGGGTGAGACACCCCCAAGTCCTCAGTTATGGGCTGAGTGATCCCCATCTCTGCCCACCCCCAGATTAACACCTCGAGATCGGAGCTGCTCCTGGGTGGGGTATCCAAAATCCAAACACGGAATAACAAGCAGATCCCTGATGGAAATACCACGGCTCGCAGCGATGTCGAGCTCCAGGGGCGGAATGGAAAGTCAGACTTTATTTCTAATGCGCTTCTGCTCTAATAACCACTTTTTTTCCCCTCATTGCTTTTCATCTGAAAACACTGGTGTGCTGCACCAGCAGCAGCTGATCAAGACTTCACACGTCCTGCTCATTATCCCCTGCTTCACACGAGGGGAAACGAGGAGGATTTATAGCACCCAGTTTTGCAGAAGCGTTGCCCAAAGTGCGCTACCCGGCGTGTCTGCTCCGGGGAAGCCGCAGCTGTGCTGGGGCTGAGGCTGCGGAGGAGACACTTTATAGGGACAGATAAAATCTTTTATTAGACCAACTGATCTAGCGAGGAGAGCAGACAGGTTTTAGGTGCACAGACCAGGTTGTCTTCACACCACCATCCCCAGCCTGGCCCCACCTCCCCAAACCCCAGAGGGGCAGGAGGTGAACCAAACCAGCCCCCTTGCAAAAGTGTCCAAGCTCCAGCACTGCCAAAGTCCAAAATCCTGCCTAAATCCTTCTTGGGCACCTCAGACTCACCAAAAAGCTCTCCACCATGCGACTTTCATCATTTCCCCCTGTATCCGAATATTTTTTTATCCCTGCTGCATCCCTTTCTGTGCAAACCAACCTGCAGAAAGTGACGCCGAGGGGCAGAAAACGGAGGGACCATTCCGTTTGGGTGCTGGAGCCCCGGGCAATGAGGGCAGTGAGGAAATGGTGAGGGGAGAGTTAGGAGCGGGCAGCCCATGGGATGGGATTCCTGGAGTGCCACCCACGGGCACACGGGCCGGTGTGGCGGCTGTGGATGGTGAAGAGCGAGATGCACGAGGCTCAAATCACGTTCTTGTGCTTTCGTGCGCTTTTCCACTTCCACCGCTGCCAATTCCCACCCCAAACACCCACGGCCCTGTCCCAGACGTACCCCACGGTCTGAGAAATAAGGTGTGAGCTGCCATGTGGGCTTTAACCATTTCCCTCCCCTCTCCTCATTCCACGAGGAACAGCCCTTTGCCCCCCCCCCCAATTATTTTTAACCGCATCGACCACACCTCAAAGATTTCTCTTTTATTTTGCAAAAAATAACAAAAAGGGTCGCTCCTGCTGGGAATTTGTGGTAATTGTAGTAACCTGATAACAATTTCTAGCAATTAGCACAATACTAATTCACTCATTTACTGAGTAGTGTCTTGTCTGTGTTTATGGGGGCTGTGCCGAGTGTAAATATCTTACTCACTGTGGTGGCTAATGAAAATTTAGTAAGAGGTTGCCTTTTTTTTTTCCAAATGTTTATTCATTTTAAGCTATTCTTGGTAATCACGTGTGAATAAGGAGTAATTGCTTGACTTTAGGATGGTAATTAGGAAGCACTAAGTCATTGTTTTCTTCTCGAGAGCGGATGGTTTGTTTAAATGTGCATCTGCTCTCGCAGCACTAATTCAACCTGCCAGCCCCTCCTCCTGCGCTCTCGGAACAGGAGCTTCCCGGGAGGGCCGGGAGCAGCCGGGGTCGCGCAGAGCCGGGGCCGAGCTGTCCGAGCGGGAGCCGGGTGGGATCCGAGCTGCTCGATCCGTGCTGCTGTGAGCCTCCCTCGGGTGCCGGTGGCTCCGGGGGCAGGGGGGGTCCATCAGCACCTCGCAGGGCGGGATTTGCATCTGCTGATCAGAGCCAGATCCCCGGAAACAACTTCCCATAAAAGAATGCCATTACCAAGCAGCCAGCTGTGAAATCCTGTACCTGTGTCGCACCCTGCAAACCCGCAGCCTCCTCGCTCCCCGCTGAAATAAAAACGGGCAGGACTGCGAGTCCTTTAAAAGCCTTTATTAAAAGTGATCAGCTTGGGTTGGGTGCCCGGCAGGCTGCGCACACCTCCGCTGCTCCCGGCTTCGACGTGGGGGAGGAAGAATTCGGCCTTGCCACTCAAAGGGATAAAGCCGGGCCTGCTCTCCTCACAGGGGAGTGGCCAGGAAGGCAATTTCAACTCTTCATCGGAGGGGGAGTGTTCTCAGTCAACCCTTTTATTGTTTGTGGTGACCACAAAGGAAACCCAAACGCTGGCCAGGTGGTAGTTCTCCTTCCAACTGATCGTGTCACTGGGTTGATTTTTCTTAAAAAGTTCGTTGGCTCGTCTTTAACTTGTTTTTTTCTAGGGGTTTGTTGCTTTTCCCAAGGGTCCTTTCAGCTTTCGTTTGCCTATCAGGTTTTCTGGTTTTTTTCTTCTCTGTGNTAAAGGACGAAATATAACATTCAGGTAATGAATAATAAACTACAATGAAGTATAAAATGAATGGACAATTGTTAAATTGATAATCTGGTCTCTTATTTATAACAACCGCCAGGGAGGTGGGAGCGTCTCCCGAGCACGGAGATGGGGAAGGAAGGGGCAGGGAAGGAAATAAAAATGGGATTGATCTGCACGTGCTCGTCTGTGGAGCCCGCACCTCTCTGTCCTCCCGGGATGGGAGGGATGCTCAGGGGAAACTGAAGCAAAATGTATTTTTTTTTCCCCAAAGACCCCCAAATCAGCCAGAAAATACTTATCCAGTCAGACAACACTCATCTAGCCAGAAAATACGCGTCCCTCCTCAGCATTAGCCACAGGACTGGCATGTTCCAGCCTTGCCAAGCCGAGTCACGGCTCAACCAGCACCTGGAAGTATCCAGAGCCAGCCCTCACCTGGAGCTCTGTCTCCAACCAAGCCCAGCCCGGAGGGACCGAGGCTGGCTGGTGGGGATTCAGCGCCGATCCGCAGTGTTATAAATAAGAGACCAGATTATCAATTTAACAACTGTCCATTCATTTTATACTTCATTGTAGTTTATCATTCATTACCTGAATGTTATATTTCGTCCTTTATTAACTGTTACTGCTAATTACTCTGTTGTTGTAAAAAA
>WEIT01039414.1:400404-418214 GCA_013389985.1 Dryoscopus gambensis | reverse complement strand
TTTGGGTTTCCTTTTTGGTCACCACAAACAATAAGAGGGTTGACTGAGAGCACCCCCTCTCCGATGAAGAGTTGAAATTGCCTTCCTGGCCACTCCCCTGTGAGGAGAGCAGGCCCGGCTTTATCACTCTGAGCGGCAAGGCCGAATTCCTCCTCCTCCACGTCGAAGCCGGGAGCAGCGGAGGTGTGCGCAGCCTGCCGGGCACCCAACCCAAGCTGATCACTTTTAATAAAGGCTTTTAAAGGACTCGCAGTCCTGCCCGTTTTTATTTCACGCAGCATGCCTCGGTTCCCCCGTTTGCAAGCTGGGGTTAATTGTTGGGTTCTCCTTCGGGAAGAGCATCGGGATCTCCTGGGGAGGGACCAGGCTCCCCACTGGCTGTGGGGGATGTTGGGCACAGCAGCCGTTTCGAGGCGCTTCAGACACGAGCACCGGACACGATCTTTAAAACACCGAGTGATTTTTAAGTGCTTCTCTGAGAGCATTTACAGGGCCCTGATTTACTGAGTGCTCAGAGCAGCCTGTTCTCGTTGGAAAACAGGGCTCGGGATGCAGCCAAGCATCCAGAAACACAGGCTGTGCACAATTTTAATCTCTGCCTTTCTCAGCTCTCCTGCCTTTGGAAAGGGGATAACCCGGCTCCCCTGGGCACATTCCCAAATGTTCCCACAGCTACACTCTGCATCCAGCGCAAAAACGGGCAGGAGCCCGTGAAACTCCCATCAAAAGGGAGGGAGGGTCCTGCTAGGGAAGATGTGTGCCGATGTCTTTGCGAGCAGTTCCGCGGGTGAGGGGATGGGTGTGAACGTGTTTGAATGGGTCTGAACGTCTCTACCAAAGGTTTGCTACAGAACCCAGGCAGTCTGGCTCCTGAAACAGAAAATGGGTCTGCGCAAGCCTGAGCTTCTGAACTCTGGGGTAAAATGGCACGTTCAGGGGGGGATGGGGGGTAGGCGATTCGGGAAGGCGGCACCTTCCTGGTGCCTCAGCAATGGGGAAGGGAAGAGGGCACCGTGCGGCCGGGAGGCTGCGCCCTCTCAAACCTCGAGTGGGAAAACCCCGCGGGCTGTGCCCTGATGGACTCTCTCCCTTTATTCAAATAAAGCTGCAGGACTCCTCTGTCTCCTTTACCGACGCTGGCTTTTCCCAGCGGGATTTTCCACAGTCCCTCCATCTCTGTTCCATCCCAATGTGACAGCAAAGATGGGGAGCAGCCCTGAAGCTGCTGGGAACATCAAAAATCAGGAGAAAGCCAACGGTGCCATCAAAAAGGGTCCCATGGAAGAGGATAAGGAACTGGCTGATGAAAATGACCTGCAGGTCCATCCGTGGGGCTGTGTGGGGTTGGAATATCCTCCGTACCCTACCGTACCTACATCACACATCCCCGGAAGCCGGGGAGGCAAAGGAAGCGTTCAAACGCCTGTGAGAGCACTCAGGGGTCTGAACCATCTCCTGATCACCACACGCAGCCCAGCCGCCTCGCGTTCCATCCCCAGCCCCACCCCTCACAGTGGCCATTGGCATTTTCACATTCCCACCCCTTTCCAAGCATCCCTTTCCTCCTGCACTGCTCCCTGTGTCTTTGCTGGGCTCGGAGCCGCGCTGTGGCCACCAGCAGCCCCCAAAATCACCCGGTGGAAAGGGCAGGGAGATTCTGCACCTGTAAAAAACCAAAGCATCACCCAGGAATCCCAAAGAGGGCAAAGGAGATGACTCCAAAGGTGCCGTCTCCAAGATATGTCAGCAAAAAATTTCCATGGGATTGCCCTTGGCAAAACAAAAATGCCCTTTGCACCCCTCCTTCCACTCCTCCTGTTGGGGCCGGTGCTCCGTGGGTGCAAAGGAGCTGCTGCAGGAGGAAGAGGCAGATCCAGGGCACCTCGATAAATCCCTGCAGGGCTCACGTCCAGCGCGCCTGCTTCCCAGAGATAAAAGGGAAGCGGCGCTGCTCCGAGGCACGGACACCGGGCTAATCTCCTCCTGCGCCGGGGCCGTCACCGTGTCACGGGAAGCAAAGACAGGCGAGGGGAGGAGGGAGGGAGGGAGGCGGCGGCGATGGGGCTGTCAGCATCCCAAAATGTTCCAGGGAAATCAGCCCCGAGCAGCTGCTTGAGGAAGGAGCAGCGCCTCGTGTTTATTTTACACGGGGAACTGGAAAGCATTTTTCTATCTTGAAGTGGAAAATTAATCCTGCAGAAGGGCCCTGGGGGGTGGGGATATTATTTAGGTGCTTTGAGATCTATCCTAAGGTGTGATGAGGCTCTGACAGGTCCCACGATGGGAATCCAGGTGGGCAGAGAAGAGCCTGGCAAAATTGCAGATGCTGGAGGAAAATCACTCGAGGGGCCAGAAAAAAGGGAGCTGTAATGACATCCAAGAGCTTCAGAGGGAGAAGAGGCTGGGCAGGGAGAGAAAGCGAGCAGTCGCTGCAGGACGTTGGTGCCAGACACATTCAGATCAGAATTAGGCTGAATTTTTAGCAGGGAAGATGATTAACCCTGGGAATAAATTATCAAGCAAAATGGGAAATGCTCCACCTCTTGCATGTGGATAAAACCCAGGTGCCTTTCGGGAGGATGAGCTTTAATCGAGCCCAAAGAGGCTCCCCCTGCACAGGAGCCGGGAGAGCCCGGCTGGTTCCCGCCGGTCTCAGCCGCACCGCGAGGACTCCCACACCCGGCCAGTCCGTATCAAATGATTTCTGCCCTCTGCCCCGGGAAAGGACTGACCCATCTGCCTTTGGAGACGGCTGTGAGGAATCGCCAGGTGCCAAATGTTGGGTTGTTTTTTTTTTCTGTATTGAAAGGGAATTTAATGGTCGAGGCCAAATGAGAGACCCCGCCAAGGCCAAGTGCCGAGGCCACTGCCGGTCCAGCACAACAAAATCATGGCTCTTACTAAACAACAAATGCAGGAAACGTGCGCCTTTATTTTGATTTTTGATTTGTCTTCCCTTACAAACCTGGGAGTGTTTTCTTTAATCTCATTCCCAATTTCTAGGCTCTGTTCTATTAGCATCCCTCGGCTCTGATGGTGTTTGATGGTAACCTTGGGATGCTCAGACCCCCTTTCGGGGCACTTTGGGGGAGCAGTGGCACAGGGCAGGGGTGACAGGGGGGTTGCTATTTCTGCTTCATGACTTCCAGTTTAAATTCCCTACAAAGTGCCCTGAGCATTATCCAGGTGCCATTTTAATCCTCAGGAGGACGGGGCAGGTTGGCTTTGCTGCAGGTTGTCTTTGCGGATGTGGCTGGATAGGGTGGAAACCAGCAAGAGCCCAGAGAAGGGTGGAGAAAAGGGTGGGAAATCACTGTGGGGAGCTGGATTATGCTCTTCCCAACACCCTTTTGTCCCCGAAGGGCAGCCCAGCAGCAGGAGTGAGCACAGACCTGCCCAACATCCCAGCTCCAGCCTGCATGCGGATGAGTCGATGCTGGTGAGCACAAGAGATGCTCCCGCACTGCCATGATCCCTTCGAATTAGGGGCTTGACCTCTTGCCACACCAAATAAATTCGTATCATTTATCTACATGGCCAATATTTGAATGTCATTCAGGAAATTTGGGGGTTATCAATTCCCTTCCCACTCCTGCGCTCACAATCCACTGGGGGTACGTGAAGCAGGTGGGTCCTAAGCCAGAAAATCAGTTCCCCCACCTAAAAATGGATTTGCTATTTAACCCCGACCAGTCAGGGAGGAGGAAAAAACCCAATAAAACTGAGACAAGGTGGGGCTTTGCCTCCTCAGGCTCCATTTCAGGAAGAATTTGGAGCGTTTCCGATCAAAGGCAGCCCCGCAGGGACCGCTCCGGGGGCGCAGCGGGAGCCGTTTCCCGGCTCAGCGCAGGGACGACTCCCCAGGGACCCCGAGGCAGAGCTTTGAGCAGAGCTTAGAGCCTCTTCCCCTCGCAAAAAGCCTTTCCCAGCGTGAGCTTTGGTCTGCGGCGCAGGAAACACGAGGGATATTTTGGGAGCGGTCTTGTTCTCCTGCCGCCTTTCTTCTCTTGCCTCCTGCTGCTGCCTCACTTGTTTTGATCTCTCTGCTCTCCCTCTCCCTTCATGTCTCTCCTTTGGAGGCGAGAGGCAGATCCCTTTTCCCCTGCTGTGGCCACGTCCCAGTCTCCAAATCCAGGGGACGTGTGGCAGTTTGGACCATCCTCCTTAGGGCTTTGCAAGCCATAAAATCTCTGGGATGAGTGAAGCAGGAAGGCCAAATATCCAGCACACCCCGCCCCCCTCAGCACCCTCTGAATCTGTTCACCCATCCCCAAAATCTTTTGGCATCATCATTTACACAGTTCCTTCCAAGCACTTTGCAAAGCGGTCACAGAGCCCGGAGCGAAGATGTAAGAGCCAGAGGGCAGGGATGGATGGGATTTTGGGAAGGAATTCTTCCCTGTGAGGGTGGGCAGGCTCTGGCACAGGGTGCCCAGAGAAGCTGGGGCTGCCCCATCCCTGGAAGTGTCCAAGGCCAGGCTGGACGGGGCTTGGAGCCACCTGGGATAGTGGGAGGTGTGGGATGGCATGATCCCATGGCAGGGGGTGGGGTGGGCTTTAAGGTCCCTTCCACCCCAAATCATTCTGGGATTCTGTAATTATTGGGTTGCAATATTTCTGGGGTGTGATAACGAACCCTGGCTGATAAATACACTCCCGAAAGGGGCATCAGTGCCATTCCCTTTGCCTCCCCACCACAGCTCAGGGCAGCCGCAGAAGCTGTGGGGCCCATCCTGGTGCTGGGAGCATCCTCCAGGAGCCCCAGGATCTCATCAGCCGCCGGCACAGCTCAAGCGCCACCGGGAGCGGAGCCGGGAGCGGAGCCGCGCGCCCTTCAAGGAGCTGAGCTGTTTACTGGAGCAGTAATGAGATAATCAAGGAACCATTTAGGCTCCTCTGGAGGTGGGTAAGTGCCTCTGGCAGCTTCTCCCTGCAGCCATCCCACACGGACCTGGTCCAAGGGGTGTCCCCAGCAAGCAGGGGGAAGAGATGGAGAGCCAGCGTTGGGATGGAGGCACATTTCCCACCCCCAGAGTGAACAGGGAAGCTCGTGGTGTCCTGTCCATGCTCCTAACCCCACATGTGCCATTTTTCCCTGCTCATTTTCCTACATGGAACTTGCAGAGCAATGCACGGCACTGGGGAAACTGAGGCACGGAGAGGGAGGGAATTGCACCCAGCAGCCGAGCTGGAATAAACTCCCACATCTCTTGGGTCTTGTTCACAAGCCGTGACCCCCTCCCCATCCAACTGACCCTCTTCCACCTCGTCTTTCCCAAGAGGCGGCCAAATCCCTGCTCCCGGGTAACGCCCACAGCCCCTGCCAGGATTCCCTGCTTGGGGGGCTGGCGAGGAACATCTCCAGGCACATATGGCAGCCTGACTCCTCTGAGCACATTTTTAGGGCAAACTCCTCATCCCACTGCTCGCTCGCCTGAAAATAGAAAGCTGAATTGGGGATGAAATGCGTTGCTGTTGGCTGGGGAAGCAGCAGGCGGTTACGAAGGAGGGGCTGCCAGGAATATTTTACACCAAGAAAAAAAGACAGAAAAGCCAGAAGAAAGGGCTTTTTTTAAAAAATAAAGAGGGGGAAATGTTGTTTATGGTTGGAGCTTGGGAGGATCATTTTGGAAAAGCTGTTCCTTTGCACGGAAATGCAGGGAAAAGGGGGATTTGGGACAGCAGCGGGTGATGTAAAGAGGTGGCACATCCATCTGGAAGAAGCAGAGGCAGCTCCATGGTTTTACCTTTCTACATCATTCCATGTTTAGCCCGTCTCCTCTCCAAGTCACATCTCCTACCTCTGGGCATTCCCAAAGTCCTGGTGGCAGGTGAGCTCAGAGGGTGGCACGTCCCCCTTGGGGGATGCCTTTGTCCAACTGGGGCCACGCTGGAGCGGGCTCCACGTGAGTCACTACAGCAGCTGAGGACTGAGAGAGTATATTTAATACAAAATATGGAAGCTCCTATTTGCATGGAGGATTTCGTGATATTTGTCAACGTTTCAATGAAATCTGTGGCAAAAGCCGGGAATTTTCCGACGCCGCGCAAGGAACGTCTGCCAAGAAAATTCATTTACACTTGAGCAAAACTTTGCATTTCCTCCAAACCTGGCCCTTCTCACTCATTGTAAATGTGGTGGCAAAGCCTTTTCAGGGTAAAAACAAGGAGAGCAGCAAGCCAGACCTTGCCGAAGAGCCATGGGAAGCCATCCATCCCGGATCGGGGCTCACGTGCTCCGGCCTGGAGCAGAGATACCCCTGGAAGTGAAGGTGATCCACCCTGCAGCTCTGATGTCCCAGTGTTGTCCTGAGTCTTGGCGCTCCTGCCACCTTTCTGGGTAATTTTCCCCACCCTGAGCACAATGGCGATCCAAAAAATGCCCCCAGATGTGTCACGACCACAGAGCTGGGCTGGGCTTTCTCCAGGCAGTGAAAAAAAGAGCCAAGGAAAGGGGGAAGAAAGGCTCTGCAAAAAGCCATTTGTCCCCTCGGCTTTATTCCGGCTGCAGAGCCGGAGCAGCTTGTAGCTCCAGAGAACTTTTAATAGAAATCTTCAGAATGAAATGGGCTACAGCTGTTTGCCTTGATAAATATATTTTATGCTACATGCCTCAGCCGCCATCTGTTTGCTGATACGAGCATTTCTGCTCCACAGCAGCTGAAGGGAAGGCATCAAAGGAGTAGCAGGAGCTGGGATTCCTCGCAGGTAGAGGGGAGGAGGTGAAGTGGCCCGTGCAATGGGCTTATTCCGGCGGCTTAATGTGCCAAAGCAGGGACAGGCACGACAGGGAGGCCTGGGCTGGGTGGGGGAGCGGGGGCTTCCAGGGAATGTGGGTGTTCTGCTGGCGTTATCCACGGGGAAATGCTCTGTCTAACACCCCGGGCCAGGGTCTCCAAGGAATTTAGATGAAAAAGATATTGGGCAGGAATTGTTCCCTGGGAGGGTGGGGAGGCCCTGGCACAGGGTGCCCAGAGCAGCTGTGGCTGCCCCTGGATCCCTGGCAGTGCCCAAGGCCAGGCTGGACGGGGCTTGGAGCAACCTGGGACAGTGGGAGGTGTCCCTGCCATGGCAGGGGTGGGATGAGATGATCTTCAAGGCCCAGCTCCAGCCCAGACCATTCTGCCCTTCTGTCACAAATGGCTCTTCAGGCTGGTGGTTAAACCCTTGCCTTGCTGCTCCTGTAAAAACTTCCCTGCGGGAGAGCTGGGCTTTGCTTTCCTGCTTCCCCCGCTCCCCTCCCCACAGGCAGCCCTGGCACCACTCCAGGCTCGGTAGGTGTGTAATAGCTGGTTGTCACTGCCACTCCGTGCCCAGGTGACAGGTGCCCTGGCCAGGCCCTGGGTTATTATGATGATTATCGCTATCAGTGCTGTGATTATCAGATTATTTCATGGCCTGCGTGGCGCAGCCGAGGTCAGGGCTGCGGGAGGTGCTGTGGCAGTGCATAAAAAAGGGAACCCCATGTCCGGGGATTGTGATGAGGGAGCTGCACAGGCAGGCAGGGCTGAGGTGCCCTGGCTGGGCAGGAGAAGGGGAGCAGGAGGTCGGGTTTAACTGGGTTGTGCCCAATTCTGTCAGAGGTCGACATTGCCCACAGGGTGAGGTTGGCAGGAAAATGTGGGTGCGAGAGCTCTCTGCTCTGGGTGACTCAGGGACAGGGGCCTGGAGCGCTCCAGGGGTCACATTCCAGGGCTATTACGGTCCCTTTATTATATTTATTGCTGGAAAAGTGTCCTTCCCCTCAGCACTGGCTTGTCGTGCTGTTTGCCAGCGCGTGGCTCAGCACAGCCCGGCTGCAGGAGCAGGAGGAGCCTCTCTGCCCCCGGGAGGGAAAACACTGCCAGCCCAGATCTCCAGAAAAGATCCCCTGGAGAAAATCCCCCTTTCCTAATGGGCTCTGGAGGATGGGCATCTGCTCCTCCTCCCCGTGGATTTTGGGCCAAAACCCTCACAGCTTGCCTCTGGTGCCTCCAGCACCCGTGGGCACGGAGAACGCCCCGGGGCAGAGCGGGGCTGGGCTGGGGGAGCCGCACTGGGGCACGGTCCCTGCTCGTGCTGCCGGGGCCGGCGCCCTCTGGGACGTGGGGAGCAGAGCAGGGGACAGCCGGTCCGTCTGTCCTTCTCTGTGCCCCCGGCACTCCCACGCCAGCCCCCATCCTGCCACTGCCCTGTCCTGCAGCCACGCTGGAACCAAGCTGGTCCCTCGGTTTGGGATGGCCGTGGGCTGGGATTACCGTGGGCTGGTAGAAGGGGACAGGAGCTCCGAGCCTCAGAGCCAGCCTTGGCCGGGCTGTCCTCAGCAGGGCTCTGCCCAAAGCCTGCGGGAAAAGCCCCCCAGCACCATCTGGATCAGGCCCCACCCAGGGCCAGAGCAATTCGTGCCATCCTTTGCCGTGTCTGGGAAAGGCTCCTTTTGTCCTGTCTTTCCTCCCTCTCCCCACTTCTATTCTTCCACCCAGAAAGCTTCAAGCATGAAGCACTTTAAAATTCAAGGGAATTCAATACAATGCAGGAGGTTTTATATTTTTTTGTCTGTTCCTCCTCCTCCCTCATCTCCAGCATGTTTCATTCAGCGTCTCCAGGCCCTTTGCTGGGGCAGATAAAGGCTGAGCAAAGCCCTTTTGCAAAACTGGGCATCCTGGTGGTTCAAGAAAACGCCGTGGAGCCGAGAGGAGGAAAGGAAGGCTGTTCCAGAGTGTGGGCTCTTCATAGCTCCCAAATCAGGGCTGGAAAAACCTGGGGGACCTGCTGGAAAGGAGCCCCTTCCCCTCAGCATCACCCAGCACCGTGTCCGCTCTCCCTGGATCGCAAATCACCCATTTCCCTGGATTTCCCTGACCTCCTCCCTGTCTCAGTCCATCAGTTCACAGCAAGCTAGGGCTGAAAGCAATGATGTGATCACTCAGCACCCCCCGCGTGGGTCCCCAACCCATGGCCCACCACCCCAGGGCCCACCCAGCACCTCAGCACGACCCTTCCCCGCCCTGCTCTGACCCGGGGGCTCCTGGCTGGGCCGAGGTGCTTTCATGTCAGCTCCCACTTACTGCCATGAGTGATTCCTTTCAGCAGCGCCAGGCTCTGAATCACTGGTCTGTGATCCTGTAAAATTAACATGGCCCGCTATAAATAACCGCTCCCTAATGGCCTGTCAGCCCAGGCCTTTTGGACAGGCTCGGCTCATGTGAGAGAAAGCTTTAATGACTGTAATTGAAATTAGATGAAACCCATCAATGTTGGGCTTTCTCTGACCCGTGCTAGGACAAAATCCCTCACGCAGCAGGGAAAAATTCCCCCCTCCAGGACATGCCATGCCCGTCTGTGTCCGGGAACGCGCTCTGGAAGCGCAGCACAGAGCGCACTCAGGGTCTGCCCCTTCCCTTCTGTCCCCAGGTGTTGCAGCAGAGCGGGATGTGACAGAGGAGCCGGGGGGTCTGGGACACGCTGACACCCAGGGACGTGATGTGGGATGCTCAGGAGCATCTGGGACACGCTGATACCCAGGGACGTGCCGTGGGACGCTCAGGAGCATCTGGGACGTGCTGACACCCAGGGACGTGCCGTGGGATGCTCAGGAGCAAACTCATAGCCCTGAGAGCTGGATATTTAGGAGGAAACACGAGTTATTGTGGCTGATGATGAAACAGAAGCTTCATTTTGCATTTGGCAAGATGCAAAACCGAGCAGCAGCACCTTGCACAGGGTGTTTGCCCTCACCCAAATTCCGAGGGAGTTTCTGCTGCTGCCGTTCAGGGATCAGGGCTCGGATGGGATTCCCTCGGCACACATCTCAGTGTTTTGTTGTCTTGCTGCTTCTCCTCCCAAACAGACCCCGAAGGCCCTCAGGCTCCTTGGGGCTGCAAATCCCACTCATCCACCCCCAGCCCTCATCGTGCCCCCGGGAATGGGATTACAAATCCCCCGGGCGCCTCATGTGCTGCTTGCACACAACAAAACATCTCCTCTCCGGGGACAAAGGGGTGCCACGCGGCAAGTCAGGAGGTGCCAAAGTGTCCCCGAGGTGCTGCTTTGCCCGCGCCACACAAGGGTGTTGGTAACGAGGTGGCTGGGAAGGGAGGGTTGCTGTGGGCTTTGGGTTTGTTCCTAAGGGCCAGGAAAGAGGATAAGACAAGAAAATTGACTTTTTTTTTTGGTCCTAATAGGCCCCAGGAATCTACAGGCACGCAGAGACACCCAGGGAGATGCTCGGCTTTCATCACCCGGGGAGAGAGGCTGAAGGCTCGGCAGGGGGGCAGAGGGGGGGATTGGAGTCATCGCTGCAGGAGTTCTGCAGCAAAAAGGCCTGGAAAACATTCCCAAACTCCCGCATCCAGGCACCTGCCGTGCTCTGGGGGAAAGCAAGGCACGGCAAGTTTGGGCTCGCAGTCCTTCAGCCCAAAAGCTCGGGCAGGGGGGAGGTTTTGGGGAAGCTGAGCTTGGCAGCCTGGCCCCAGAAGGTTGATATCTCAGAGGAAATCCAAGTTCTCATGGCTGCAGGTGAAATAAAGGGCTGGTTTGGGGTGTGGTCCCAGAAAAACGAGCAACATCTTCTGGTGGGTGTTGGGTCAGCAAACAGCATCCACAGAGCCATTGCATCCCGGCAGGGAGGGAGAGGGATGGGATGGAGATGGATCAGCTCAGCCCCCAGCCTCAATCCAGGTGTTTGCTGCTCTTCCCACATTCCCCTTTACTTTAATCCCTGCTTATAAATCTTCCCAGCCTGTGGGAATGAAATTCAGACTCTTGTGTATTTACTAATTGAGGAGATGGATGGCTCAGGGTGGGTTTTTTCCTATTAAACTTTTTCTGCCAGGCAATTTACTTCGTATGACAAAGATTTTTACTCCACTTGGGCAGTTTTATCTGGTTTTAAACTTGCTACTAATATTTTTCGCTGAGAAGATTAGATGGTAAAGAGAGGGCAAGTGTTTCCAAAAGTCACAAAGAAACACAAACCCTCAAAATAGAAAAAAATAGAAGTAGCTTAGAGCTGTCAGGGTGAACTGTCTGGTTGGTCTGCAACAGAGCACCATTTGAATTTAGCAGTCGCAGAAGAATTTGAAAGGGATTGGTTTTACATTCGCCATCAGAGACAATGTTTTTATTTCCAAATTGCCAGCAAACCCAAAAAATTTCATTTTCTTCTCTGCCTATTTGTGAGGGAATATTCACTGGGGTATTTGATAGCTGTAATTTACTTTCCAAGCTGTGTAATTAGCCACCTCAATCAAACGGCATCATTTCTATCTCTGCTCGAAGAATAAACTATTCCAGTGCACAACAAACGCCTTTGCCTCGATTTGAGCAAAGCCCAGGGACAGGCTGGAATTTTGCAGCCAACTTTTGCTTTCAGAGATGCTCGCGCTCATCACGGGCTCTGAAAGCTCCCTGGGAAAGCAGAGAGGGGAAAACGGGGCTGGAAAAGCTCCTGCTCATCACCCCGCAGCACAGCCGGCTCGCAGAGCGGGGAGGAAGGATGGGGACACGGGGACACGTGTTGGGGAATGTTTATTCCCAGGACTGCAGATTTTGGGATTCCGGACTGGGAGATGGGGAAGGAGCTTCAGGGTTACCCAGAGGTTTTCCTTTTTACACCTGAAAGCCCCAAAAATAGTGCAGAACAATCTCTTTTTTTCCTGTTTTTCAGCGGATAAAGCGACCCTTCTTTCCCACAAAGACACGTTTCCCACGAAGGTGAGGAACTGCAAATCTCCAGAGTCCCATTTCCCCCCACCGTGACGGGCTCGCAGCTGTCTTTTATCTGGGTGTAAAACCCTGCCCGGCCTCATTCCCAAGTCTCAGCTCATCTCAGTGGGAATTTTAGGCTGGGCTCAGGTACGAGCAGGGGAATCTGAATTTACCAGCAGGGCTTATCCGGAGAAATCCCTGGAGACTCCCGGGCACCGGGAGCTGCGAGCTGGAGCTACAACCTCCCCCTGTAAAACAGAGCGAGGGAGCAGAGGGAAATCGCCTTGTAAAAACCACAAGGACTTTTGGCTTCCTTCTTTCCGCTGCAGCTCTTAAATTCAAGGCTGGCTCTGGAGCCTGCGCAGTGCCGGCTTCGTTCCTGGCAGACTTGAGAGACAGAACTTTTCTTCCCTCTTCTCCTTAGCATAACAATCCCTTGTTAACATAATAAGATTAATTCTTGTGCTGCAATCAGGAAGCCACACTTTCACTGAGCCCTAAATAATATCGTTCCCTTGCCACGTTTATAAAGTAGCAGGGTTTCTTTTCTTTTTCCTTTTTCTTTTCTTTTTTTTCCCCTTTGCATTTAAAAAAAAATGGAAATCTTGTAATCTTGAGATAAATATAACGGTGTGGAAGCTTCCCATTCTCCTCCAATCTGATTGCAGTGGCAGCAAAAGGACGTGGGCCTAATTAAAGTGCCAATCAAGCAAAAATGGGATTCATTGTTTTTATACAAATGCTCCCTTTAACCCTTTGCAGCTCGTTCATCATTTTCTAATGCACTGGTTTTTATCTCCTCAGCAAAAAAAAAATTCCAAACCAGGTTTCAGAGCGAGTCTAGGGGATGAAAAATCGCCAAAAATTATATTAAAAGCATAACTGGTGATGAGGACAGTGTCCAGCAGCCTCAGCACATCCTTCCCATCACATTTTCCTGCTGCCAGCTCCTCTCCCGCGGCCACAGGAGGAGCTGCGGAGCTCTCGCCTTCCCTCCAACATCCCTGTCGAGCTGGGAAAGTTCCGTGCGACCTGGAAAACCTCAGGATCAGATGGTCATTCCTAGCGAGCACTAATGCAGTCCAGTGTTTATCGTGTTCAGGCATGCAAACAACACCGTAATCCAGAGCTTTAGTGGTTCTCCTGTGGATTGGGACAATTTGCCCAGATCTGAATATCTCCAACCAGCTTGGGGCAGCTGGTGGAGGGTGAAATCGGGCCCCAATTCTCACCAGCAAGACAGGGAGACAATCCCAAACACATCTGGGCACATCTGGGCACATCTGGGCAGTGCAACAGGCGCTGGGGCTTTGGCAGGCTGGCTGGTGCTCCCTGCGTCTGTTCACAGCATGGAGCCCTCGCACGGCGGCAATTCCCTCTGGATCCTGGGAAATTCCTCGTGGAGCTTCACCCCGGGGCTCGGGAGCCAGCCCTGCTCACCACCAACTGCCCAGTGGTGCCCCACGGATCCCAGCCTCCAGAGGCACTTGGGGCACCTCCGGCCCCTCCTGCACAAGGCTCCAGCGGGTCCAGCTCAGCTGCTTTAACCTTGCGAGCGGGGAAGCAGCGGAATGCAAAGCACGGCATTAAAATAACTTTGCATTAAAAGACCTGCATGAAAGGCAGCAAAAAAGCCTCCAGGGAACGGCCTGGGGACTGATCTGGGGGAAGTTTGGAAGGGCCTAACAAGAACCATCTCAGTGATGGGGTTTGGCCACCTCTGCGCCTTTGATCCCTCAAGGGTCCCCAGCACTGGCTGCGATGGCCCCAGGCTGTGAGCGGAGCAGGGTGGGTGTGGGAAGCATGGCAGGAATCAGAGATCATGGAATATCCTGAGCTGGAGGGACCCACAGGATCACCCAGTCCAACCCCAGGCCCTGCCCAGACACCCCAACAACCCCACCCTGGGCACCCCTGGCAGCGCTGCCCAAACGCCCCTGGAGCTCTGGCAGCCTCGGGGCCGGGCCCATTCCCTGGGGAGCCTGGGCAGTGCCAGCACCCTCTGGGGGAAGAGCCTTTTCCCTAAATCCAGCCTGACCCTCTCCTGGCACAGCTCCAGCCACTCCCTGGGTCCTGTCCCTGTCCCAGGGAGCAGAGGTCGGAGCTGTCCCTCGGGAGCAGCTGCAGCCCCTCTGAGCTCTGCCCTCATCTCCTCTGCCAAGGACCCTCAGCTGCTCCTCGTGTGGCCCCTCTGGGCCCTTCCCCATCCCCATGTCCCTCCTTTGGACACTCTCCAACAGGTTTAGATCAATTTATATTGTGGTGCCCAAAGTGCCCCCAGCACTGGCGGTGAGGCCGCGCAGCCCAGAGCAGAGCAGGACAATCCCTCCCTGGTGTCCCCAGGGCGCGGTGGCCTTTGGGCTGCCGGGGCACTGCTGACTCACGGCCAGCTTGCCCTCACCAGAACTCCCAGGCCCTTCCCGGGGCGCTGCTCTCAGCCCCTCGTGCCCCAGTCTGTCCCTACCCCCAGGGCTGCTCCAGGGGAGCTGACGAGGCCCTGTGTGTTCCCCGGGCGCTGCTCCAGCCCCCAGGGCATCGCCTGCAGCCTGGTGCTGCTGGAGCCGCCCTGATCCCATCCCTGCTCCTGACACGCCGCTCCGGCCGGCCCTGATCCCATCCCTGCTCCTGACACCCCGCTCCGGCCTTCCCCGCCGCCGCGCCCCCGGCTCCCCTCAGACAAAGGGAGCTGTCCCCACCCGAACCCAAAATGTCATCAGCGCTCTTTTCTGGTTTGTTTTTACCCCTCAAAGCTTCTCTCCCCTCCCCGTGGCTGTTCCCAGGCCCTGCCTCTCGCTGCCCATATTGCTCCCAGACCTGCTGTACAAGAGCTTTATCGAGTGCCACAGGCTGAGGGGCTTTGGCAGCTCTCCACACAGCCGGGAGGAACAGCAGACAAGGAGGGAAAAGAGCCCAGGCTCTCCCCACTGAGCCGCCTCCCTGGCCTTCCCGGGGCTGCTTTCTAAAGGATCCGGTGGGAGATGTGGAAAGGGACTGGCGCTTTTTGGCTGGGGCTGCTCTGGAAAGCGAGGCAGTGCCAGAGCTGGAATGCTCGAATTCCCCTCATGTCCTGGGCAGAGGGGTCGACAGAACTGGGGAATTTTGGGAGGCAGCTGCCTTCACTCTTGCAGCTGCATCTACCTGGGGCCAAGTGGAAAGGTCTCCCTGTTCCCTGCCCTCCCCAAGGGCATCCCAGGAAGGTGGTGACTTCCTGGGAGCTGCGCCTGGGCAAGCTCTCCTGGTTTTCTGCCCTCTCCAAGGGCATCCCAGGAATGTGGTGGCCACCTGGGAGGTCAGCCTCCTGCCCCGATGTCCCTGGTTTGCTGGTAGGAAAAACACAGCCCCAGATATGCCCCCAAAACCTCACCCTGGCTTTGCTCCATCCTGCCATCTCCGAGGATATCCTTGGCATCTCCATGACCTCTCAGCCCCAGAATCGCAGCGGGGGACAAGGGCTGTGCCTCGCTCCTATTATTTGGAGAGAGCTGCTCCTTCCTCCACTCCTTTATCCAATTTTTTTGCTTTCTAATCAGGAGCCAGCCCACGCTTGGAAGCGTTTGTGTTGCAGACGGGTGACAAAGGTGAGCAGTGCTCTGCAGAGGGGAAACTGAGGCACCAGGGATGCGTCTCCTCAAGGCCACGGCGGAAAGCTCTGCAGCGGGAGCAGGGAAAACCTCCAAGCCTCAGCGCCGTGTTTTTCCAGCAGGACTCTGCACAGCTTTCGCTTGTCATGTGTATTTTTAAATGACAAGGAAAAGATTTTCTAAACCAGGGAAACGTGATTATTTCCCTCTCTCTCTCTCTCTTCCAGGTGCTTGGCTTAGCATTGTAATACCACAAGAATGAAATCCATCTGAGTTGCTGTTGTCCTGCTGCTTAAAACCCCATTTTCTGTCAATATTGCTTCATTTTGATCAAGCTGCTTACATGTTTTATATTATTCTCTTTTTTTTTCCCCTCCATTTTGCTGCAGCACTCCAGAACATTTTGTTTCTTGCGCTTCCCAGTAAATACTTCTCAGTAAATAGCCTGGAAGTAAGAGAGGCAAAGGCATGAGAAAGTCTGGGCTTTCATTGTTGTGGTGCTTCATATCTATTGCACTTGTCAATGTGGAATACAAAAAGAAAAAGGGGGGGAAAAAAGAGGAATGTACCGGGTTTATCCCGGCTGATGTTCAGAAGGAAGGGAGAGGTTGAGCACCTGCTCTTTCCAGCTTCTGGGGCTGCTCTTTGCCATTGGATACTGCCCAGGGCAGGCGTGTGACCCCAAATTCCATGGGGAGACGGGGGCCCCACCCCCACGCGGGGCTGGGAGCAGGGGGTGCAGAGGGACCCGCGTGGGATTTCCAGCCACAAACACAACCCAGCCCCGGCAGAGCCGCCAGCCCCAGCTCGGCATTCCTCCCCAAAGGCTGCTCCCCCCAGCGCCGCGATTTTCTCAGCTTTTTAATTGGAATGATTCATTTCCTTCCACAACACAGAGCAGATTTAAATGAGATATCCGAGAGGAGCAGCTAATAGTCAGTTTGCACTCGGTTTGCTCTCCTGGATCAGGTGGAGGGGAGCTGATCTTGCAGGACACCGCTCAGGCTGCAGCCAGCCAAAATTATGTCAGAAAGCTGATTTTTTTTTCCACGCCTGGTCCTCTAAATCAAATTTGACTACCAATGTAGTCAAAACCACAGAGGTAATCAGTTAATAAAACTTCGCACTTACCTGCTACTTCCACTCAAGGATTTAAAGCCCTTTGCAAAGGTCAGCATTGCAATGATGAGAATTTTCCAGCTGAAATGTTTTCACTGGGAAGGAGAAGGAAGAAGTAGGGGGAAAAAAAAAAAAAAGAAGAGAAAAATATTCACGATTCCTGGAAGTTAAAAATTCTGCTGTTTTGGATGCAGGCAAGGAATAATATTTTTTGTGAAAGGAAAAGAAGAAATTGCCATGCAAATGTTAATGGTGTTTTGAAGCTTCCTAGGAAAGTCTGACTTGTGTAGCAGCCTTAATATACATTAGTACCCCTCGTCTGCAAGCAAACAACATTTTGCAGAATAAACTGAAACACAACAGGGAGAGCCTTGGAATTATTTAGAAATCTAATTCCCACTGAAATCAGGCACCGAGCAATTTATTCCACGCACATTTAAATCAGCGCTGCTGCCAGAACAAAAACACCCAAAAATGCACCACCTGTAACCTGCCAGGCACGGGGACACCACTGCGGCTGCGGCCGCTGCCAGAACCCCGCCAGGGCTGGAGGTGATGGCCTGGTGCAAAATGCGCTCCGGGAGTGCCGCTGTCCCTTGGAGAGGAAAAACGCAGGGACAGGGCAGCTGCCAGCAGCCAGCCCCACTCCTGCACCTCTTTCTCCCGGGGACAGGAGCAGGCAGGGATGGGCAAACCAGCGCACGTGGACAAACCCAAATAAGCTTGATTTCCTTAGGGATGCAGGCTAAAAATAATAATAAAAGCTCTTTATTTGCAGGGCGACTCTCCGTGCGCTGAGAGCAGAGCCTGCGTGCGGTGCTTGCATTTCAATCAATAAAGCTCAGCTCAGCGCTGCTCCTAAGCCAGGTTTAACCACCCGGCACCAGTTTAGCTTGTTAGCACAAGTGGATTTTGGAAAGTTATCCTTTTTTTAGCCAGACCAGGGCTGGTAGCCATGGTGCAGCCGTGGTCCCACCAAGGCAAGCAGGGAGCCCCAGAACAGCAGGGAGAGCTGTGCAGCCTTTTTTTCAAACTCACCTTGCAGTAATTAGAGTCCACAGCTGTAATTACTTTCTCATTTTGGTTTAATAATTGCCTCAGCCATCCCCACATGCCCTGCAGACTGGTGATGAGGGAGCCTCTGGCATCAGTAGCTGTACAAAGTGTGGTGGTAAGCAATGATTTTATTGCTTGGGTTTGATTTTTGGGCACCTCTGCTCTGCTCCCAAACTCTCGCTGGGTGAAAAATTACAGAAGGTAAAAACACCACCCCAAAAGGATAAAAACGGTGATTAAAGGAGAGAAAAGGCCCTTTTGTGCCTTGCTCCAACCCTGCAAAATGACAGCAGGAAGTGCTTGCACAGGGACCCCCTTATAAACAAAACTTTATTGGGGGGGGGGGGTATTTTTATTTTTTACTCC
>WEIT01039414.1:334969-399611 GCA_013389985.1 Dryoscopus gambensis | reverse complement strand
ATTGCAGAGTTCTCCCCGCCGAGGCAGCTTACCTTTCTATCCTTAAAGGAAAAAAAAAAAAAAAAAAAGAGGAAAAATCTTTAGCATGCAAATGAGTGCTTTCTGTTCCAGCCTGGTTAATTGGATGGCGTTTGTGTGTAAACACGGCTTGGCTGAGCAACAGCCCCCCCTCGCCCCCGTCGCCGCCCGGCGCTTCCCCCGGTGCAGGAGGGCGATGGATGCTCAGTTTGGGTGGCAGCGGAGGAGCCCCTCGCGCTGGCGGCAGCGGCTCCAGCCCGGGGACGGGAGCCTGCGGCTGTGGAGCCGGGGTGGGGAGCGATTTGCGCCTGGGGGGTGCAAGGAAGGAGAGCTGCTTGCCATGCAGCCAGCCCGGGGGAGGTGGGCACCCCGCGGGGGTGTCACCGCCCCATCCCAACCTCCCACAGCACGGGAGCGAGGGCAGGAGCGTGGGAATCCGCAGGAATTCGCCTCGCAACTTTACAACCTGCTTGATTTCCACCCAAAAACTCAAAAAAAATGAAGAAGGATTAGGGAAGGGGGTGCGTTTTGGGAAGCTGTGTGTGACATGCTGCTGTGTGCGCGGTCCCTGGACTGTCTGTCACCTGTGGAGGACGCTGAGCTGCAGCCAGACCCCGGCTTCGCCTCGGTGCTGCTCATCCCCTCCCAACGCCGGTGTCAAATCCCATCTGTGTCACGCCGCCGTGGTCCCCACGCCAGCTTTTGTCAGGGTTCGGCTTGGGGATGCTTGGGGAAAAAAAAAGAAAAAAGGGATAAAAAAACCCCAAACCCACGCAGCCAGTCCATCTGTTGATTAAATGAAGGATAAAACTTTTGGAGAGAGTAGTGCTTCTCCACGGGCAGCTGGTTTTCTTGCTCAGCCAGACATTACTGCTGAACATCCCCCGCCGTACGCTGGGTTTCACCCTATTCCCCGAGCAGGGACGCCGTGTTTGCGGTGTCTGTGCTCCTGCCCGTCCTTTCCTCTTCTCTTCCTGGGCTCGCATGTGATGTTGGGCTCCTACACTGTCCTCCCTTCCCCTTTTCTCTTCCCCTCGCTCTCTGCTTGTACTAATATTCCTTCGGGGAGAACGCTGTGTTTGCATTTGCCTTTGCTGCTGCACAAAAGAAACCCACTGCGTCCTCCGTGTGGGTTTCTGGCTGAACAAATCTGAACTCTCCGTGGTACAGCAGGGCAGCGGCGGGGCCGGGCACAGCAGCGATTCGGAAGCTGCCCCCGGCCTTCCCGCGTCCCTCCCCGCTCCCACGGAGCCGGTCCCTCCCTGCAGGTCAAGTGGCAGTTTGCTAGCGGGGCTGGAGAAGTTTGTGCGCGGGATTCAGCCGGGATTTGTTGGGTCCTCCCCCCTCTCCTTCCTTTTGCAGCCATGATTTTAATGTGGGTTAATGCACTTTTTAATAGCGCTCGTGTTGGGAAGCCACGGCGGCTCCTCGGCTCTGCTGCCTGCTCCTTCCAGCAGGATCGTGCATCTGGTACCTGCTTATTCATGCCGGGTTCGGAGGCACAGAGAGTGCCTTGCAGAGCGTTTTTTCCGCTGTTTTCTCCCACAGGGTGAGCCAAGAGCATTTCTGGGGGGTTGCCGCTCTCTGTACGCGACGAAGGCGCTGTCAGCTCTTCCCGCTGGGGCGAAGCCGTGCGAAGGATCCCTAACGGGATTTAATGCTCGGGGTTCCTTCGGCCACACGGTGCTGTGGGGGAGGAAAGGCCCGGCTGTAGGTGCTGAAGCTGATTTTTGCAGCACACGCTGTGCTTGCCTCCCCTCGGGCAGCCGCTGTGGTGTGTCCAGATGTGGTGGACGCGCTGGCCGTGACAGAGGTGTCCCTGCGGCTGTGGGGATGGCACGGGGCAGCCCTGCCCTGCTCCAGAGGAGCTGATGGGCCAGAAGTCACTTCAAGGGATGACTAAAATCACTTGACTCTGCCCTTCAGGAGTTTCAGGAGCTCCTTTCCGTGGGTAAGGGGCAGGCAGGGCTGTGTTTTCTTGCCAGAGTGGCTTGAGGGGATTTGCCATCATTAAATTCCCCCAAGCCAAGGGCAGCAGGGCTGGAAGGATCACCTCTGCTGAAAGCCCCGCTTGGGATCTGTGGTCTGGACACTACTATAAAAAAAAACCCTCTCCTTACCCCAAACCTCCCCAGAGAGACGTTTTGCATCACGGGATTTGCACACCTGTGCCCTTGGGTTTGCACTTCACAGGCGTCCCGGGGATGCTGTTCCTGCAGCCCGTGCAGGCTGGAGCTTGGGCTCCCAGCGGAGCTGGCAGGAGGAGGAAGCTGCTTTTTGCTCCTGTCTGGGGCCGTGCTGCGCCCGGACAGCCCAGGCACGGCTCAGCCTGCGAGGGAGGAGGATCTGTCCCACAGCTCGCTGCTCCGGGGGCCCTGGGCACAACCAACTGCCTTCCCTGGCGCATCCTCTGCCTTTCCCCCTTGCCAGTGCTCTGAAGCAGCCTGTGCTGGCTCTTGCTGAGAGATCACAGGTCAGCCCTCCGGGTTTTTCTCTGGCACCAGTCACTCTTCCACCCCCTCGAAGCTGTCAGGGCCACGGCTTTGGTGGAAGGGAGAGGAAGGCCCAGCACAATTTGCCTCCTGTGGAGATGGGACGTGAGGTGCCCCACGGTGGGAAGGAATCCCTGCTGCTGTGAAACTGCTTCTGCCTGGGGAATAACTCACCCTTCCCACCCCTTCTCCAGTGCTAGCCAAACTGGGGGAGGCTGGAAGCAACTGGGGAGGCTGGAAGCAACTGGGGGGGCTGGAAGCAACTGGGGAAGGTGCCTCAGCTGTGGGAGGTGGGGCTGTGGGGAGGAGCACCACTGAAGATGCACCCACAGCCACCTCCTCCTCTCACTGGCCTGTACTAGATGGATTTGGCAGCATCTTAAATTTACCTTGGATGGGAAGATTTCTGCCTGTCTGGGGCTCTCTTTCCAAAGGCATGCTTGCTTTCCCTCAGGGTGATGAATACCGAGTTCTCTGGGTGTTGCAGGGTATGTTTTTCTCCTTCACAGTTCACTTGGTTCCTCCCTGGAAGCAAATGCTTTACAATCTTCTGTCAGAGGGGCCCCTTATCAGCAGCAGTGGCTCAACTTCCCACTGGCTCGGGAGCAGCCCCCAGGTGGAGAAGGGTGAAATTATGCTGATGAGAGAAACCAGGCCAATTCCACCCACCAGGACGGGTTAGGATCAAGAGATTTTCACATCTTGGGAGTGGTTTGTGGGTGATGGGGAGGAAAAATGCAAGGTTTGGGGTGCTGGGAGTGTGTGTGCAAGAGCTGGGCCACTTGGGGGGCTCCTGTGTCTGACAGCCACAGGTCTGCTAGGGAAAAGCCTGGAAATCTGTGGCTGTGGTCGCTCTTCCACGTTCATTCCTCCTGCCATGTGGAGGGCAGGGCAGCTGTGCACGGGAAGCGTGCCGGGCTGCTCCCAGAACCAGCAGGTGAGAGTCAGCACTGGGAGCTGTGAGGACAAGGAGGGCAAGCACCAGTGAGCTTTAAAAATGGTGGCAAGGAAGGGCTCCTGCAGCCCAAGGAGTTGCTCCTCAGGATATTCCGTGGTTCTGTGAACTGAACATGGCTGAGTAGAAGACAGAGATGGTTTGGAAAGGTGCAGGTTTGTCGGGGGCAGTGCCTTCACAGCTGGGCTGCATGGGAAGGGAACTGAAATAAGCCTCAAGGTAGAGCTGGTGGTGTCCAGTCTGGGCTGTCCCAGAGGAATGGGGCAGGATTGCCTCCTCCGACGCCTTTTTAATGCAATTTAGGTTTCCCATCTCCCACCTGCACCTCCTGCAGCGAGAGCCGCGTGAGGACCACCGATGACTTTGCTCAAATCAGCTTTTCTTGCAAGGGTTCAGCTCTCGGAAAAGCCCAGCAGGGAGGAGCTGGGGTTTTGCTCAGGTGCCCCGTGCCGCAGGGAGGGGAGCAGGGCAGATGTTCCTCCTCTGAGCTCACGCCGCATCCCCACCAGCCTCCCCCTTCCAAGGTTAAGCGGAGGTGCCCGGGCACTTTATGCACAGCACATCTCGGGCTGATGTCGATTATTTCTGTGCTTTCCTGTTGGTTTAGGGGACACCAACTGGAGTCGGAACGTGCCCAGAAATCCCTGACAGGTTCCCAGCACCGCGTGTCACCAGCTCCCAGCCGCTCTGTAGTCGGACTGCAAATGTTAGGATAAAAAAGCTCCGTGCTCTTCTTTCTTTTGTAGCCGTAAATAAAGGGGGGAGAGGCCAATGTGCCCCTCAGGTTGTGAGCTGGCTGAGGATCAAGGGCTTTGAATAAACTGTTTTCTTCCTGTGAGCAGCCTGTGATGGAGAGCGTGGCTGCTCCAAACCTCTGATTTAATGATCGGCTTTGCAAGTTTGTACAGTGCTCTCAGCTCCTCAGCACGCTGGATGCAGGGGGCTCTATGGAAATGCTGCTGGAGAATTGGCTTTATATCACTTCCAGAATCCTTCCAGTAGGATTAAACAGCTTCTATTTATTTATTTATTAATTTTAAAGCAAATTTATACCAACAATTGCTGAAGGCCCTAATTTATCTTCTGTTCAGGAGCAATACAAGTCTTTCCTTTGGCTTCATTGACAGCTACCTCTGGCCAGAGAGAGCGACAGAGCCACGGTGACCGTGTACAAGCTTATTTTATAAATCAATAGGTAGTGAAACAAATTGGTTGTAAATCAGTCTCTTATTTGCTGAGATTTAGGGCTTTTGCTGGAGCTGTGCGTTTTCGAGGCGGTCTGCCCTGCCTTCGGGGCTGGCACATGGCCTGGCTCTTGCAGGGATGTGGGAACCCAGTATTAATTTCAAACATGCTAGGAGATGTGCCGGATTTCTTGGCTGGGAAGAAATAAAGTGTAAAACCTGTGCTCGTCTTTCCAGGCAAAGGTTGGGCAGCAGGATCCTGGTGCTGCTCAGAACTCGTGGGCTTCCATTCCACCACTTCACTGCACCTCAGGGCCCCTCTGTACTCCAGACTGCTCGAGGGGGGAAGAGCAAAGTGTCCATTTCTGAATTGTGCCTTGTGGTAGGACGGAGGAAATGCTGGGATTTGGTCTTGGAAACGCTGGCCTAACAGATGTCCTGGTTCAATATGCCCTTTGAGTGTCGCCGAGCCTGTTTATTCATTGCCTCTCTGGCAAGACCCACACTCAAGCGTTTGCCTTTCCCTGGTGGCAGCAGCAGCCTCCAAAGTGGAGCAGAAGGAGCTGGAGGTCACTTGGCTGTTACACGGCTCTTCCTTTTACTGAGTTGCATTAAACAGCTTAAAATCCAAATGTGCTTTTAGTGCCTGTGAGCGATGGGCTCCGGGCGTCCTGCCTCGGGTAGTGTCACATGCTGGGGAAGTGGGAGGTGGAACGCTCGCATTGTTAAATTCAGATGCTAACTTGGGGATAAGATCTTGTCTTAATGTGTTCATTCAACGCCCCCACTCGCAGCAAAAGCTACAGCAGCTTTTGGTCTGCTGCATTTGGGGTGGAGCAGGATGTAATTGGTTTTTGAGGGCTTTGCCATAACTGCTGCTCATTAACCATTGATGCGGGCACGGTCAGACTTTCAACTCGGGTAATAGATGCTGCCTTTTGTTTCCAATTACTTTGCGTTGGGTGGAATTGCCGCGCGGGTTTCGCGTGTGTGTGGTCATGTGGTGGCTGCTTCACCTCCTGAGGGCTGCTGGATTTATGTTCTGGGCTCTGGGCTTGTCACGCTCACACGAGGCAAAGGCCCCGGTGAGCCCCCCGCCCGGCTGGGCCGGCTCTGGCACCCAAAGCTGAACGTTTCTTCTGGGTGAGCAACCCTAGCGCTGTGGGAGGGGAAATAGAAATGGAGAAAATGTTCGATGATGTGGCTTTTCTGAGGAGCTCTGCCCAGCAGGACCCGCGCTGCAGGCGAGAGCCCTGCTAATTACGGGTGAAAAACGCACCGATGGTGGAAGGGATGAACTTCCTCCAAGTTCCTCCTGGATGAGGGGTCAGGCTTTGTGCTGTGGGTCTGATACAAGCAGGGAGTGAGTGGGAGAAGCCACAGGGTTTGGAGTCCCACCTTTCATCTTGGGCAGGTTATCACTGACCTAAAATCACCTAACTCATTAAAAGATCAGAAAGGAAGGGCCTGAATCCCTCTCAGGTGCCTGGTGTCCCGTCCCCCTCCCACCCCCGGCACAAATGAGTATTCAAGCAGCCTGCTGCCAGTCAGTGAATGTCAATATTGGATAAGTGTTTCCTTTATATCACTGCAATTTAGCATAAGCTGCTTGGAAACAAATGTCTTCCATAAGCATGAGGTGTTTCAGTAAGTACACAGTCAACATTACTATGAGGATTAAATAAATGTCAGCCCCACTTGTATGCTCAGCAGCGAGTTAAGACAGCCGAACTTGCATAATGGCCAGCGCGGCAGGAACAACAGCAGGGATTTTGAGAGTCTCTGGAAAAAGTGGGATGGAAGGAGCTGCTGTGGCTGGATCCGAAGCGCCCGGATCAGAAGGGGATGCGGACACAGGTGCAGAAGCTCCTTAGAGCAGGGGTAGCTGATGATGGGATGAAATCGTTCCCTGTGAGGGTGGGGAGGCCCCGGCACAGAGGAGCTGTGGCTGCCCCATCCCTGGAAGTGTCCAAGGCCAGGTTGGACCCAGAGCAACCTGGGACAGTGAATGTCATCGCTGGCCATGGCAGGGGGGTGGAATGAGATGCATTTTAAGGTCCCTTCCAACCCAAACCATTCTGATTCTGTGGCATGGAGTGCAAAGAGATATGTGGAGCTTCCTGCCGGACTACCAGGGCTGCTCTTTCTTTGGCCCTGCCTGCAAACCAAAGATGGAAACGTGGTTTGGCCAATATTGGCTGGATCTGGTGGGGCTGCTGGATCAGGAGGAGCAGCCCCCTCCCGCAGATCTGCCCAGGTGACCAGTGCTTGGACGGATCTCCCTCTGCCTTTTGCAGTGCAAACTCCCAGCTCTGCAGGGAGTTGCTTGGCTGCAGCTGGTGAGGCCAAGGATGAGGCTCAGCTTTCTCTGCTTTGTGAGGAACCGTAAGCCCTGATTCACCTCCAGCTCAAGGTTTCCCAAAGCCACGGAGATGCAGCCCGTGAGGAAAGGGTGACACTGGTCCATGCTGGCGAGGCTTTGGGGCCTGCAGCTGCTGGAGGGAGATCATCACCTCTGGCTGCTCTGCCTTCAGGTGCTGGGGGAGAGTTTCTCTCTGCCCAACCAGAAAAGGCCTCTGGCTTCTGTAAAGGGATTTAAACCCAGCCAGCACACAGAGATGTTGATGAGGCAGCCGAGGCTCGAATCTTTCCCTCAAGCTGTGTCTGCAGGAGAGCCCTGCTCTTTACCACTCCTCACTTTGCATCTTCACCTGTCACCCTGAGATGTCACTCGGTGCTGTCTCGGTCAGCCCGTGACAAGTTCTGCCAGTGAGGAGAAAAAACCAGGGAGCGTGGTGGGGGGCTGAGCTGGCTGTGTTTCCGTTCCCGACGATGCAAAACTGCTGCTCTCTCCCCAGCTGGCAAGGCGCTGACTGTAGCCACTTGTTCCCAGCTGCACAAAAATAACCGGAGACAAAATCGTTATCACTCGGATGAGCCTTATCAGCTCCTCTGATGTCTGCGGCTGCCTCGGCCCTGCGAGCGCTCGTTACCCGCGGAGGGAGGCTTTAATGACGGGCCGTGGCTGCCCCGCTGACCGGAGAGCGGCCCAGCAGCCGCAGCTTTCCCGGGGATCTCGCCCCGTCGGGCTGCGCAATTCCAGCGCCGGGGGAACGGCCCGAGGACACGGGGGGTGTCTGTAACCCAGGCTGCGGAGGAGAGCGCCGGGGGTGCCCCGGGGAAGGAATGCCCGAGCGCTGGGGCTCCAAAGCGGGTCACCTGGCGGAGCTGCCGCAGGTTTTATCCTCGCTGTTCCCGTTCAGCCTGGCGGTGGCAGCAGCCGCGCTCGCATGGAGCCGAGCGCTCCGCTCCCACCTGCCCGGGCCCCGCTCCTTCGGAAAGGTCCAAGGTGACCCGCTGGGCTCCAGCCCCGCGAGCGCCGCGCCGGAGCTAAGGCCGCTCCCTCGGAACGGAGCGGCTGCTTGGGTGCTGGGGTGGGGGAGAAGGGTTGGGGGCCCTCTGAAGCTCCCACCCCTGTCCTGAGGAGCTGCCCCAGTGTGTGGTTGGACACATGTCCAGGAGGAGCTGGAGGTGACCCTGCCTGGGAGCACATCGTGTGTGAGTGCCATGGGCTTGCTCCACAAGCAGGAAGGGTCAGGGTGTGGGAGGGGACGTGGGGCTGTGTCTGACCCGACTTTGTGCCCTCCACAGCGATAAATGCACACGAGGGGTTCATCGCCTCCGTGGACAGCTCCCCATCCCTGTGGACCCGTGTGGGACGAGCTGCAGCAGGGCCTGGCTGCCGCTCCTGGTCAGCGGTGCCGTGCTGCTCCCTGCTCCCTCCCATGAGCTAATCCCCGGAGTGTGATTCCACACTCGCCTCTTTTCCTTCTGGCTGTGTCTTTAATAAGCCAGGAGTGACGGGGCCACCCCCCACCCTCCACAAGTGCTGGAGAAACAGAACCAACAGATGCTAAAATTAGGCACAGCTGTTTGCAGCGTTTTGTCCTCCCGATCACAGAGTCTGACACTGTCTGTGCTTATTCCTCATCTTGTCCAGACACTGAAAAGGTTTAAGATATCAAAGCTTGGAGTGGCTGTAAATTAACTCCTTCTGTCTAAGCTGAAGCTTGACTTACTGATGGTAGATTTCTTGTGATTGCCTTTATTTGCCCTTCTAATAATGGGAATTGCCAGGTAACAAAGCAGGGATCTTCTCTCTGTGCCTGGGAGACAGCACTGCTGGTCTGGCCTGCTCAGGAGCTTCCCCACCAGGGGCCAGGGGGAGCATCTTCAGTCCTGCTGTCCCTCAGCTTTTCTCTGCCTAAACCCTGTTCTAAGTGCAGCTTGGCCAACCTTTGCAGCCCAGCTCAGTCTCTGCGTGCCTAAAGTTGTCCCAGTCCAGCCCCACATCCTGGCCATGGTGATTCCAAACCCACACCCTGGCTATGGTGATTCCAGCCCCAAACCCCAGCCATGGTGATTCCAGCCCCACATCCTGGCCATGGTGATTCCAAACCCACACCCTGGCTATGGTGATTCCAGCCCCAAACCCCAGCCATGGTGATTCCAGCCCCACACCCCAGCCATGGTGATTGCAAACCCGCATCTCGGCCATGGTTGNCCCCACATCTCGGCCATGGTGATTCCAGCCCCACATCCAAGCCATGGTGATTCCAAACCCGCATCCCGGCCATGGTGATTCCAGCCCCACATCTCGACCATGGTGATTCCAGCCCCACATCCAAGCCATGCTGGTTCCAAACCCACATCTCAGCCATGGTGATTCCAGCCCCACACCCCAGCCATGGTGATTGCAAACCCGCATCTCGGCCATGGTTGTCTGCTCTTGCTTTGGTGAGGGGGGAGATTTTCTGGGCATTTTTGGTGTGTGCAGGCTTTGGGTTCATGGTTTGGGCGGTGGGGTGGGTGTCACCCCACGGCTGCTCGGTCCCTCCCTGCTGGGTGTGTTTGGCCTGGCAGTGGCTGTAGGGAGCATTTTGGGGGTGGTGGCTGTCTCTGTCACCTGCCACCCCTTGGAAAACACCCATTCCCCTGCACTGGGGGGGCGGAGCAGGGGCTCGGTGGCACCAAAGGGGAGCTGTAACACTCTGGAAAGGGCAGCAGGAGGAATTTCACGGCAGAACAGAAATGTCTTTTCTGTCAAGCCTGGAGCAGTGTAAATGTCCCGCCTGACAGATCTGCGCTGATGGCAGCAGCACAGCTCTTGGGCTGCCTGTGTCGGGGTCTGCACGGGGTTGTGAGTCTGAGGGGTCTCTTCTGTCTCTGTGTCTCTCTCCCGCGGCAGCAGCGCCTGCTGAAGATTCCTCTTGCTCTGGCCATGCTTAAAATGATAATGTTGGTTTAGGATAGACACTTGTGATAAACTGGGGAACACAGTGCCCTTTGAAATCCTCAAAGCTCTCTCTTGTCAAATGGGCTGGCAGGAGAGGCAGCCCCAGAGCGTTCCGGGGTGTTTGGACGGCCACGGTGCTGCGCTGACCTGCTCCTGAGGATGCTGTGCTTCAAAGGGCTGCCAGCTCTCACCCCCCTCCCCTTCTGACTGCACGAGGTGGTGTCTGCTACGCCTGGGCAGCACCTCTGCGCCGCCCCCTGGGACCCCCCAGATTGCCTCTTTTCACTTTTTCTGTGATGGAAGCAAACCAGCTCACCAGGGAAGGCTGGTTTTCCCTGTGGAGGAGGAGCAGGGGGAAGAGTGAAACCTCTCAAGGAAAAGGACCACGTGCAGCTGCCAAGGGGTTGACGTCCCTTGAAGATGTCTTTGCAGGGGTGGTTGTAGCAAACCTTTCATCCAGCTCAGTGATTTTTTTCCTGCAGCAGGGAGGTTTCTGCTTGTGGCTTGGCTTTCTCCCAAGGACAGACAGAAATCTGTGTAGTGCTCTTAACCCCTGCAAGTTTCTGCTGACTCGAGCAGATCGGAGTTGTTGTCCCAGTGGGAGCATCTTGTTCAAAATCAGGAAGAAATGTTGAACTTTTGAAACTTGTAGAGCAGGAAACATCCAAGAGTTAGGGATTAGAGACCTGGAAGCAGACTTGGCAAAATACCATGTTTTGATATCTGAAATTTTAACATGGAGTTTAGGAAGGGTTTTTTGCACAAAGGATGGTGAGGATCCCTGCGGTGGATGAAGGGGAAGCTGTTGTAAAAAACATTTGTCTGCTGATTGCTGGTCCTTCTCTGGGGCTTGGAAATGGGTTTCAGGTCTCTTCTTGCCTTTGGCCTGGCCAGTGAGCCACCGTGGTGGCTCTCTGAATGTGCCAATTTGTCACAGGATATTGAATTCTAAACCAGTGTTAATCTGATCTGGGTGTCTGTAAAGCATCTTGTGTTGGGTTTGATAAAATTAGGTTTTATTGTCTAACACAGTTTATTTCTCTTGGTCTGGTTGCGTGCTTTTATTGCCTGTTCTGCTCTGCACCACGAGGCCATCGCGTGCCAGCGTCTGCCTCACTTGCTCGGCTCTGAAAGCACCTCAAGATCAGCCCCTGATCACTGCAAGTGCAGAACGACTCTGGGGGTGCCGATGAAATGAGTCCGGCACTGGTGCATTGAGCGGGTAAAGAACGGGCCCAAGAGGCAATTGAAGAGACTGATGGGCAGTAATGGGGATAATTGTAATTTTTGTCCCGTGTTTTTAATAAAGTGATTGACGACAGGCACAGCTGGAGCCCCCGTGCGGAGACCAAGAGATGCAGTTAAATTACAGAGGCTTCTTAACTTAATGAGGCCAGGTAATAAAAACGAGGCATAACGAGCAAGGTATAATAGCAGTGTTATGCTGAGAGTGCTCTCGCCAGGGGCTGAGCAGGCAGTGCCTGGGAGTGCTTGGGACGATCTCACTGCAGGAAGGGCTTTGCTCCCTGGGGAAAGACGGGCAGTGGGAGGCTTGGGAAGGATACTGGGTGGCCAAGTGCTACCCCAGGGCTGGATGAGCAGCTGGAACACCAGGCGTGGTTGATCCCCCCATGCTTTTGGTTGTATTTGTGAGGTTTGGGGCAGCTCTGCTCCGGGTTTCATTCACTTCATGTAACCTTGGGGGAGTCCGTGTGGCCCTCGTTGCCACACAGATGACCTGGCAAGAGGGTCAGATTTTGTGACGTGAGGGAAGAGCAATGGAAATTTAACAGCCTGGAGGGAGGATGTGCAGGGAATTGGTGGATGGGCTCGGGGAGGTTGGCCAGGGCTGCAGCGGGCTCGCGTCACACCTGGAGCTGGAGCCTTGGCAGGGAGGCTGCAGCAGGTGGATTGGGACCTTTGTGGGGTGGAGGTGGGGAGAGGATTAGTGTCTGCAGAGCAGTTGGGTGTCTGCCGCTGCTAAATGTGGTTAAACTTGAGCGACTTCTAATCTAATAATGAAAGGAAGAGAAATAAGTGTTCTCAGTGATGCATGCCCCTCACGGTAAGTACTAATTGAAAACAGATATTTACTTTAAAATGAAAATGTAATACGATAATGGTGGGTTGAGGATTTCGCACACGTAGGAGGGAGGGATGAACATGCACAGCCTCCCATCTGCTCTGCCCTGGCTTGCTGAGTCCCTGGGAGCAGGATCTCCCACACCATGGGGCTGCCGGGCCTGGGAGCCTGGACAAAGGGCCTGGGGCTTGTGCTGGAGCACGGCTCAGCCTGAGTCAGCTAAAACCAGGTGCCCTGAGGGTCTCTTGAGCTGACCTTGGTCTGCAGAGGACCTTCCAAGATGGGCTTCTGTCTTTCCTCCCGCACCTTGCAGAGCTTTCCCGGCCAAATCTCCACGGGAAGGAGAGGTGGGTGGGCTGGGGAAGCATCGCCTCCCCTGTCACTGAGATGGAGGCAGTGGTGGTGACCCTCCTCCTGATGGTCTCTGCTGCTTGAGACCCCCCTTGCTGCCCTGAGCTGCCTGTCCTGACCCATCTCGCTGCCTTGGGGGTGGACCTGGCTAACGGTGCCTTCTGGGGGCTGCTGGAGGAGCACTGGGGACACCTTTGCTCCCTTGGGCCGATCGGAATGGGTGCTGATCCCTTGGGGAGAACCTTGGCCCTGAGTGCTGAGACTACAGCACCTCTTGGTGTCTGTTTGTCCACCCTCTCCTCCTGTCCCCCGAGCCAGTTTCAAACCAGCTCCAGAGCCGGAGTCAGGATGCTTTTCCGAGGGTTTGTAGCAAAGCTCAGTGCAGCGTGACTGGTGGCCATTAAAGGATCCTCCCCAACAAGAGCCCCCCAGCGCTGGAATCTTCTGAGGGAAGTAGCCTGGCCCTAATCCCTTTGTGCAGAGTTCCTGCTTGTTTCTTCCTATGGGTGCATTTGTATAATTTGCATTTTGCACTCTGATCGTATGCATAGAATTCAAATTGAAATGGGGCTTGAATACATTTGCATGCTAATGAGGCAGTGGCTTTATTTATTTATTTGGAGCCCTCTCGAGCAGGCAGCCGTGTGCTGGGGAGCAGCTCGTGCAGCTCTCCTGGCGACAGAGCTCCACGGCAGCACGAGGAGCCTCAGTGTTTGTCCCAAGACCCGCCTGCCCCCTGTGCATGAGCAGGTGAGGCTGGTGCTCTGCTCCAGCAGCCCTTGCCCCAACCTGTGCAGAGATCAACAGTTTCAGCCCCCTTGGCCACCCAGAGGCGCCTCTTTAGGCCATCCCGGTGCTAACCGGGTGTGGGTGAAACATTTCTGTGTGAGAGCCGGGCACAGGCCGCGTGGGCACAGGCACAGCACGAGCCGCGTGGCGCTGGCTGCAGAGGTCCATGGGCAGAACAGCCTGGGCGCATCCCCATTCTCTCCTTGGCCTTGGGGTGCTGCTCGGGGGCTGCCACAGCTCCCTGTGCTCCTTCTGTGTTGCGGGGCTGTTACTTCCCGTGTCCTTTGGCACCAGCCCTTGGGGTGTCGCACAGGGCCTCGGCTGCGCTGCCCATCCATCCCGAGCTGCCGAGCCCAGCTCCCCCTCGGCGCTGCCCTGCTCCACCCGCGCTCTGCTCCCTCAACAGGAGCCTCTTGCAAAGCAATAGCAAAAAAAGTTTGGAAATGTCGAGAAGGAGAAGCCAAGGGCTGGGAGAAAATCAGTTCCCAAAACTCCGCAGCGTTACCGGGGAGCAGAAAGATCCCAAAGCCCAGGGGCTTCACTGACCTGCAGCACCGAGTCCCTCTGTGCCCCAGCAGACCCGCCCAGAGCACAGCTCAGTGCCCGGCCTTTCCATGCCAGCTCTCCCTCCCGGATGGCTCCTGCTGCAGCTGAGTTCCTTGCTGGCACAGGGAGCACCAGCCAAACCGGGGCTCCTGAAATGGCAGCAGGAATTGGGTCACATCGCGCTGCCCCAGGAGAGGGAGTTTCTCTCAGAGCAGTCTGGCTTCCAGTTATTATTTTACAGAGGATGTTAGCGGTTGATAAGGGAGCTGTTCTGACTGCCAGTGGGGCTTATTTGGGGCTTATTGTGTGCTCCAGTTTGTATTTCAATATAGTCAAAGGTGACTTACAACTTTAATATTAATTTTAAAACTGATTGCTCGAGTTGTTTTTTTATCTATGTTAAACCAGATTAATCTCAGCCTTCCTTGATCCTGTTGGTAGCTTTTCTCTCCCTGGCTGGAGCCACACATGGTCTGTGTTGCACCAGCAAAAGCTGAGGAGGAAGATGTTTTTGTGGCGATAAATAATTGTCGCGGGGCTGCTTTTCTTCCAGAGAAATCTCAGCTCTACAAGCTCGACAATGGCATCAGTGGGAGCTCTTGCTTTTGTCCAAGGCTCTCCGCCTGAGCGTGTGGAGCGGGGCTTTGCTGAACAACACCTGGCTTTGTGCTTCCCTTAGAAACCTCCTCCTTGCTGTTGTGTCTCTCCCCGGTTTTCCAGGCGCTCCAGATCCGTCTCCCCCTGTGCGCTTTGTGCCACTGGCATTACCATTCCTCGCACGCTCGCTCTGCTGCTCACGGGATGTTTCATGCCCGAGGTGACGATATTCTGTGGGTTGGGAAGGTGGCCTGGGGGCAGTGGGGGTGTGTGGAGCTGGAGCTGGATCCTTGTCCTGCTTCTGGCTCCTTGAGCACCCTTGGGCACGGCTGGAGGGGCCATCAGCAGCCAGAGCCTGGTGATGTTCGGCCTCTGGGTGCCTAATTCGTGGTGGTTTGGGCATTTGCTTGATGGTTTGAGTAAATGTCACACCTTTCAAGGTGGCCACGTGGGTACCCAAAACTGAGCTGCTCTCGGCAAAATTCAGCACTGAGCTGGGCTGCCCAAAGCAGAGGCTGGTGCTCTCCAGCAGTTTTCTAGGGAATCCCAGGATGGTTTGATTCGGAAGAGACCTGAAAGCCCATCCAGTTCCACCCCCTGCCACGGGCAGGGACACCTTCCACTAGCCCAGGGTGCTCCAAGCCCTGTCCAAGCTGGCCCCGAACACTTCCAGGGCTGGGGCATCCCAAATGATGTGGTTTAAGTGAATCCCCTTGACTTGACCACCTTGACTTGATGACCTTAAAGGTCTTCCAACCTCAATGATTCCATGACATCTCCTGGACACTCAGTGACCAGTTGTGCTGCTGTAGATGCTCTGGATCTCGGACCATCCTTGTCGGTGCTGCCAGTCTGTGCACCATCGGTGGGTGGTTGATCTTTGTAGCTGGAAGAAAAGGATCGGAGTTATGGCCCTGGACACCTGTGGTCATAAACCTTCATGTCATGAGCATTGTCCAGGCCAGCCTGGTACCAGTGGCACCAGTGAAATCACCCCAAATACTGAGTTTACAGCATTCCCTGTACCTGTGGGAATGATTGCTGGAATCAAATGCTCTGTAAGCAGCCTTTAGTTTTTTCCTGGTTTGTGTGTGGGAAAGCACTTCACTGATGGTCCGTGTTCTCCAAAATACCTCCCAAATGCTGCCTGTAGCTTTCCTCCTGCCAGCCTGACAAAGAACTGCTTTTCAGAGCTTGTTATTCCATGCACAGTGCTGTAAATAAACATGCTGGATTGGCGGGCTGGAATTTGAATGAGCTGTGTGGATCTGAGAGTGGCAGGTGGGGGGAACTGAGGCACGGAAGGCTCATGTGACATCCATGAGAGCTGGTATCACAACCTGGGGGAAAACAGGAGGATTCGTTTGGCAGAGCTGCCCCTGGTCTGTCTGTTCTCCACACGCTGTTCCAGCCTGAGGTGGGGAACCACCAGGTACTGAGTTGGCTCCGGAGCCAGACGAGATAAGACAGTGATATGAGTGAAGAGCCACTAAAGGCAAGACTTGACTCCCCGCGAGCGAATGCCGAGCAGCAGCCACATAAATCCCATTTGTTTTACATTTCAGAGCTTAATGAGACAGAAATCGCATGGCAATTGTCACATGTGAAGGCAGAGATTGCCGGTTTGCATTTAACTAAAGCAAGCACCGTATGCGGCACCGGCGGCTCCGGCAGAGCCGGGATCCTCGCTCCTGCTTCCGTGGGGAACGCCCTGGAGCTCAGCACCGGTCCTGGCTGCAAATACCCCCCCGGCAGCCGCACCACGTTGTCCTGGAGGTCCCCAGCCTTCTCTGAAATACTCAAACATCATGTTCTTTGTGTAGAGAATGGTTTGGGTTGGAAGGGTAATCAAGTCCAGGAACTGAATTCTTTGTGATTTCACCCAGATGTGGGTATGGAAAACCTTCTCTTGCAATGATCTGTAGGAAGTTTAGTAAGACTGAGGCCAGGTGCTGCAACCCCCGGGATCAGCCCAGGCTGGGGATGGAGGGCTGGAGAGCAGTTCTGGGAGAAGCACTTGGGGTGCTGGTGGGTGAGAGCTGGACAGGCCCTGGCCCAGAGCCCCCCCGGAGCTGGGCTGAGCCCCAGCGTGGGCAGCAGGGAGGGGGGGATTCTGCCCCTCTGCCCCGCTCAGGTGAGACCCCACCTGCAGAGCTGCCCCAGCACAGGGAGGAGCTGGAGCTGCTGGAGCCAGGCCAGAGGAGGCTCCAGGGGGATCCGAGGGATGGAGCAGCTCTGCTGGGAGGAAAGGCTGGGAGAGCTGGGGTTGCACAGCCTGGAGGAGAGAAGCTTTGGCGTGACCTCACTGTGGCCTTCCAGAGCCTGAAGGGGCTGAAAAGAAAGATGGGGAGAGACTGGGGACAAGCGCCTGAAGTGACAGGACAGGAGAAAATGGCCTTAAGCTGACGGAGGGTAAATTTAGATATTAGGAAAAAATTGTTCCCTGTGAGGGTGGGCAGGCCCTGGCACAGGGTGCCCAGAGCAGCTGTGGCTGCCCCTGGATCCCTGGCAGTGCCCAAGGCCAGGCTGGACGGGGCTGGGAGCAGCCTGGGACAGTGGGAGGTGTCCCTGCCATGGCAGGGGTGCAATGGGATGACCTCTAAGGTCCCTTCCAACCCAAACCATCCCAGTATTCTGTGTCCCTTGTCCTCCAAGAGGTGGAAACCCTTCTGGGAATCATCTCCAAGTTGTGTTAACCATCAAGCTTTCCCCGGTTTGTCAGTGCAGGCCTGTAGCTCTTTCAGATGAGTTGAACAATAGAAGGATATTAGTGCCAAAAATGCATTAACTCGGGTAACTTCCTTCATCTGTGATAATTTGTGCCTTCGCTTTCCAGATAATGTTCATAAATTGCTAAAGGAGTACTTTAATATTAACATAAGCTGCAGTCTCTGTGACAACTGTTACAGAATGGGCTGTTTGGAGCTCTCAAACTGATTTTTTTTTGTTTTTGCCCTTGTCTGTCTGAACTGAAAAACTGAAGAGGAGATGCTGTATTGGGTTAACCGAAAACAAGACCAAAAATATTTGTTTCAGGTCAAATAAAACATTTCATCTGATACGGTATGTTCTTTGTTCAGACTTTAAAAACCTTTTTTTAAAGTAAATTAACTTCGGAGATGTCTTGGGGGAAAAAAAACCATCTAAATGTTTCATGTAGAGATGAAAATGTCTAAATAAACCACTTTAACTTTTGACACCCACTCCTCGCCTTTCAAGCCAAATGGGTTTGATGGGAGTTCATGAACAGCTTTGCTTGACCCACATCTGTGATGGAATTATGGTGCCAAAGATGCAGGGGGAAGAGTTAATGAGTCATTTTTTTAATGGGTATCTCGGTAGGTGAGAGAAGGACTGAAATGATCCATTTGAAGGAATAATAGGACCCTGGTTAGGTGACTAAATCCTGCTCTTAATCATCCTGGGGGCGGTGAGGAGGGGAAACTGGGGACTGGATCATCCTCATTAGGTAAGTTGGGGGTGAACAGTATTTTGCAGCTGGCCCAGAGTTTTGGAGGGGGTTGGGCTGGATACTGGGGAAAGGTTCTTCCCACAGAGGGTGTCAGGCACTGACCACGGAATGGGCCCGGCCCCGAGGCTGCCACAGCTCCAGGGGCATTTGGGCAGCACTGCCGGGATGCCCAGGGTGGGGCTGTTGGGGGGTCTGGGCAGGGCCAGGGGCCGGGCTGGGTGACTCTGCTGGTCCCTTCCGAGAGAGGGAACCAAACCCAGCTGACCCAAATCCCTGGGCGTTGAACCCGAGACTTGTGTGATCCTTCCTCATCCCGGGGGAATGTGCCGGCTCCCCAAATCCCTGCTGTCGACTGTGCTTCACCATCAGTTCCTTTGAAGTGTTGAGTGTTTGCTGGTGAATCCTTACCAGGGTAACTGGGACCTCCTCAGAGCGAAGGGAGACTCCCCTTCTCAGCCTCCCAACTCCTCTGTGTAAAGCGCTTGGAGAAAATCCCGCCGGGATCTGCTGCCTGTTGCTGTGGTGTCCTGAATGTGAAGGGAGCAAAGGCTTGGTTGGGAAATCATTCGGGTGGGGCCTTTGGAGTGGTCCAGGTCTTCTGCTGAGCGAGTGCTGTTTTTCTGGGCATCTCCTCCAAGTTTGCACGAGGAGCGCGGGGAAGGCTGCGATCTGTTTTAGTGCAGTAATTGAGCAATCGCATTGTTCTGGACATAGCAACTAATGATTTTTTTCTGTATGATAATGCATCTTCATTACTCTGGGGAAATCATTTGCTCCTGTGAAGACAGGCCTCTCATTCCTGGGTTAAGGGGGAAGAGACTAATAGCTTAATTAAAAGGTTGGAGAGAAAAATCTGTCTTAACCCTTTTTTTGTGCGTTTGAAGCGTGCTGTGGGCAGAGAGACGCACACGCAGGCGTGGCACAGAGAGTGTTTGGGACCAGTGCATCAAACCAGGGACACAAATTCCAGGAGTTCCATCCATCACCTGTATCTCCCACAAGCCATCTGCCCCCTGGAACAGGCCAGCGAGGGCCTGAGCCGCGTTTGGTTGTGGCCAACACCGAGATTTATTCCGTGTGAAAGGGGAGCGTTATTTAAACCTGCACATTTTGCAGGATGTGAAAGCAGCTCCCCGTAATCTACAGCCCTCGTGTCCACTGGGAATGCTCCATTAGCATCTTTCATTCGTGGAGTTGGATGCTTTGCAGCTCCTTTTAGCGGTGATAATCCAGCAAAGGCCCTGTGCTGTTCACACTGCAATATTTATGGAGCCAGCCTTCCTTTGAATTTCCATGCTGGCTTTGGCCAAAGGCAGAGATAGAACACAAACAGTGGCTTTAGTAGCGCAGCAGTCCAGGCTTTTCCCTTGCTGGGATGCAGGGCTTTCCAGAGGCCCTCCTGCCTGGAGCCGATTTGGTGTCCTTTGGGAAAGGAGTGGGAAGGGCTGGGTGTGCCTGACAGCGGCTGTGCTCTCCCAGCCCCCATCCTAAGGGGAATTGCGGTGCAAAGCCCTTTCCTGGAGGCGGGTGAACGACCATAAGCAGAGGCAACGGGACCAGCGGGTGAGCTGCTGGCATTTTCAGGGTGCAGGGGATCTGTATCCTTCCCACCACGCCTTTGGGCAGAGGAGTGGCCGTGCAAGGCATCTCTTTGTGTATCCCAGAATCATCCAGTTGGAAAAAATCTTCACAGTCACCTAATCCAACCACCGCTCCAGCACCACCACAATCACCCCTAAACCATATCCCCAAGTGCCATATGCAGGCACCTTTTGAACACTTCCAGAGATGGTGACCTCACCTCCCGGGCAGCTTCTTCCAACACCTCGTGAGAAAAGCCACCCTGCAAACGAGCAGTGCTGTCCCTGGGGTTGTTCTGGGCGAGCCCCGCTCAGGTGGCCCACGCCTCTGAGCGACTTTGTGTTGGAGTGTGGATGCCAATAGTTTCCTTACCCATGAGCTTGGATGGAGCCTCTGGGCAGGTCCCACGGAGATGGATTTCCCGTTTTTGTTTTCACGGCTGCTACTTGTGCTGCCTTTCCCTTTCCCTTTCCCTGCTCTGCCTGCAGCGCTCCCTCCACGCCGTGTTCTCCCAAATGGGAGCACCCCTTCCTGTGCCAGGGGCAGCACCATGGGCACACCCCACGCTCCTGGGGCTGGTGCTTTGGCTCATTTGGGTGCCCGGCTTGGCGCGGAAGGACCGGAGCCCCTCGCGCGTGCCTCCCTCTGCAGCTCCGATTCCCCAGCTCCTCTCTCTTCATTTGACACAATTAAATATTAAAGCCAGTAAACACTTTAGTTCGTCTGCACAGCACTGTCTGCCCAATTATCCTCCTGCAGGGCTGTCAGACTCTGCCAGTCGCTTCCCTGGGTGCTGGCAGCCTTTAGCCTCTCTGCCAGCATCACTCCGAGGAAAACCCTGCTCTCCAAACCTCCCTTCCCACCCCTCTCTGCAGCTCCTCATGCCTTGGGGTAACCTCAGATATCCCAAGGCAGTATTGGCCTGCCAGAGTCTTTTCCAAGGGCCAGAAGGAGCTGTTTGTTCTTCTAAAGCTGTTTTGCAGGTATTGACTGGGGGATGAGGGGGAGTTCGGGTGACGCTGCTTAGAAACCTGTGAACAGAGGTCAGAGCTGTTGTTGTGTGTGAAGTGCAGAACGGGTTCTTCATCCCCTGGAGCTGCAGAACGGTGCTCCTGCAGTTTGTGTGGGTCTGCAGCACCTCAGAAATACCTTCCCTGAAGGTGGGATTTTGCTGCTTCCAAAATACTGGAGCTGAGGCTTTACCTTCTCCCCTTTAGAGCTGCGGTGTGGAGCCTCTCCTCAGCCCCTGCCCCAGTACTGGGGGTGCCCTTTGGGGAACTTCAACCCTTTCTGTATTTTTATGCAGCCGGTGAGATTTTGCTGACAAGTGAAGGGAAATTGCTGCAGCTCTCCCAGCCTCATTCAAGCAGAGCTGGTTTGGGGATTTTTTTGTTGCTGTTGTGTTCTTGCCTTTCAGGGCCTTGACATTCAGTGGAGTCCATTTCCAAGAGGGATGGGACAGCAAGATTTTACTGTGGTTTCAAAAGACATTTTAAGTGCTTGAACTGCTGCCATCACTGAGTTACATGCTTGAATCTGGCCTTGACTGTGCAGGTTGAATTTCTTGCTCTGATTTTCAAGGCAGTCGGCATTAGCAGCTCGTCCTCTGCCAGACAGATCGCTGGGAGCAGCTAATGGGGTTTCTCTTTTCATTCTCTCTGCAGTGATGTGCATTCCCAGACCTTGGCACCTGAGCTGGTCACTGGGAATATCAGCAGATACCAGTGAGGAGTCTCTGACTCGCTCCCGGGCTGAGATAATCAGCGTATGCAGAATTTCACCCCAGCACAAAATTCAGATTGGAATTTTTCCTGGTCTCCATTAAAACTTATTACCCACTGGGATTGCTATTGACCAGGCTTCCTCGCCGGTCTGTATTTCCTTCCTGGATCGATAATCTCGGTATTGATTTCAAAATAAGTTGGTATCTTGGAAGTGCAGCGCTGCTGGCTCCAGGCAGCTCGGGCTCTGCTGCTCTGGGAGATCCCCAGTGCAGCTCTCCAGGTTTAATCTGTGGGCTGCCACTTCCACAGTCAGCAGCAGGATTTGGTGTCTGTATCTCAAACCCCCCAGAGACGGGGCTGCAGCTGAAGGGAACAGCCTGGGTTTGTTGTCTCAGAAGTAAAACTCTCCTGTCCTGTGAAGGCAGGAAGATATCTGTATTAGACATTTGTCCTGGGCTGTGATCCCAGCTCTGCACGGCCCCAGGGCTCTGCATCTCCCTCGTGTCCCTGGGGCTGGCTCCCAGCCCCCGTCTTGGAGGGTGCTGGGTGCAAACTGCAGGGACAGGGAAGGAAAACTTCTCCTTTGGGCTTCCCTAAATCTTTCATGGCATCTTACAGCTCCCAGGGGGAGGCTTTTGGGAACCCGAGACCTCAGTGCCACCTTCTCCTGAGTCTTCCTGCAATACCCCTCTGCCTGGAGCCATCCTTGGTTATTTCTTTTCTTTTCCTCCCTGTGGCTTGCAGGGCAGAAGCTGCTCCTCTCCACGGAATTGTTCTCAGCTGCCTCTGGTTCTCAGAGCTGTTGACTTGACCAGCAGCCCCTTTGCACAGTTTGTCCCCCAGCCCAAGGAGACCTCCTGGAACTCCAGTTCATAAAGCACAAATCTCTCCAGGCCCGATGAACTCATCCCCGTGATGGCTTTTGTCCTGCGCGAGGTGGTTCGTGAGGAGCTTTGCTGTTCTGTAGCACACCAGATCCTGCAGGCTTAGCTGGCTTAGGAGCAGCTGAGGCACCAGGCAGGATCCCTTATGAAATCTGCTGGGAGTAATGAACCACAGATGACTCTGTTTTCTGAATCGATGCGGAGCTGCTGTTTCTAGAAAGCTGCCAACCACACGAGTGTGAGGGTAGCGATGGAAAGCGCTGCCGTGGGGAAGCTGGGAAAGCTGTTGGTACTGTCAGACATCTCTGCTTTCCACCCCAGAGGCTTCTGTCTCTCTGTTTTGGACAAAGTGTCTGCTCCTGTTCTCTCCCTTGCTCCTTCCAGACCCTGGGAGGTTTAGTGCAGTTCATGCTTGCAGAGCACTTGGGTAAAGCGTTCTTGAAAAGTGCAAAATATTTATTAGTATTTGCATAGCAGCCCCTGACCTGCTGTGAAGAAGCAGCCCTCCAGCTCTTCTGAGTAAATATACCTTCATTAAATAAAACTCTGCCTGCACTGCGCTGCACCGCTCTGTCTCACCTTCATCTGCTTTTTCATGTGTAAAAAGTCTTAGGAGTATTTGACTTTAATGAATTTTGAGCATGCAAAGTGCCTGCCTGGCCCAACAGTGCAGCTCTTGACCCCGGTGACAGGAATGAGCAGCATCCAGGAGGCTGCTGAGGAATCCTTTCCTTAAGGAGTCACCGAGCACCCAGTCTGGGTGTTGCCTCATGGCTGGAAAGCAGCAGAAGTGCAGGTTTAGGGGGGCACAGGGCTGGTTCCCAGCTTGGTTTGCTGGGGAGGTGCATGGACTGGGGCTGGGCAGGGCTCCTTGTGCTGCTCCTGGGGCATCACACCCACCCTTCAAACCTCCTTCAGAGCTGCTGCTGCAAAGCTGCCGGGATTGCAAATGGGATGCCAAGGCTTTAGATGCTCTCGGTGGCCCATAAAATCTTCTTGAGCTTTACATGACGTTAAAGCTTGAAGAGGCACTATTTAAAGCAGAGTGTTTTCACAAGTGCTTGAGGTTGGCTTAATGCTACTCTTGTTGCAGTTAAGCCCAGTTCAAACAAACTTTGTTCAGCATTGAGCACACTCTGGAAATATTCCCCTCTCCCCCACCCCCCAGAGGAAGGCAGGCAGATATTTGTGTTAGAAGAGTCTCTGTGCAGCTCAGAGGCTCCAGCCATTTCCAGGCTGACTGGAAATGGGGAGGCCAGAAGGCACTGGCCATGATCCACCAGCTTTCCAGCCTTGGCAGGGATGGTAAATCAGCTGCCAGGTAATCCTGGGTGCTAAGGGGTATTTCTGCTTCATAATTCATTGAGCAGCTTACAGGTTCAGGTGGGAAGCTGCTTTCTCTTCAGCATCTTTCTTAAAAAAATGTTGCACAGCTCAACAGATTTCCTTGATAAATTCCTGAAGTGTATCCTCATCCTTCCCTCGTGTCAGCTGACAAATGACTGTTTTGTCTGGCATTCCTCGCGGACTTATTTGTTTTTAATACAATGCAGAGAGCAAAGAACCCAGGCAGCACGAGCCCCTTGCTTGTAGCTTTGGGGGCTCCTTTTTTCATTTGGGAACTACCGAGGTGCTTTTTTTGTGGTTCCTAATTTTCATTCAAGGCTTTGTTGCAGATTATAAAATACAACGTTCAGAAGAGAAGTCCACTTGTTTCCCTCACCGTCACCTCTTGGTCCCCAGGGCCACACTTCTGGCACTGACTGTGCACCTGCTGGTCTTTGCTCCCCTCTGTTCCCGTGTTTTATGTGAGAGCCAGACTGGAGTGTGCTCGTAGCTGTTGCACTTGGAGAGCCTTGTGAAGCTTCCCAAGCCCCAGGAATACGTGAGGCATAGAGAATAAACACCAGCTGCTGCAGTGCCACTGAACAAAGCTGAAAAAGCATAATCCACCCATCTGTGCCAGATTCATCCCATCTCTGCTTTGTTCCCTGTGCAGCCTGCTGGTCTTAGAGAATCCTAAAATCCCACACTGGTTTGGACTGGAAAGGACCTCAAAGCTCATCTCACTCCTGCCATGGGCAGGGTCACCTTCCAGTAGCCCAGGTCGTTCCAAGCCTCGAGGGCTCTGCCGCAAGTTCTTGGTGCTGTGAAGGATTTGTGCTCCTGCTGGCTTTCCCCTTAACCTGCCGGAGACGGGATTTGCCAGAATACTTGAGCTGAAGTTCAGCTGGCTTGTGATGGGATGGGAGCTCCTGGGGAGGCGAGGAGTTTCAAACGCGGCTGTGGCTGTCACCTCTGTCCTGGAGCTGCCAGGCTGGGGGGCTGCCAGAGCAGTTTGGATCTGGGTCCGTTTTCTTTTCAGTCTTTGGTGTGCCTTTGTGGTGACCCCCCTTTAAGGCAAGATCACTTTGTTTTCTTGCCTGGAGCACAAGCCACTGTCATCATCTGCCACATCTCCCACCAGTTTACGACAGGTGAGGAAGAATTAAACACCAGGAGGATTATAAAAAGAAAAAACGTAATTACCTAGGGAGAAATCCACTAGGATTCTGCTGAATATCCTGTCTTATAGGGACTTTTGGGCCTTCTTAGCTGTCTGGAAGCTTTGGGATCTGCTAAGACTGCGCTTTGAGAAAAGCAGCCTTAAGTCTGCAGCACTGGGGGAGAAAAGGTTGCTGGGCTGGAGTGATGTTGGGATCGTTCTGGATTCAGGGATGAAGTTCAGACCCCCACATCTGGGGCAGCGTGAGTGGCTGTGGTGCAGCCTTGGGTGGGTTCCTACAGGAGTGAAATGCAGCCAGGCTGAGGGGTGCGCGTGGCCTGCCCCACTAACCCAGCCTGGGGGTGTCAGTCAAATCCAGCGGATGATAAAACTCCTCCTGGGCTAAGGAAGAGGCGGGCTGTGCCTCTCTGTGTGGCTGGTGGCCCCACAGGCTCTGGTGGCCACAATGTAGGGGTCCAGAACAGAGGTGCAAGGCAGGATCAGCCATTCTTGCCAGAGAAACCCTCAAAAAGTGCCTTTTCCTCTGGGTACCCAGCTGTGGGAGAGGTGAGAGAAGAACCGAACACTGTGGCAGACCAACTTTCTCAAAGGTCGTCCTCCTCAGGTGCCTCCTTCACCACCCACTTCTCTTCCAGCACCTTCCCACGCCTTCTGCCTGGCTCTGGATGGTGTTGGGTTTCCGTCTCCCTCCCGCTGCTCCCTCCCCCCTGTCCCAGCACCATATGCCATTAAAATGCTCAGACATGTGGAAGGGGCCTTGACAGAGATGCAAGGAGACAGGGGAGACGCGGCCGAGCAGAGACTTTGTCAGACGGAATGATTCTGACATTAGCGACGGTAACCCGGGGAGAAAGATACAGCCACGGGAGGGGGAGCGGGCCGGGACCCGGAGTGACAGGGCACGGGGAGAGGCAGGAACACCGGAGCAATTTCCAGCTGCAAATGGAGTGGAAAGCAGCGGTGGGGTTGGAGGACTCGAGCATTGTCTCTGTGGCAGTGCAGGGCGGGCAGTGACCCTGCCTTGCCGTCAGCTCGGGCGTGTTTAGGTCTGAGACCAGCAGCAGGAGGTTTTTTCCCTTCCTCCACCCTTTGCCATGCCAGGAGCTTGTTTGGGAACCTTTCCTTGCTGAGTGTCCTCCCACAAGCCTGTGGGAAAGATGTCAGCCAGTTCCAGCCTCCACCTGTGCCAGGTGAAGGTGGAAAAAGAACCCTGGGAGCATCTGGGGGGTGGAGAAAGGTGAGTGTGGTGTGTGCCCACTGCAGTGGGAAGGTGCAGGACTCCCTCCAGCTCCTGCTGTTTGCATGGAACCTCCCAAAAAACCCAAGACGGAGCTGTTTTGCCGGTAGTTTATCATGTTTTGAAGGTATTTTTCGCCTGCAGAGAACACCTCTGAAATTGCTTTGTGATCCTGTAAAGAAAACAAATGAAAGGAAACCTTCCCTGCTCCCATCGATGGGAGGAATCTGAGCATCCATGTAGGTGGCAAGCACGGATGCACAGCCCCGAGTATTTGATATTCAGGGCAGGGAGCTGGTGGGGAAAACCCAGCAAAGAATTCCTCGTCTCGTTAGTGCAAATATGCCTGTGGTTCAGCAGAATCAAGCAAGTGAAACACTTGGAGCTGGGAGGGGAGAAAAAGGCAATTCGCAAACTCCGTGCAATCTGCAACAAAACCACAGCTCCTGTCTGAAGAGCCTGGGCCGGTGAGTGCCGAGAGGAATCACCTGGGCAGGCTGGAGCAAGGGAGCCCCAGGTGACTGCAGCCATTAGTGAGCCAGGGAGCAGGGAGGGAACGCCCTGCACAGCCCTCCTCGCCAGGCCCGTGCTGTGAGCTGGGGAGAAGGCTATTTTTATTGCTTTATGAACGGCTGGAAGCCACGAGTCTCCAGGCAGGAAGGGCGAGTTCCAGCCGTGCCTCCATGCCCGGCGTGAAGGGACCGCGAGGCTGCTCATCCTGGCCCTCGCTGGGAAGCTTCCTTTGAAAATTACCCACTTGGAGAACACTCTGCTGTCCTCTCAGGTGGCTGAATTACAGCGTGTCTGAACATGGGGCATTCCCACTGCTTCCCAAATGGTGTGGTAGCCTCCTGCCTTTATTTCCCCCAGTTTTTCCTGTGTTCCTTGGGGATGTGGTGATCTGCTTTAGGTGCGAGGACAGGGGTTTGCTCCTGGGCAGCTGCTGCTTTCAGGGGGGTGAGCAAAGATGGTTTATATGGTTTTCTCTGGGACCTGGACATAGAATCATGGAATATCCGGAGTGGGAAGGGGCCCACAGGGATCACCCAGTCCAACTCCTGGCCCTGCCCAGACACCCCAACAGCCCCACCCTGTCCCTGAGAGCGGTGTCCAAAAACTCCTGGAGCTCTGGCAGCTTTGGGGCCATGCCCATTCCCTGGGGAGCCTGTTCCAACTTATGTTTACCAGAAGTTTATATTCTGCCTGATTTCTGGCCTGGTGGCTGATTTCCGGGTGCATTTCTCCTCTCCCCAGCCCTCCAGCACCGCGGTGTTTCCTCCCATGAGTCACTCCCCAGACAGGCTGCTATTTCTCTCCAAGTGGCCCATCTAACACAAACTTTGTACTCCTAAGTGCCAAGGGAAGCGTTCTTGGGGGAGACGAGCTCAATTTGTTTAACACTGTAATTCACTGTTGGAAATCTCTCTCTTTTGTCACAGACAGAGTCACTGGATGCGTCAGCCTTTGATCTCAGCGCTGATCTTCTGCGTGGAAGAAATCTCAGTAACACTTTAAATTATGTGTCTGAGATACCCATTACCAACGTGTTGCGCTCAGATTTAGGGAGACTGTTGAGTAGTAGATAAATAGTACATGAGGCGCCTTTTAAAATACTTTTATTATACCCGTATTTTTCTCCGTGAGATGCTCTTAAGAACTGGGAAGCGGCATTTCCTCTCCTGCCATTTTAAAAAATGCTCCACAAGCCTGGGTTTATGGTACTCTGCCTAATTTGATAGATGTTGATAAATGGCATGTCTTATAACGAGTGGCTTTGGGGCTAAGTGTGCTTCGTTGTTGGATTTGAGTTTGCTTCTTGCTCTGCAATTAATTCCTTAGGTGACCTTGAGCATATTGCTTTAAAGCTGTCTCATTTTACTGTCTTATCTCCAAATGAAGTCCCTCCGTTTGGAGAGGGAAGCCTAAATGAAATCTCTCCTGGCAGCTGGGAGCTCACCTGGCTGTGTGCAGCGGGTTGCAGACCGGGGTTGCATTTCACCCTCCGGTGACACGTTGCGCTCTGTTGTGTTACACTGGAGTTAAATCCAGCATTTTGCTCTCATCTGTCAGGCTTCTGCGCTAAGGAGATTCACCTTGTTGCTTTTACACAGCTTCAGGTCCCTCCGCTTCACTTAATGGGATTGTCTGTCCAGGAGACAGCTTGGGGAAAATTTAAAGATGTGCTTTCCGCCTCCTGTGTTCTCGCTGCTGCCTGCCGAGGAAAATCTGCCGCAGCAAATCTCACAGGGTGCACAGGGAGCGCTCAGGAACGGGCACCGAGACTTTGAAATTTCCTCCGCAAGTGTCCACCCAAGTGCCAACTGCATTTTAAGCTCAGGCTTTAGGCTGAGAGGTTTGAACTGCTCTGCTTTGTGTGCATAAGCTGGAAGGGAGGTGGGCACCAAGATTATGGAATCAGGGAATCACTCAGCATTATGAAGTAATAAAGCTGTGTGAGGTATTAAATGAGGAGCCCTAGAGCTGGGAGAGGCCGTGGCCAATTTGGCAAAGGCTCCGCATTCCAGCTGAGGAAGGGAAGATTTAGATTAGAGGTAAGGCAGGAATCTTTTACTCTGTAAGGGCGGTGAGGCTCTGGCACAGGTTGCCCACAGAGGTTGTGGATTCCCAATCCCTGGAAGTGTCCAAGGCCAAGTTGGACGGGGCTTGGAGCAACCTGGGCAAGTGGAAGGTGTCCCTGCCATGGCAGGGGGTGGGACTGGATGGGCTTTGAGGTCCCTTCCAGGCCAAACCATTTGGGGGTTCTGTGAGTCTGCGCACTTGGAGCTGTTTGAGGCCTTGCTTTGGGTTTGGGAGCAGCTCCCTGTCCCTGGCGTCCCAGCCTTGGAGCTTTAGGGTCTGGTTCCCACCCATGACCTGAGACAGCCAAGGGCAGCAGCCAGTGCTGTGGAACAGCTGCTGCTCCCCTTCCTGCTGCACCCACCCCTCCAGCACCCACCCCTTCCTCACGGCGCTGGAACCCCCCCAAGGACCCCCAGCAGCCAAAGGGACCGGGCTCTGCTCCTTGACAAATCCCGTGGGGTGACAAGAGAACGGCAGCGCTTCCCAGAGCTAAGAGCCAGGAGCTGCTGCTAATGGCGTAATTTCCAAGCTGGTGTTCTCTTTTGAAATCCCATGAATGGGATAGGAAGTGTCAAATTTGGAGCTTTTAGCTGCTTGACCTCCAGCTTTGATTTTTGAACAGGCTGTGCTCGTGTTTTGTTAGTGGCCAGCTGCAAAGGAGAGGGATTCAAGGGAGCACTGCCTGCACCACAGATCCCTCCCAAAGGGATTTTGGGTCCCAGTGACGCCGGCTGCTGTTGTTGCACAGGTGACAAAGGCATCTCGGAGTAGATGGACTTCAGTCCAATAAGGTAAATGTCCAAAGGAAGGCTGTTTTGTTAAACACAAACGTGTGCTCTGAGATGTTGTATTTCTGATCAGAGGAAGGGTCTGTGCTTCTGGAGGCACGGAGAGAGGGATAAAAAGATTTTCCTTAGGTGGGTGTTAAGAGCAAAGACACATCGATTGCTGGAGGCAGCGAGGGCTGGTTCCCACCCACCGGCCCGGGGCCTGTGCTTCTCCATCTTTGCCTCGTGGACGGAGCTTTCCCCTTTTGCAGCACGAGCACAGCAGAGCTTGTTTCCCTTTGAAGTGCTCCGAGAGCTTCAGGAGGAAAAAAAAAACCCGCAGTAGGTGCAAGAATCTCTTCCAGTGGATCATTATTTGGTGTGCCTGGAAGTACTTCACGGGGGGATGCAAAGCAGAGCTGGCTGTGGGGCACGCTGGGCGTAGCTGTGGGCAGCACACCTGTGAGCAGGGTTCATGATGGACTTTCTGCTGTTCTGGCACAGGGATCCCAGACTCTGAAGTTTTCCAGTGCAGCTGCTGGGCTGTGACAAGAAGTGCTGCACAGCACAGGTCCCTGCGAGGCCTCGTAATGAAACACAGAACCTTTCACCCTTAGCCAAAGCTTCTGTAAATTGCAAGTGGGGATTAAACTGGGAGCAGAAGCTCGGAGCCCATCTCCTTGTGGTGCGGGACACACGGGGAATTCTGCTACAGCTGAATTGAAAAATCCATGGCTAAGAAAGCAAGTGTTATGGGCCAAGGGGGCACATGTAATGAAACCAAGTGTGACCGTGTTCCCCAGATTAAATCCAGAGCATCTGGCTTGCACAGAACTCCCCGGCCGTGGGTACTCCGTTATTCCCATTAAATAAAGCAGTCATGCTGTATCTGGAGGAGCTGCAGAGATGGAGTCCCTGGGAGGGGGGAGCACAGGGGGAGGAGATCAAAACGGGTTTGTCAGTGCAAACCTCACGCCGAGCACGGCAAAGAGACAGGGAGAAGCAGATCACACGGGGAGAATGAGACTGAGCCACAGCCAAGGTGTCAGAGCAGGTTTGTCGCTGCCAGAGCCAACTGGAAGTGAAAGCGTCACGGGGAACCAGAGGCAGATCGAGCCTGTCAGGGGGGTTTAACTCATCCCAGGGCTGAGAACACTCCCAGCCCCACTGGAGTGGATGGGGGAGCAGGGACGGGCAGGTGCCTCTGGATGCTGGAGGTGCCCAGAGAAGTGCCCGGCTGGGGAGGAGCTGCTGCGGCACCTCCAGCCCCTGGCTGCTGTCCCAGGGACAGGGAAGGGTTGTGCCTCCCAGAGAGCCTGAGGGCTGCTGGGGGAGTTCCCAACCAACACTCAGCTCTTGTCCTGAGCTCAGTAGGAGCTGAGGGAGGATTGGTGGCCGTCTCCAGGTGGAGTTTGGGAGGTGGAGGGGCAGAGCTGTGCCCCACCACAGCGTTTGCCTTCCTCCCCGCATCCACTTGTCAGCAAATTCCCTTTTAATATTCCTCCCAGCTCCCTTCCCCGTGACAGCCAGGGGCTGCTGCTGTGCTTTATTGCCACCACAGTAATGAAGAGGCCATTGGAGCTGAGGCTCCTTTGGTGACTTGGAGATGGATTTCCTCTTAAGGCGAGTAAAATGAGCCATCCTCGGCCCGCGTGGAGATAAGGAATGGTGAAGGATGGTTGGGACTGGAGCATATTTTGCTGGGTGGAGGCCATCCCTCTGCCTGACGAGTGGTTTAAAATCCTGCAGACGGTCCCTTCTTGTCAGGCAGAGCTATGGATGGGGCAGGTGGGGCTTTTTGAGAGTCACTGAATGTTTGAGTCATTGGAAGGGACCTTACAGCCCGTCCAGTGCCACCCCTGCCAAGGGCAGGGACACCTCCCACTGTCCCAGGGTGCTCCAAGCCCCGTCCAGCCTGGCCTTGGGCACTGCCAGGGATCCAGGGGCAGCCCCAGCTGCTCTGGGCACCCTGTGCCAGGGCCTGCCCACCCTCACAGGGCACAATTCCTTCCCAATATCCCATCCAGCCCTGCCCTCTGGCAGTGGGAAGCCATTCCCTGTGTCCTGTCCCTCCATCCCTTGTCCCCAGCCCCTCTCCGGCTCTCCTGGAGCCCCTTGAGGCCCTGGAAGGGGCTCTGAGGTCTCCATGAGCCTTCTCCAGGGCACTGAGGACGTCACTAAAGATGGGGAGGAGAAACCCCCTCAGCAGTTGGGGGTCCAGAGGTCTCCTTGGGATGCCCCAGCTCCTGGAACCTGTGCCCAGGGCTGCTCCTGTCCCCTGTGCAGGCAGAGCTGCTCAGCTGCTCCCAGTGAGAGAGCTCTGGGAGCCGAGGAGGGCTGGGAGCAGTGGGAGGCAGGGCAGGCTGCTGCTCCCCTTCCCGGGGCACTGCCAGGGCTGCAGGGGAGACGCCGGCGTGTCCCAGCATGTCCCAGCATGGTGCTGGGAGCACTGGGCTGCTGCCACCCACGCCTGCTCCAGAGCCACGGCAGTGACCACACACCCTGATCAAGCTTCTGTGCCCCTTCCCACCTGGATTTCGGTGCTGCAGCAGCTCTCTGAGCTGAGTTTGCAGCAGGTTTTCCTCTCTGACTTTTCCAAGCTTCTTGCCTGCTGGGTCTCCCAGCGCGTGCCTGAAGGATCACAGACCACTGAGCACATCATGCTCGATGGGGGTCTCCAGGTGAAGCTTTTCGGGGAAGCAAAAAAGAAACGGGTGGTTCCTGTGGGCAGCAGCACTGTCCTTCCCCGTGATCCCACGGAGAGCAGCTCCCAGAACTGCCGGGCAACGATGCTGAGGCACGGGAAGGGGCAGTCAAGGGAGACTCCGTAAAATTCTGCATTTCCCAGGTTTCAGTGCAGGGTGGCAGATTGTCCAGAGCAGCTGGGGCTGCCCCGGGATCCCTGGCAGTGCCCAAGGCCGGGCTGGACGGGGCTGGGAGCACCCTGGGGTAGTGCAAGGTGTCCCTGGATGAGCTTTAAGGTCCCCCCAGCCCAAACCATTCCATGATTCTCTGACAGTTTGGCATCACAGAGCACTCGGCTACAGGGCAGGGCCTCTGCAAGGACTCAAAGCGGTGCCGAGTCCACCAGAGTTTGGCCTTCCTACCGAATTTGATGCATGTTGTTCATTTTCGCACAATCCTGCTGCAGAAAAGCTGGGTTTAAAAATAAGGAGGGGAAAAGTTTCCTATCTGCTTTAAATTAAAATAAATCCAGAGCAGAGGAGGCCTTTTGTAAGGTCTGCTGAGTTAATGGATTCATAATGACTTTTAAAGCTTCACTTGGGTAAGAAATACTGTTCATTTCATAATTGCATATAAATATACTTTCTCATAATCCAGGACAGCATAGCAAAAGGAAATCTACTGGCTTAATTATAAATCTTTTTATTAGCTGGAACCCCGCTGGAATAAAAAAAAAGCACCACATATTGTTTTTATCTAGGAGGAAAAGCATGGGGAAAGGAGGGAGGGGGATGTCTCGGGAATGAGTTATGAGGAATTAAACAGGAAAGAAAACAACTGCGAGTGCTGGGGACTGCGGGGCAGCAATGCAGCTACCGAGGGCTTCTGCGAGCACTTTCCCCATCGATCCTTGGGCACGGAGCTTCCCCCGCCGGGAGCCGGCACCGCAGATCATTTCTGTATCCAACCAGTGGCTTTTCCAACCTGTATTTTTTTATCTCTTTGACCCGCCGTGACCCGAGCTGAAGCAGATTTGTCTCTCCTTAGCTCCTGTCCACCTTGCTGGCACGGGCAGATTTCTCTTTTGGAGCTGGATCCCGAGGGCCGGAGCAGGAGGCTGAGGTGGAGGGAGGGATCCGGAGCCGCGTGGTGCTTTGGGCACCGGGGATGCACAGAGGGCTCCAGGGACGTGCTTTGGCTGGGAGGTGCCACAGGTGCTGTGCGTGGATGGGCCGGGAGCGGAGGGACGCTGGGGATGGCTGGGACAGTCCTTTCCCTGGGAAATAGGGATTCTAGGCATGGCTGGGACCAGTCCTTTCCCCACGAAATAGGGATTCTAGGCATGGCTGGGACAGTCCTTTCCCCAGGAAACAGGGATTCTGGGCATGACTGGGACCAGCTCCTCGCTTTAGAGAGTGGGGATGGTGGGGATGGCTGGGACCAGTCCTATTCCCAGGAAATTGGGATTCTAGGCATGGCTGGGACAGCCCTTTCCCCGGGAAATAGGGATTCTAGGCATGACTGGGACCAGTCCTTTCCCCAGGAAATAGATATTCTAGGCATGGCTGGGACCAGCTCCTCACTTTAGGGAGTGGAGATGGGGGCACGGCTGGGACCAGTCCTTTCCCCGGGAAGCAGGAGGGCCGAGTCCAGCTCTTCGGGCGTTTACTGGAGCAGAGCTTTGGGATCGGACCCAGCTCTTCACTGCAGCGGTTCCTGGGACTGGGGTGGGAGGCACTGAAGGATGGGGCTGCTGTGCCCAGCCCATCCATCTCTCCCTGCTCCCCTTCCAGCGGAACGCGGCACCCAAGTGTTGCTTTTAAAAACTAAAAAGGAAACTAATTAGGCGCTTAAAGGTTGAGCAGCCCATTTGCACCTGATGGAGACAAATGAGGCTGCCTCGTGCCCAGGAAAGCTGGCACTGCTCTCCTGCTCCCAGGTGGCTGTTTCTGCAGTTCTGGGCTGCTGCAAGCCCTGGCCGTGCCAGGCACCTGCTGCCTCTCTGTCTGCAGAGCCGGGGTGGCTGTGCCGGTCCTGGCATCCACCCGCTCGGGGAATGTGGTGGGAGAGGTCCCTGAGCATCACAAGTCTGATGAGGGAGCTGGAGGGGCTCAGCCTGGAGAAAAGGAGGCTCAGGGGGGTCCTTATCCCTCTCCACAGCTCCCTGACAGGAGGGGACAGCTGGGTGGGGGCCGGGCTCTGCTCTGGACTAATGACGGGATGAGAGGCCATCATTTTAAAGTGCACCGAGGTAGGTCTAGGTTGGACACCAAGAGGAATTTCTCTGGAGAAAGGGTGATGAGGCTTTGGAATGAGCTGCCCTGAGAGGTGGTGGTGACTCTCCCTGGAGGAGTTTAAGCAAAGACTGGACGTGACAGTGCCATGGTGGGGGTGGGGGCGGGACACAGGTTGGACCTGCTGATCTCAAAGGTCTTCTCCAACCTCAGCGACGCTGTGGTCTCTGTAAATCCTCCCCACCGTGCCCTGACACTCTGCTGTGACAACTTTCATCTTCACAGCCAAAGCCAAGCCCAAGAGCCTCCTGCTGCTACTCCTCGTCTTGCTCCCCTCCTGAGTTTGGGTGCTGGTGTCCTCTGAGCTGTGTCTGAGATGAAATACAATGGCAAAGTGGGGAATCTGAGGGGCTACAAGCAATTTCAGCTGAAAGAATATGTCATATTCTCTATCTCTGTGGATACAAACCAGTTCCTTGAGAGGATTGAAAGTACCAGCATGGCTGGGCAAATAATTTCCCTGTTTATTTTGCCTTGTGTGTTGAGAAATCTGATGTTAATTTGTTCCTTTTTAGAGGAACCCAGGAATGTTTTATCCAAGCTAAATTGTCAGCAGTTTTGGCCAGATCTTCCCTGGGTCTTGTACGTACTGTTGGAGGTGGGAGGGAAAGAGAAAACCAGAGCCAAACCAGAGAATTGAAGAAAAGCAAGGCAGAGCAGGACAGTGATATGCTTTTGGATTTCTTTTTCATGTCCTGAAAAGGAAATTGGGAGGGGAAAAAAAAAAATCTCTTCTCCCACCCTTCCCACCAGACCATGGAATTAAATCTATAACCATTAGAGAAACATTTTGACCCAGACATCTTTTTTCTCTCCGCTCCTTCTCTGCATTCAAAAGCCTCCAAAGTGTCAGCATGTTTCCACGCAGGCGAGATGTGCATTGCATCTAAACAACATCATGTCAGTGTGGTGGAGAAAATTCCCACTGAGGGCCCTGCAGGTCAAAGCAAGCTAATGTATGATGCCCTCCCTTGCACTGCTGAGCGTGAGTTGTGCTGATAAGACTCGGTTCTCTCTGTCTATTAAATCTTCTCTCCTGTATAAGCAATGCAGGCACCGAGTTATTTACTTATTTTTCTGGCCTTCCTCCCCCCGTAAATTGTCATCCTCAAGCAGGGGGGACCTGCTCAGCCACGGGATGCGGTGTTAGCCATCCTAGTTGGTTTTATTTTATTTTTATTCCGTTTTCCCCCCACTCTGTGACACCGGTAACTTGTGTCTCATTGCTTTATGTGCGGCCGTGACTGAGCTCGGGGGCCTGTCCTGGTGGAGCGCGGCGCGGTTCCCCCGCCCCCGCCGTCGCGGGTGTGAGGTGAGCACTGGATGCCCCTCGGCTGCCTTGGGAAGCGGCTGTGGGAAGCAGCTGATATTTCACCGCCGTCTGAAGCCTCTGATGTGGAGGAATTTTTTGGAAGGGTTGGGAATTGTTCCCCTTTACCGCCTCCCTCTCCATTCCGCGCTTGTCCTGCGCTGCCAGGGCACCGAGTCGCGGTTCCTCGTGCTGCTGCTGCTCAGCGCAGGCATCTTGGTGCCCTTTCCCTGTTTTCTGAGGCTTTTTTTATGCCAGCCTCGGGGGTGCCTGGGCTAATGATGAGTGCCCCCTCCATGGGCGGCAGCGGAGCGCTCCCAGCTCGGCCCAGCCCCCTGCACGGGGCTGGCTCAGGAACCACGGCTGCGCCAGCTCGCTCAGCCAGGAGGGACTGAGGTCAAACTGTGAGAGCTGCTCAGGTGGGGCTTTTTTAGGGAACTGCTGGAGCCTCTTAGAGGAGAGGCCTTGGGGACTCATTATGGGCTGCCAGCGTTGCAGGGAGTGAGTTGGCTGTGGATCTGTTGTTCCGTGTAAACAAACAGGCGCACGGGTCGGGCACGGAGGGTCTCCTGTGCCTGCTGCAGGAGCAGAAGCATCGGTGGGCACCAGGAACTTGCAGGGGTTTGGGTGAGAAAGGTTAAAAGCAGGAAAAGAAGAGACTCTTCTGTATCGAGGGCCTGCTGTTCCTCGGGCAAAGAAGGTGATGAGGGTGCGGGTGAGGGGCTTTGAGCCCTTGCACTGAGGGGACAAGGACGTGTCTGCAGGAGTGATGGAGGGAGCTTGTGCCGTGGAGAAAGAGCAAAAGAAACAAGGGAAGACAGCCAGATAGACACCTTTAATCTTTTATATTAACAGAGTCTTTTTGCCTGTGGATTTGGGGAAGGCAGCTGGCTCCCTTAGAGCCGGGCTGGCAAATGAAAAAAGGGATGACGGGAGATCTCTGATGCTGAGAGTGGATAATGCTCAGAGGGGACAGTGCTGGGGAGGGGATGAGCAGTGATGGGGGGGGGAAATCACCAACATCTGCTCTCACACTCAGCCTTCACACTGATCCCTCCTCAAATCTGACAATCCGCTCCCCCTAATCCCTAAATCCCTCCGATCTGTGCCGCCGCCCGCCCGGGCGCTTCATCCCCGCAATCTGCCCGCCCCGGCTCCCGTGCTGAGGGAGCAGCTGCTGGGCAGGATGGAGCCCAAATGAGACACTGCCCTTGTTGTCAGACGCCGATGACTTTCCCCACCTGGCTGAGAGAGGCAGAGACAGGAATTAATCAAACAAGCGTCGGCTGCTGTAAGGAACAGCTCCCAGCGGGTCCTGGGGCAGGGGGGTTCAGCTGGGTCTGGGGTAGGGGGTAGTGAGCCCGCAAATCCGGCCTGCTGGCTGCGTTCCTCTGGGAACCACAAAACATATCAGTCAAAACCCAGGGAAAACCTGGGAGTGACTCCCCCCTGCCCCCTGAGTACCTTAAATGAGTGCTCAGGCCCAGAAGTACAAAGGCATCTTGGCAGGAGGCTCAGCTGAGAGCAGCCAAGTCTGGGGAAATCTGAGTCAGTTTTGGGGACAGGAGTTGTGTGGGATTATCACATCCCTGCCAGTGTTTCGTGCAGCTGGAAGGGGAAGAAAATGAGGAACAGCTCCCTGAGACAGTGGGGTTCAGCTGGTTTTGGGGTCGGGAGGAGTCAACCCAGAGCCTGTTCCTCTGGGATCCACACAATTTATTGGTCAAAATATAGGGAAACCTTCTCCCTGGGTGGTCCAAACACTCTTCTGGGGCTTCACCTGGGCAGCTCCTTAGGCCTAGGCCCAGGCTTACATCACTCCATCTCTGCCTTCTCAGGAATGACGTGGTTCCTGCTGCCGTGCCTCTCTCAGTGGGCAGTGCTGCTCCTCCTCCGGGAAATGTCGGTCTCTCCAAATCCAAACTTTGTGTGGGCACCGAGGGTTTGCAGGCAGCCTCTGTCCCTGTGCACAGGGACATCCCGGGGGGATGCTGGGGGCTTGGATTCGCGTCCTGCCTCAGGCTGAACAGGGCAGTGATGCAGGATTCTGAGTAAGAGAGGGACATTCCCTGCAGGAAAGAGGCTTACCCAGGGTTGACGCAGGGCTGGTTCCATCCCAAGTGTTATTCCAAGTCCCAGCCATCGAGTTATTTTAAGGTTTTAAGCATTTTAGTTTTCCAAAGCTCATGTGCCAGGCTGTGGCTTCTTTAGGGTCCTTCAGACAGCACCTGGGAGCCCCCGACAAACCAGGGGCTGGTGCAGCAGAGCTCAGGGATGGGCTGATCCCACATAAATATCCCAGTCCCTCTTCTTAAGGAAATGAGAGGTCCTTTGGGAGGAGGGAAGAAGCTCAGCTGTCTTTGCCTTGAAACCTGTTGGCATGGAAAAAGTGCCGGGATGCCACCCGTCATCTCTTTAGCACCTTGTCAGTGGCTGAAGCCTCGTGCCCAGCCACAGGGGCTATCAGGGAGTAGCTCAGCAGCTATTTTTACACTCCAGCCAGCTCTCTTGGGTGTGATTTTTTCCCTAAGATTTTTCTCCCCCTCTGTCCTCCCAAAATTAGCTGAATTTGCCGTGCTTGACACAAAAGAAGTGATTGGAAAAATACAGTGCAGAGAGGCCTCTTAAACCTTTCCTGACTCCTGGAAACGTGGCCCTGTGCTGAAGAAAAACGTCTGCGCTGGCTCTGGGAGGGAAACCGGTGTTTGTTCCCGTGGCCTGTGGGCACGTTTATGGTGTTTAGGGCTGGCAGAGACTCTGCTCTCAGGGGAGCAGCTGGATGCAGCCTGGCTTGTCCCCTCCAAAGGTGTGATCCGGCTCCAGGGAGAACCTCGGTGTGCTCTGGGAGTTCTGCTGAGCCTGCCCAGTGCTCCGGAGCTGCCCCGGCTCAGCAGATGGAGCAGAGCAGGGTTCGCTTCTGGGGGCCACATCCTCAGCGGCTGCCGGGGCTCTTTTGGATGCACAGTGGGATTTATTGCTGTGGGAAGAGCTGGGAAAAGCTTCCCCCCGAGCTGAGGGTCAGCACAGGACGTCGCGCACCACAGGTGTCCGGTGGATCCCTGGCTAACGGGGACGTGCCGCTAATTGCTGTGATTAGCGCTGCCCCGCTGCCAAGGTCAGCTCTCAGCTGTAGCTCCAGGCACAGCCCCGCCACTTCAGCGGGAGCGATTCAAGTGACACTCGAAGGCTGCGGGCAGTCGGACGGAATGGGGAGGGAGAGAAAAAATGCGGGGCGTGTGTTGCAGACCTGTGCAGAGGCACAAACTGATGAAGCTCCTTTGGTCCCTTCCCTTCCTTGGGAAGGAGCCGAGGAACGAAGGAGCCTTTAGAGCTGAGGCTGACCATGCTCAGCTGGCTCTTGGGGTCCTGTGCCGTGCCCCCAGCCCGTGGAGAGCCAGGCAGTGAGAGCAGAAACAGCTCAGGAATACCAAACGCCCTGGCTGGATTCCCAGCCTTGGAGCCAGAGGAAAGCCCTCCCGAGGTGGGTGGCAGGAGCTCGGCAGCAAAGCTCACACAAAGATGGGTGTTTGCCTCTGGAACCTGGTACCCCACGGGCACAAAACGTTGGTCAGGACTGAGGTGGCAGCGTCAGAGCCTGGGCTGGGGGTGGGAAAGTTGTGAGTGACCAGCTCTGCCCGGGGTGAGCTGGCTGGGAACGCTCCCCTGGCACCCTGCCTGCTGCTCGGAGCTGCCTGTGGAACACATGAGCATTGTCGTTCTTGAGGGCAGGGCAAAACCCTCATGGACACCAGAATCTTCCCTGAATTCGGCTGCCTGGTTTAAACAAACCTGGTTTGCAGACGTTCCCTCATCTCTCCTTCCCTGCTGCGGCTCCGCAGCGGCGAGGCCGCAGGTTCTGCCAAGTCTGGGGAAATCTGAGTCTGTTTTGGGTGCAGGAGTTGTGTGGAGTGGGATTATCACACCCCTGCCAGTGTGTCTCAGTTGAAAAGGGTACAAAAAGTGTATTTTCCTGTCTCCTCCTTGCCAACCAAATTGAGGCTCCTTCTTGCTCTCTTACGGCTAAATCAGCTGAAGCCTTCCTTTTTGTTTAGGTAACCTTCTCTGATATTAAACATATACCCAGCAAGCCAGATTCATTACTTATTAATTTACAAAGTGGTAAATTTCAAAGCTGTCATAATGCTGAAGTCATGTTCGCTTTAGTTATTCTGCATAATTAATTACAAAGTAATAATTTGTACATCATGATATTTTCATTCCAACATGAAAGCGAAAGACTCGGAGCCGTAACAGCCTCAGGCACCAGAGAGGGGCGAAGGAGGTTTCCAGACGTGCCTGGCTGAGGAGAATTTCAACTCAGCCTCGCTGGCCACGGCGTTCTGGGGAGGTTCTTCTTCCCACTCCTTGGGGTGAGCTCTTCCCTGTGCCTGGAGGAGCTCCCTCAGGGCCCTTGGCTTGTTGAGCTGGAGCAGAGGAGATGAGGGCAGAGCTCAGCGCGGCTGCAGCTCCTCCTGAGGGGCAGCTCCGACCTCTGCTCCCTGGGACAGGGACAGCACCCAGGAATGGCTGGAGCTGGGCCAGGGGAGGGGGAGATTGGAGATCAGGGAAAGGCTCTGCCCCCAGAGGGTGCTGGCACTGCCCAGGCTCCCCAGGGAATGGGCACGGCCCCGAGGCTGCCAGAGCTCCAGGGGCGTTTGGGCAGCGCTGCCAGGGGTGCCCAGGGTGGGGCTGTTGGGGGGGCTGTGCAGGGCCAGCAGCTGGGCCGGGTGATCCTGTGGGTCCCTCCAGATCAGGAGATTTTGTGATTCTCTGGAAGGGTCACTGGGCAGGAGGGAAGGTTCCTGTTTCCCAAACCTTGTCTTGCACAGCTGGTTGCACAGCCTGGTGCTGAGTCAGGGTCACAAAGACTTTTCTGGTCCTCTCCTCGTGCTGATGTTGGGCTGAACCTGCTCAGGGGTGCCCCAGCCCCTGCAGTGATGCTGCACCTCTGGGACCTCCTAGAGATGGTCAAGGAGAGCAGAGTGAGGGCTGGAGGGGTGAACACAGTGCAGAGCACTGTCACTCTGTGCAGGCTGTTCAAAAATAAACATTGGCTCGGGAGGGAAGAAGTGCCAGTGTTGGGGGAGCTCCACAGGAAACAACCCCCAAGATTGCGTTGATTTGTTCTTTTTGATGCTTGTTTTTGTAAAGAAAAGGAGCAGTGGATTGTGTCTGGAACTCCTGAAGAGCTGAGACAACGGACACAGGCTACAAACACATCTGCAGGGATGGAGCTGCAGCTTCTCCCTCTGCACAAAACCCCTCTCAAGTGAGGTTCTCACTCAGTGCTTCTCTCCGTGCCCGCTGAGAGTGCTCTGAGCCTTCCTTTCTGCCCGTGTGGCTTTGGAGGAGGTTGATCTCCTTCCCCAACTCCTCAGCCATGGAATTAAAAACTTCTCACTGACAGCTGAGAGGACTGGACTCACCCGACCTGTGGAGCTCAGCTTTGGGTAAAACTTAAAAGAGATTCCAGCAAAACTCCCCATGAGCTCAGTGGCATTGATTTCCCTCCAGACATAACGAGCCTTAGCAGCTCTGTCAGCTGCACATCTTTGATCTCTGTTTTACTACGAGATTCCTTCTCTCTCCAAAAATCTCTGCTTTTTGGTTCCCCATGAGTTGATTCCTCTCGTTTTTAAGTTTCCCCGAGAAAGGAACTCTGGTTCCTGGCTTGGGTGTTTGTGCCTGGCCCTTGAGGAGAGTTCTGTTGTTGGTCCCTGCCACAGCTCCCCCTCAGAGACCTGGACGTTCTCACACTTTCCCCTCTTGGTGCTGTTGGTCAGGATGTCCCCAGGGCGATGCCACCTGAACAGATTTGCCCAGGGGGCTCTGGAGGCCCTTCAGGCCATGGCGAAGGGAGGAGGTGCAAAGGAGGAACTGTACCATGAGTGCGGGGAAAATCTCCTGACCACGGGTGAAGTTTGAACGTGCAAGTGGAGAAAACCTTGTGAGTGCTCAAGGACGGCCTGTGCTCACTTTTAATTGCCTGGCCAGGGGTGAGGAATGGATCCCTTTGGAGCTGGGCCCCTCACAGAGCTGATGTCACAACCACCAGGTCACAGAGGACCGCGGGTCGCTCGTGTTTTACTGCCTGTGTCCACCCTGGCCCTGGTGGGAGCCTCCTGGGCAGCACAAAGGAAAGGGTAAGGCCATCAATCTGCCACAGCCAAATCCCCGCTCCCGAGCTGGAACCGGCTCCGCTGGGAGTGTCACTTACCAATCCTACTGCAGGAAAATACCTCCTGTGACAAGTCCAATTCATTAATTGTGGTTGATGATGTCACATGCAATTGGAACAGCACGGGGCGAAGGGGACATGAGCAGAGAGCGCTGGGAGGATTTCCCAGCTTCCCTGTGCTTCACGTCCTTCAGCACAGCCAGTCCTGACATCCCATTAGCAGGGACATGCACCCGGACTCATCCAGCAGAGCCTCTGCAACCCTCTGGAGTCAGGGCTGCGAGTTTGATGAAGTCTGCCCACGTCGATTTCCTGAGAAAACAAAAAACAAGATATTGAAAGCAAGCAGCTTTCAGAAATTGAGTGGTGTAACGGTAAACTTGTAATTTGGGAACGGTTGTTACATTCACCATCGCAGAGATCAATCTGTAGCCTTTGTGAGCTGGTGGTTTTGCCTAGACTTGAGAACTTATTTTAATCACTTGACGCTAATCTCATTTCCAAGCCTGAAAATGGTCCCAAACATTGAAATTATATGTTAATATAGCGAGATTGACAAAAGGAAGCTGCTTGTATCGACTTGGAATTAATGAAGCAATTCAGCGATGAACAATATCGCTGGCAGGAGGTGTTAAGGAGAATTGTTGCAGTTGTTAAATTTTGGCACTGAGAGGTCTCATTGCTCTGAGGAGATGGTCGGATCACAGCGAAATGAAAATTACCTGGGAACTTGAGAGGGTTTTAGTTATTCTGAGTCATTTCACAATGAGTGCAGCAGAAAACAGGGAAACGCCGGTGGGGGGACTCCTGGTTATCCACAAGAGCTTTACTGCCCTGGTGGGGAAAGAGTCCCCTCTGCAGTTCCATGGCGTGGTGGAAATATCACCTTCCTCAGCCAGGCTGGGCTGTGCCCCGCTCCAGGCTCCGAGGATGAGCTCAGTCTTACCCCGTGTTTCAGCAAAGACAGCTCTGGGCCAGAAGGGTCCTGACCATTTGGAGCTGTGAGTTTGCAGGTCCTGAGACACAATCACAGAACCTCCTGAGCTGGAGGGACCCACCAGGATCACCCAGCCCAGCCCCTGGCCCTGCACAGACACCCCAACAATCCCACCCTGGGCACCCCTGGCAGCGCTGCCCAAACGCCCCTGGAGCTCTGGCAGCCTCGGGGCCGGGCCCATTCCCTGGGGAGCCTGGGCAGTGCCAGCACCCTCTGGGGGAGGAACCTGTTCCTGAAATCCAACCCAAACATCCCCTGGCACAGCTGCAGCCGTTCCTGGGTCCCAGGGAGTAGAGGTCGGAGCTGTCCCTCAGGAGGAGCTGCAGCCCCGCTGAGCTCTGCCCTCATCTCCTCTGCTCCAGCTGAACAAGCCAAGGGCCCTCAGCTGCTCCTCCTATGGCTCTATTGCCCTCCAGACCCTTCCCCATCCCCATGTCCTTCCTTTGGATGCTCTTTAAGAGTTTTACATCTTGAGTTGAGGTGCCCAAAACTGCCCCAGGACTGGAGCTGAGGCTGCCCCAGCCCAGAGCAGAGCGGGACCATCATCCCCTCCTCACCAGGCCGTGGATGCTGGGCCTGAGGCCCCCAGGACCCTCCTGGCAAGTGCCAGGCGTGTGTTCCCAGCACGGGCAGCAGCGACTCCCGCACGGCTCCGCAGGGTCGCGCAGAGCTTCGCTTCGCCGTGGGTTCCCCTTTGGAGGGACCCCCGTTAACCCCCGTTTGTCTGGGGCTCCGTGCAGCAGCCTGCTCTCCAGCCTTGGCTTTCTGCAAAGCGCTCGTGGTTTGTGGGGCTGCCGGCAGCCCCGACCAGTTTCGCCTTCCCCAGAGCTCAATTTGTGCTGCCTGGTGGTGTCAGCAGAGCAAGGGCTTGGAAGAGCCTGAACCAGGCTTTGAATTCCTTGACCGGTGATCCAGCCCAGCCAGGAGACACAGAGCGTAAAGCTTCACATCACGAGAAAAGGAAAACTTGTTAAGAAGTAGAGTTTCTGTTCTTTGGGATAAAATTCTCCAGTAATTCTACAGAAAGATGCCAGGATGTGTTGCAGCTGTTAACATCTCGAGGCTTTGAACTCGTACATGCAATACTTGAGAGACCAATTTGAAGCAACTGGATTCAAGGCACAGCAAAAACGCTTTAGAAGCTGCTCACTGACAGTGATAAACATGTGAAGCGGGAGGGAGGTGCGCAATGGATTTTGAAGTAGCTGCTGGTGAATCCGTTCCTCCAAGGGAGCCGGAGTTGAAAGTTGGAGCATGTTTACCAATTATTGACTCGCTGATTGATGGCTTAGGAAGATGAACGAGACATGAAAACGTCAAGTTTCCCTGCAGATGAGGGAGATTCTGCCGGGGCGGGGCACAACCATCACAGGCAGCCGTGGTCCTCCCTTTCCGCAGCGCCGTGGCTCGAAATCACATCTGCTTTGGGAATGTGCCTTTCCTCAGCACAGGGATTGATGTCTGTGGACAGGTTTTTGCTCATCAGTCTTCAACTTCAAATGGGTTTTGTGTTCCCTGGTGTTAATCCGTGCTCGGAGGCTTTCCTGGGCTGCAGCAAAGTGCCTGTGCTGCTTCCAGGTGTGCCTGCACTCACAGCCTGGGCTTTTAGGGATAGAGGAGATTGTCAAAATTCTCTTTTTTTTTTTCTTTTTTTTTTCCCCCTGCTTTCCTTTGCAGGAGGAGGGGCCAGGGCTCCCTCTGTATCCCACAGGTAGGTTTTCCTGGAGCTCTCTTAGTGACAAACCTTTGTTGAGGTAAAATACAGAGCACTTTGAAATTACAGCCTTTCCTGGTCTGGTACCTGGCTGAGGGTCCCAGAGGGCCGGGGGTCTGTTCTGGCTGGATGTTAAATACAGGTGGTTTATATTCACCAAAGTGAAGTTTCCTGTCGATCTGTCAGGAGTGTACTGCAAACAAAATGTTTATTTTTAAATCTCAAAGTGACTAAAAATGTAGAAAACTTTCTTTTCCTTGCAGTAAAGAATGCTGGGGGTTGCAAATACTTTCATTTCACGAGCTGAAGGTGTTCTCTGAATGTAGCTCAGATTTGCATGATTACTTCAGTCCCCCCTCTGCCTTTTTTTTTATTTGTCAACCCCCCTCAAAAACCTGAACTCTGAAAATGCCAATTTAGGGAAGCACTGCTTTGAATTTTGGGCTGGAGAAAATTCCAAATCTGCCTATGAAAGCGTCTGTCAGGATCTTTATCACCGTGCTCTGCCCGCGGCTCTCAAATGTCTCCTCATTCCCTTGGTTCAAGGCGGCACGACCACATTTTAATGATGGAAGGGAATTTGTCTGAGGTCGTGCAGTGAATCCGTGGCTCAGGTGGGACCTCAGTGCGGAGCAGCTGTGTCCAAGCCTCGCCTTTTAACCCTAACCCCATCCCTCTGCCCTGGGCATTAAACTAATTTGGGATCGGAGCCGTAATGTGGGATTAAGGTGGAGTGTAAGGAGTGATTTTTGGTGGAAGGTTTGAGATGGAATTGAAGCCTCCAGCTGGGACCTATTCCCAGGAGCTGCTGTGCTCCCTGGGTGCCGCGGGGTCCGCGGCCGGGGCAGCATCTCTGCTCCCAGAAAAATGGATGTTCTGTGCTTTGGCACCCCAAAACTCATCCCAGGATGAAAGGCCCCGTGCAATGCAGCTCCAGGCAGAGGCTCCCCGAGGGGCGTGTGGGAGACTGACGGGTTGTGCTGTGTGATTCCAGTGATCCCGACTGTCCCACAGCGCCCTGGGAACAGCACGCTGGTGATTAATTCCAGCTACCTCAGCGCATCAGAGCCCGCAAACAGAGGAAAAATATCCCCTTAAAGCCAGTCCTGGGTGCACAAAAGCAGCCTCAGCTTGCTGGGACCAGGCACAGCAGTGCGGAAATTGCTTTCCCTGTATGCCAGGGAAATCTGGTGCTCCTGGATGGAGCTGCTCAGACGGATTTCTGCCAAATCGCTGGCAAAGGGAGCTCAGTCCTGGCCCTTTTAGTCCCTGGATTGGTTCAGTGTTCTCTTAACTGAGACCCTCCCAGCCGGCAGGGCTGCTGTGCAGCTCGTCTGTGGGTTGCCATGGGATGCAGGAGTGCCCTGGCAGAGCTCCCAAGGTCCAGCATCTCCAGGGAGCCATCGGCTGGCCTGTGCTTGAGCCCCACCGGCATTTCTGGTGGCATTTAATAGACTTGGCGTGCCTGTGCAAGTGCAAAATGATGGGATTGATGAGGGTTAGATTGGATGTGATGGAAAATTTCCTCACTGAAAGGGTGCTCAAGCTCTGGAAAAGGCTGTCCTGGGAAGTGGTGGAGTCAGCATCTCTGGAAATGATCAAACAATGCGTAGGTGTGGCCCTTGGGGACGTGCTTTAGTGGTGGCCTTGGCAGTGCTGGGGGAATGGTTGGATTTGGTGACCTTGGAGGGCTTTTCCAGCCTTTCTGTTGGATCTGTTGTACTCCTGCCTGAGGGTTCCAGAGCACCAGGGGTCTGTTCTGGTTGGATGTTAAATACAGGTGGTTTATATTCACCAAAGTGAAGTTTCCTGTCGATCTGTCAGGAGTGTACTGCAAACAAAATGTTTATTTTTAAATCTCAAAGTAGCTAAAAATGTGACGGTCCTGTTGCTCCTCGTCAGGGCTGGCTGTGCACTGGGGAGCTGCCGAGGAGTCGTTTTTGAGGAGAGATCTCACATGCACCAGCACGTGGGAAATGGCCTTGACTTTATTTCCATAGAACCGCGGAATGGTTTGGGCTAGAAGAGACCATAAAAACATCTCGTTCCTCCCCCTGCTGCGGACACTTTCCACTGGAGGAAGTTCTTCTGTTTGGGTTTTTTTTGTACTAAAAATTCAGTGCTGTTAGAGAAAAGCAGGAAGAGTCTTGGCAGAGCGCAGGGGCTGGCAGTGAGGATTAGAGATGGACACGGCTGAGCAGCGAGGGTCCGAGGTAAGGACAGGCAGGGGAACAAGATGTTTCTATTTCCAGGGCCTGCTTGAAACTAATGGAACAGGGAGGGGGAAACACATTGTTTTTCTGCCCCGCAGGAGTTTGAGTGTTTAATAACAGCCAGGCACTGGAATCCTCCTGCCGAAGCCGCGAGTGCTGGTGTTCTCGGGCCCCTCCGCGTGGGTTTGGGAGCATCCCGTGGGTTTGGAGCACAGAGCGTGGAAGTCCAGGCTGGTTTAGGTTGGGAGGGACCTTAAAGCTCATCTCATCCCACCTCCCACACCTCCCCCTAGCCCAGGCTGCTCCAAGCCCTATCCCACACGGACCATTTCCAGGGCAGTCTCTGTTTTGGGCTGGCCTTCAAGCTCTCCTTTCCTTGCTCAGAAATCAGTCCTGAGAGATGCTCTGTCCCCTCCAGGCAGCCCCAGCACAGGCAGCCAGTCTGAGCCCTCGTGGTGCTTTTTTCCTCTCTTGCTGCAGTACTCAGCACCCCAATTCTCTGAGCCTTTTTTGTTGCCTTTTTTTTCACTGCAAAGACACAAGAGTGGGCCTAAAGGTACGAGGTAGTGGGTGGGAGGTGAAGTTTTTAGGAGTCCTGGGGATAGAACAGAGCAGTTTATCCTCCCTGGCTTAATAGTTCAGGGTTTTGCTGCCTCTTTGACAAAAGAAAGTCCAGCTTGTCACTGGTTTCCTTCTGATGATTTGGGGTTGGGTGGGAAAAGCCAATCTTTTCTTTAGTGAAAAGCCAGTTTTTCAGTCAAAGCCAGGCTTTCAGTAGAAAATGGATGGAAATTGATCATCCCAGTGGAAAACCTGCCTGTGCAGCTCCCTGTCACCACGGCTCGAGCACAGGAGAAGCAGCAGCTGCCCTTCCATGCTCCCTGAGCAGCCCCAGCGGGATCTGTGAGCTCCCATCCACCACGACCCATGGCTTTGGACAAGGGATGAGAAATGCCCGGGCCCCGCTGTAACAGCCTGGGTGCTGCTCAGGGTGGTCTCTGCTGCCAGAGGGGGTTGGGTTTGCGCTGGGTGGGGCGGGAAGTTCCAATTATTTGTCAGATAAGAGTCCAACCTTCTCTGCTCGCTGCTTAATTAGGCTGTCCACAAGCTGGGATTAAAGGCTTTGCATTATTGGCTGAAGAAAAATAAAGATGGTTTAGCATGATTTCAGCAAGGAACCTTCGGCAGCATCTGTTATCCTGCCCCAAATGCCGTGTGTGAGTTGAACCCCTGACCCCGAGGCAGTGAGTTAGTGCTTGGAGATGGCTCCTGGACGTTTATGGAGAGTGCTCGAGACGATGGCCCTGAACCTGACTGCTGGGGATGCTTTCTCTGTGTCTGGCTTAATCGGTTTGATAGACTGTCTATCATTTATTTTTATTTATTTGCATTTAGGAGAGGGGGGATTTGTTGCTTGGGCTCTGTCACAGAGCTGTGGGCAGCGGCAGAAAACAGCATCTGGACCTTGCAGGCTCAGGGCAGCCTAAAATAGACCAGGGGGTGTTTGGTAGATGGGGTGGGGGAAAGAGGAAAAGCAGTAAGGGCAGGGGGCTTTCCTGTCGCAGCCCAGGCACTGCTGGGTGTTAATGGGAACCATGCAAGAAGGGAATTTCATCTGCTTTATGTGGGGTTTCTGGAGACAGATTCTGCAGATTCTGCAGTGACAAAGCCTGAGTGACCATCCCCTGGGAGCTGTGGCTTGGAAAACTCCCCTCACCCGAGGTTTGGATGTGGTTGTGTCATGTGGAGTGAAACCAGGCCCCTGCTGCAGGCAGAGAACCCTCAGCTGTGGTACCTGCTGCTCCTGCAGTGGGAGGGTGGCCTGGGATAGGCACCTGAGGGATTTCTGCTGCTGTGTCCGAAAGGCTGCTGTTCACAGAACAACTGGAGTAGGCTGAGGTTGGATATAGGGAAGGAATTGTTCCCTGGGAGGGTGGGCAGGCCCTGGCACAGGATGCCCAGAGCAGCTGGGGCTGCCCCTGGATCCCTGGCAGTGCCCAAGGCCAGGCTGGACGGGGCTGGGAGCAGCCTGGGACAGTGGGAGGTGTCCCTGCCCAGGGCAGGGGCTGGATTGAGAGGGGCTTTAAGGTCCCTTCCAGCAGAAGCCTTTATATGATTCTTTACTGGATTTCTAGAACAGGATACTCATAAATGGCTCTGCTGAAGCAGGCTGAAGTTGTGTTTTTCTTTTTCTCAGTGATTTGCAGGCCACGGTCAGGGCAAGAGGAGAAAAGCCCCGTCTGTAGCACAGCAGTAACAACTGGGAGCGAGTGTCTGGTGATGTTCATCGCGTTACTGTGCTCCTTAAAACACATATGCCTTGAAGTCTGCCAGGCGTTTTGTTCTACAAAGCATATGGTTTAACAGATAAAATGATTTCTGACCTGGAGACCTGAACTGACAACTTTGGAGACAAACAAAAACCAGGATGGCTCCATCTGTCAGGGCTGGTTCATGTCCGTGCTGCTTACTGACATTTATGTGTGTGCATCGGGAAACTGCTTCAGTGCCCCTTCCCTCCCCTCCCCTCCCCAGGAGCTGCTCAGTGCCCACCCTCGTGTTCCTGCCTTGGTGCACGAGTTTCCCCCAGGGCCTGGCCATGACCTCTGCTCGGAAGGGCTTTGCCCTCCCTGGGCCCTTGTTCCTTTAGCAGTTCCCTGCTCTGGCAGTGCGTTGGTTGCTGGGTTCACTCTGGAGCTTTGAGCAGGGCCTTTCCTTGACCTTTCCGGGCTCAGGAGCCCGTCACAAGTCAGGTTGGCTCCATCCCCACCCTGGTGCCAGAGGGTAACCCAGGGACGTCATTCTAATGGCGAATTCTTCTGGATGACAAAGCTTTGGGTGCTGGCCCTGGTGCACAGTTTGTCACACGCGCGTTTCCAATTCCAAGATCCCCTCTCAGCTTCCTGGCAGTGGTTTTGATAGGACTCTGTAGCCATGTACTTGAAGAGTGAATATCCCAAAAATTCCCTGTAATAGCCCCTGTAAAGCCCCCTGCAAGTGTCACGGCCCTTGCAGAGGTGCTCGCTGGGTTAGGGACTGATGTCACTCTCGAGTGTGGGGGCTCCGTGATGGTTTAGAAAGTCACGTCCTGCAGACAACAGTCACCGCCAGCCCTGGCATGGCCACTGCAGCCAGAGCAGGGCTGTGGAAGGGACTGGTGGTGTCCAGAATCGGTGTCCTGTTACTCCAAGCCCTTGGAAAGAGTCTCTCCCCATCTTTCTTTTCGGCCCCTTCAGGCTCTGGAAGGCCACAGTGAGGTCACCCCACAGCTTCTCCTCTCCAGGCTGTGCAACCCCAGCTCTCCCAGCCTTTCCTCCCAGCAGAGCTGCTCCATCCCTCGGATCCCCCTGGAGCCTCCTCTGGCCTGGCTCCAGCAGCTCCAGCTCCTCCCTGTGCTGGGCCCAGGGCTGGGGCAGCTCTGCAGGTGGGGTCTCACCTGAGCGGGGCAGAGGGGCAGAATCCCCCCCTCCCTGCTGCCCACGCTGGGGCTCAGCCCAGCTCCGGGGGGGCTCTGGGCTGGGTCATGTCCCAAGTGCTTCTCCCAGAGCTGCTCCCCAGCCCTCCATCCCCAGCCTGGATGGATTTGTAGCTGGGATAGTGAGGGGTGGGCACCACCAGCTCTGTGAGGCTTTGGGTGGTGAACTTCTCGTCTGTTACCTTCTAGAGCAAACTTTCTTTCTCCTTTCCTCATTATCCTCTCGACATCCCCACTGCCCTGTGCACATCCAGGGGCAGAACAGCTGAGGGGGATTATTTCTGCTCTCACCAGCAAATCCATCCCCGTGTAGTTATTTAAAGCTGAAACTAAAAAGCCAGCGGTGTCTGAGAACAGAAGCTCTGCTAAGAAGTTTTAAGCAAACATTATTAGATATGACCTCTTATTTATGAGCGACTTTGCAAAGGGAAGTCTGTTACCCTCTCACTGCCTCAGCAAAAGACCTATTTTCCCAGCCATAATATCCCTGGCAGCAATCGGTCTGATTGGAGTTTAGGGTGATGCAGTAAATACACCAAAGCTGAATTTAACCAGCAGAGAAGCAAATAATAATAACTCGAGGCCTTTGGCCATAAAAATGCAGACGTTTACCTTGAATGTTGACTCAAACCATTTCAATTTTGTGCCAAATGAGGCTTGAAATGTATCACCCCGTGTTCAGTGTCCAACCAATAAAAATTGCCTTAAATATTGCACCTTTGTGCTGGCAGTGCTGCAGAAGTGAAACAACTCTCTCCTGGTCGGGGCCCCCTGGAAGCAAGGCAATAATGATGGGGTTTGTTTGTTTGTTTAGGGATCTCAGAGCAAACTGTGAATATTCACCGATGTTGTGGCAGCTTTTTGCCATCAGCTGGGCTGCACTGCACGGTCCAGCTTTGTCCTTCTGCTCCGACATCTCCAAACCTGCAGTTTTAGGTGGAAAGTGCGGGATATGGTGAAGGAGTAGCACAGATAGGTAAACGAAAGCAGCCAAAATCTTTATCTCTGCACTTTCCTGAGCTTCCTGAGTCATTAGCAGGCCTGATTACCCAGTTCCGTGGCTGTAATCCCTAATTAAACAGCACTGCTGACAGCGTGTTTGTGCCAAGCTGAACATAAGTGGCCTCCTCTTAATAAATGTGTAAGTCTGATCTCTGTACTGTTAACAGCAAAATGAGAGCCCGAAGTTCTTGGAGAGCGGTAATTGCCAGAGGGACTTGCTCTTATTTTACCCCCTTAAATGCACAGTCGATGACCATTAATGTTCAGTATCCTTTAAATTGCAATTCCTCGAATCAAAAGCTGGTTTTAAAAATGGAGGGGAGGCCTCTGTATGTGCCCGTCAGGCAGCGAGGTGGGAGTGACCCCATCGGGAGGAGAGGCCAGGAGCTGGACGTGCTGTCATTTGTTTGTTCTCAGCCCCCGGGTTCTCCGCAGCCTTTCCGTGGGGACCGAAGGATGCTCGAGCAGGCGCTGGTCCCTGACTGCTCGGAAATGTTCTGCTCTCTGGAGAGTGGGTTAAAGATGTTCGGTGCTGTTTGAATTTCTGTTCCATTTTTGGGTCTGTGTTTGGTAGCAAAACTGTTCAGGGGAAGAAACGAGGCTATGTGGTATGGGTGGGTAATTTTTGTACATGACATTATTCTATTGCTTTGGCGGCAAACAGCTTTGAAACGGGTGAGGCAGGATCTCACCAGCTCTGGGAGGGCTCGAACCTGGCTGCAGGAGCTCAGGTGATGACACCTTACCCCCGTGTCCGTACAGGAATTTTTTTAACCTCTCCTACCGCACTGCCTGAAGCATGAACAGCTTCTTTAGAGAGAGCCCGAGGAACACAGATGTGCAGCTGGTGTGGGGACGTTTATGGATGACACAGGACTAAAGCAAGTGCTGCCTTTTTGTTTCCAAAAGGTGGGATTAGCCTGAAAGCTTTTGGCCATAACTTTTCATCCTGTGGTTTAGAGAGGCTGAAGGATGAGGGTGCACGTGTGGGTCAAAGCTGCATCCATATGGAGAGGCGCTCGGGAAGCACTCAGGGAGTGCAGCTATCCCTGCCTGGCCAGATCTGCTGCTTCCCATGTGCTTTTCAGCTCTTGACCCTTCAGTATCTGCTGCCTTTCCCTTGCGAAGCTGTGCTCACACAGGGCAGGAGCAGAGCCCCTGAGCTCCGGGTGGAGAAGGGGTTTTGCAGAGCAAAGAGAGGGAGTTCCTCCCCCTCTGCTGTGACCCTGCTCCTCTAAAGTCACGGGGCTCTTCTTTCTGCCCAGCCTGGGGCAGTGGTTCAGCTGCAGAGGCTGCAGCAGATGGAGAGGCTGCCCCGGTGCTGGAGGCACTGCTATAAATTCCCCGTGCCCTCGGAGCTCGGTGCCACACAGGGAACGTCTCCTTCTGGCGCTCCGGGTCTGGCCTTTCGCTGTCTCCATGGAAAAACCTGGCTCTTGGGGCCAGGGTGATGCTCTGGGGTTTGCAGCCTGGTCCCAGATGGGCTTGGAGAAGGGCCTGAGCCTGTGCCCCCAAATCCAGACAGGTGCTGCGAGGTGAGGTGCCCCTGCCCAGTCGTTGGGCACTGGGCTCCCTAAGGGGTGCCCTTCTTTCAAGGAGTCACGTGAGCAGCATCAAGTCTCCCCCCCATCACCACCTTATCTTTTATATTTTATTTTCCCTCAGCAGATGTGAAGATCGTGCTTTTGTCAGCTTTCCTCTTGCTCAAAAAAGGGAAGAAGAATTTGAAAAGAATATTAAATTCAGGAAGGGTGCACAGAAGGGATGGGAACAAGTTTTCCTATCGCACATCAGAGCCGAATGTGTCCCACATTCCCCTCCTCGAGGCGGATCCTTTGCCTTGATTTCTTTACCTTTTTCTTTTCTTCTGTCATGACTCCTGGAATAATTAGTTACTAGCAACTGTGTGTGTGTAGTTTTAAAGGCAACTTTTATATCAGCAGCATGGGTTCCTTTGCACAGCTCTGCAGTGCCTCGTTCCCTTGAAGATATGCAATCAGCACTTCTCCTGAACCCACTGATATACTTGGCCATCACTTAAATATCATTACAGGAAAGATTTCGACGAGATCACTGCACGTTAGACTTTAAAGTTTGACTTTAAAAGAATGTCTGGGCTTTGCTAAAAGGCATTAGTAATGGGATTCTCTATCTTTGAGCTTAATTTATTCTGAAGAGAAAAAGGCCATTATCTTAAATCTTTTTTTCCCCTTTTCCTCCTCGTACAAAAAAAGAAGAAAGGGAAAAGCAGCCTCTGAAGTCCAGCACTTATGGCAAACCCATTGTTTAATTACTTGCTCTTTTCATCCTTTGGAGGGAGGCGAGCTTGGGGGGAGGTGGCGGCCAGCGGTGCTGTGGCGTCACGGCTGCCGGTGCTCCACAAACAATGCCGGGTTTGGGATGTTTTTCAACCCACCCTTCCTTCGACCTGCTTTGCTCCAGGATTAGCAAGTTATGGGTTCATTGTCCATGAGAAAATCAGAGTCATTCCCGTTCTGTAGCGCTGCGGGTGAGTCTGGACTCAGCTGCAGGCTGGGAACCTTCCTCTGACAGAGTTTGTGACAGCCAGGCCCTCCTCCGCAGAGCTCTCGTTAGCTGTGCTGGAGCAGACCAGGAGTGAGCCCATGGATGTGTTTTGTGTGCGGGCACTGCTGGGAGCAGCTCTTGGCTTCTGGAGGATTTGATTTCCATCAATACCATCGCAGCAGAGAGAGTCTACAACAACCTTGTGTTATTAGCGCTCAGCCAACCTTGAAATTTTTGGTGCATCCCAAGCCTGCACTGTGCTCTTGCATCAAAATTGAGCAAAAAAGCCTTGCCTTGGGTCTAATTCCACCTGAGGATAGGTCCAGCCTTGGGTTACAGCATGCAGAACTCTTGGGTTAGGCCAGAAACAGAACCCAAACAAACCAAAACCCAAAGAGCTCTCAGCAGCAGAAGTGTTTTTTTAGTGAAACTGAGGAGCAAAACCCTGGGAAAGGTTCAGTTCCAGTTTCTCCAGTTCAGAGCCAAATGCGGCTCCCTGGGGCGCGGGGCTGGGAGCCAGGGAAGAGCTCCCAGTGCTCTGAGCTTGGAGAGTGTGCGGGGCTGGAGCAGGGAAGGGCAGAGGCTCTGCCCCGGGCTGGGGGTGTGCACTGATTGCAGCTGTCCCGAGCTTGGGCTGTGGCTTTCCCCTTTGGCTGGGAGTGGTTTGTGCTCTCTGGGGCCCCCCCGGCTCCGGGCAGGACTCCATCCCTTGGAGCTGCAGCTGCTGGAGCCAGAGTTACCCGACGAGCTAAGGATCAATTATACATTAGAGACCTGCTAATGACGAGAATTAAATGAGCTTTTGCTGAAGTGTGCGGTGCTTCTGTTCCACCTTCACGTGGAGACTGCTCTGAAGAGCACCAGCATCTGCACAAATAATCCATCTTCTGGCAGGCACATCGATCCCGGGCTCACAGATGGGGAGGCTCTCCTGCTGCCTCTCCTGGGACAGGGAGCTCTGCATGCAGGAGGGAGGGATGTGGTGGTTTTCCATGCCTGGGATCTGCACATCATCTCTGGGTCGCCATTCTGGGGGCACGCAGGCAGCAAGGTTGTTAAACTTCTTCACACTCCTCCCTCCCTCCTGCTCTGAGGCAGTTTCCCATCATGGAAATGCTGGGAGAGCTGGGAGAGCCTGGAGAAGTGAAGGGTCTGGGGAGAGCTTAGAGCCCCTTCCAGGGCCCAGGGCTCAGCCTCCATCCAGGAGGTCAGGACTTTGCCATGGAGCAGCGTGGAACATCTACCTGGACACCTCTGGGTGCTCCAGCTGCTCCTGTAGGTACAGGTGTGTCTGGAGGGAGCTGCCAGCTTTTGGCAAAGGTGCAAAATGGTGCTCCTGGTGAGCCCACGAACCAGCCTGGATGGTTTGAGCACCTTTTGTGCTGGTATTTGTCTGTTGTTCCTTCAGAGAATCTCGGAATCACTGAGCTTCGAAAAGACCTCCCAGACCATCGAGTCCAGCCTGTGACCGACCCCCCCGTGCCACCAGCCCTGACGCTGAGTGCCACGTCCAGGCCTTCCTGGGACACCTCCAGGGATGGGGACTCCAAACCTCCCTGGGCAGCCCCTGCCAATGCCTGGCAGCTCCCCGAGTGAAGAAATCCCTCCTGATCTCAAACCTGAACCTTCCCAGCTGCAGCTTGGGGCTGTTCCCTCTCCTCCTTTCCCTGTTCCCTGCAAGCAGAGCCCGACCCCCCCGGCTGCCCCCTCCTGTCAGGGACTTGTGCAGAGCCACAAGGGCCCCCCTGAGCCTCCTTTTCTCCAGGCTGAGCCCCGCCAGTTCCATCAGCCGCTCCTTCTCATAGGACTCACTCTCCAGACCCTTCCCCAACCTCACTGCCCTTTTTTCTCCAACTTTAGGGTCGGAGCCAAGCCACCTTTGGCATTTTCCTTGTCCCAGGCCTGGATGGTTTTAAACAAAGCCCTGACTTTGGCCATGACCCAAGGATGTGTTGAGTCATCCAAGGGTTCCAGTGCTTTGGGTGTTTTCTCATGGGTTTGGTCTTAAGCAAGACTTAAACCTTGGTCTCCTGACTCCAGCCTTGGTCTCCTGACCCAAACAAGTGTCACTGGGCATCTGTAACATCATCTTTAATTTGTGCAACTTGCAGAAATCGATGCAGGGTCCCCAGGACAGCCCAGGCCGGTGGTTAAAACGGCATCAGTTCAAACTTTCCTTGCCTGAATCCCTGTGATTGTGTTCCTCCCCACGGCACCGCTGTGTGATGACACTTCCCTATTGCAGTGCAGTTCTGCAGGTTAATTTATTTTTTCCAAGGCACTTTGCAAACATTAAGTGTTACATAAATCTCGGGTATTATTATCCACGAGATGCATTGATTTGCAGAGTGTGGTCGTATTGTCTGGATTTCTTTTTTCCTTTAAAAATTTCAATCCATTAGAAAGAAGGGGAAGAAGCGGGGGGAGCTCATGTAAGACCAAATAGTTCCATAAACACAGAGCTGAAAGTGGCTGATCAATGAGAAGGCAAACGAGGCCAATTGGGCATCAGCTGCTGCCTCCAGTTACGGTTTGCACTGGGGACTCTGGGCTGGCTGGGATTAGTGCATGAGTGTGGGGACCAGCTCCCACAGCAGTGGGATGTTTTCCTGCTTTTCCCTTAATTCCACGTCCCCTGTGCGACTCTGCTGCGCCCGGCTGCCTTTGGTTTTGGAAAGGATCAGCTCACTGGGAAAATCCAGTGCTCCCAGCAGTGGTGGTTATGCTCCTGTGGCACCGTTATCTCTCTGGGGACAGGGAAATACACGCCGGCATTTTGGGGGTTCTGAAGGCGACCAGGGGGAATAAATCACAAGGGAGCAGCGGTGGAGAGCAGGGCTGCTCCTACAGCTCCTCAGTGTTGCTGTAATTTACTTCGTCAGGAACAGCAGGACAGGAGAGATAACTGAATGCTTTCTGTTGGGGTGGGGGCTGACAAACGTGGGGGGTTATTTTTTGGCTGAGTGACACCGTAATGGCAAGCATTGTGTTCTCCATTTTTATTTGGAAAGCTGAGATGGAGTAAGCAGGGACTATCTGTCTTTTAGGCATGGAAAGGTGTCCCCTCCCCAGCTCCACTCAATCATAACTCTCCAAGAGTCATTGATTTACAGACAGCACCAAACCACCTGCTCGCTGCATCCCCAGGTTATTTCTTTTTTTGTGAGAAACTCTGAATTCTGCATTAGTGGGAGGCAGAAAGAGGCAGGGCAGTTGTAACCAGTGAGTTGCACCTCCCTTGACCCGCTGCCCTGGCTTGCAGAGCCCAGCTCTGTATTCCCAACTCACATCTGGGCTGGGACCAAGCAAACTTCTCTCATAGTCTGTAAAATCCTAAGGATTTGAGTGAATGGGATGAGAATTGCCGATCCTGGGGGAACCAGCTCTTGCCAGTGGCCCCTAGTTTGTTGACGGTTCAAGTGCTGAGTCTTTCTTGGAGCAGTCATCTCACTCCTCTTGGCCTGTGGATTTTCCCTGGAAAAGGGGATGTGTGGTGATGGCACCGGGCTCTTGCGTGTCTCTGCCCTGGATTCTCCTGCCTGTGCGGATCACTTGGATTCTGCCATGGTGCACCAGTTTCCCAGACACGGAAAAGTGCAGAAGCAATTGCTTTCCAGCAAGCCAAGAAGCCAAGCAGGGTGAGATTTTGTTTACTGGATGGGATTCATGTTTGCAGAAGTGCTTTGAGATTCCGGGCAGATGGACCCGACAGAAGTGCGAAGCGCTGTTGTTTCTCCTCCAGTGACAAGATGTGAACACTGAAGCTGCACTTGTAAGAAACTTCCCCCAAATCTGAAGTGTGCCAGGGTTTCCGAGCTGATCCTCCTTGGCTCTTGAGAAGAGTGGCCCTTGTGAGGCAGTAGATTACAGCAGTGCGCGGTGCTGGGAGCGGGATCTCTCTGCTGCAGAGCACACTCCCATTGTCCCAGCCACAGTTTGGTATTTGCCATAAGCCACGCGCTCTTATGAAAAACCATTTGCAAGATAAGTAAAGGAAAATGTAATCCCTGAGAGGAATGAAAGGTGCTTTGAAATGAATGGGGGATAATCCTTTTGTTGTCTGTTACAAATGCACTTTATTTCTGCATTATCTGAGCATGAGAATAGACTGTTCTCTCAACCAGCAAATCCACTGCAGCACCCTCTCCTCGGCGCTCAGACCCCGGTGCAGCGACGGAGCCGCCTCTGAACTCCCTCAGCTCGGCGGGTTGCAGAAAGGGCTCTTTTGAATTTCAAAATCCTGCCGGCGTGATTATTTTGGCGTTTGCACTGTGCAGAGTCTTGGCTTAAGTCGCGCTAAAGACGCGGGTTGGGATGCAGGAAGTGGTCCGAGGGATTTAGCTGCCTACCTGCCCCTGCCTTCCTATCCAAACAGGCAGGGAAATCTGCCTAAATTGCTTTAAAAAGCACAAAGCCTCTGCTCCAGGGACTTGTAGCCGGGGTCAAAGGATTTCTTCCATCTGCTTTCAGTGTGTTTTTCTTTGTTGGCAAATTTCTCTCAGCAAGTCCAAGCCCGTTGATTTATGCAAGGAGATGCTTCCAGGTTCTGCTGCACTTTGTGCCCCCTGTGGCAACAGCCAGGCCGGATCCATGCGGCCGCTCCAGCAGAAAGGAACGCTCAGAGCTTAAGGACTGAACACTGCAGGGCCTGGAATGGCAGCAGCTCTTTCCAGCTGGTGTTAAAGTGCTTTAGTTACTGCAGGCATTGATTCCAGGGGCCTGCAAAATGCATCCCAGCATGGCTTCTCCTTGGATTTTTAGTGAGTGACCAAAGTCCAGGTGATAACTCATGAGTCATTTGTTCACTCTGATTTTATTGTGTGCCATGCCCAGCCTCCAGCCAGCAGTTCAGCACTTCTATACACTCTTCCCTCTCTCCTGGTTTGATGCAGTTTCCTGTCATGGAAACGCTGGAGAGCTGGGATTTTCAGCCTGGGGAAGAGAAGGCTCCAGGGAGAGCTCAGAGCCCCTTCCACTGCCCAAAGGGGCTCCAGGAGAGCGGGAGAGGGACTGGGGACAAGGCCTGGAGGGACAGGACACAGGGAATGGCTTCCCACTGCCAGAGGGCAGGGCTGGATGGGATATTGGGAAGGAATTGTTCCCTGTGAGGGTGGGCAGGCCCTGGCACAGGGTGCCCAGAGCAGCTGTGGCTGCCCCTGGATCCCTGGCAGTGCCCAAGGCCAGGCTGGACGGGGCTTGGAGCACCCTGGGACAGTGGGAGGTGTCCCTGGCCATGGCAGGACTCTGGAATGGGATGAACTTTAAGGTCCCTTCCCACCCAAATGATTCCAGGATTCTGTTTCTACTCTGCACGGAAGACAGGATGCAGATTTTCTTTTTGGTTTTGCTTCAGGAAAGTCCTTGGGAGTGAGGTCTGTCCTGGACTGAGCTGCTGCACATCTGCAGGCTGGGCAGTGCCTTTTCCCGGGTGAATTCCCAGCAGCAAAGCTCTGTGCTCCAAACCATGGGATCCCACCAGGATCCCACCAGAGCCCACCTGTGCAGGGACCATGGTGGCTTCCCCTAAGCAGCAGGTCCTGGGGCTCTCATTATTCCCACCACCTATGGCAGGCATGGTTTTGGTCTTGGAATAACCCAGTTGCTTTTATTAAAACAATTATAGCTCTCATAATTTTTCTTTGCAAGCAGAGTAATTAGAGGAGAATAGGAAATTAATTAAAAAGCTAATTATAAAGCCCATGAATGTTGTTTTCGAATTTTTAATGAATTTACTTTTGCTAAATGCCGCCACTTCCATTTTTTTCAGCTCTGGTGGTGGCTGTAGGTGGGGAAACTGAGGGAATCAAAGTGTGGGTTCCTGGCGTGGCGTGGTGCCGTGCTGGCTGCTGAGGAGATTAGGACACAGATGATGGAAAGACACAGGAACAGCACTAAGCTGGCTGTAAGCCTGTTGTCTTCCAGCTCTTGCCATTACGAGGCACAAAGGAAATTCAGGTTTTCTGCCTCCTGGAGTCTCATGCCACCGTAATCTCAAACTAATCCCTTCAAACAAGCATTTCCCTGCCCTTGGAGCACGTTTGCCATGGGGTCTTGCTCTCTTGGGAGCCACGGAACGCTGCAATTAATCGGGGTGCTTAGGTGGCTTCTTCAAGACCACATTAGGCTCAGCAGCAATTTAAAGCAAGTGTCCACTGGTAAATGGTGAAAAGCACCCAGGGAAAAGCCGGGATGTTCCCGTGCATAGCAAACGATTCATTAGCATCCAGGCGATTACGCGGAATACCAAAATGACCTTGCAGTCATTAGGAGCGAGGTATGTTATGACTTAAGTTTAGAGGGACTTGCATTACAATGTAACATCTAATTAGTGTTACCTCTGCTAATTGCCACATATTGCTGAGGTATATAAAAATAAATGCCTGAGTGATACCGGGGCCAGCAATGCCGAGGCTGCGCCCGCGTTGCAACAGGGGGAGAAGTTTGCGGCCGTAATGAGCAGCAGCAGCTCGGTTCCCTCCGCTGGCAGCTCGTTAATGTGGCTCCTGTTGTCTGCTGAATGTAACGAGGGTTTTTGTGTGGGGACCGTGGTGTTGGGGTCTCCGGCGCCCTCTGTGAGGCTGCTGGAGCCTGGGTGGAACCACGGGAGGGGAATCCCTCCAGCAGCAGCTGGTGGTGGTGGCTCTGCCGAAAAGGTGCTCCTTGCACGAGGCTGCAGGCATGGATTTGGGGTCACAGCCTTCACCTGTGCTGCCAGCAATAAATCACCCAATCTTAGGATGGTTCAGGTGGGAAAATATTCCAAGATCAAGTCCAACCATCAGTCCAGTGGCGCCATCATGGGAGAGACCTCTGCTCCCAGAGGACAAGCACAGGATGAGAGGAAACAGCCTCAGGCTGCACCAGGGGAGGCTCAGGTTGGACACCAGGAGGAATTTCTCCATGGAAAGGGTGCTCAGGCCTTGGCAGGGGCTGCCCAGGGAGGTTTGGAGTGCCCATCCCTGAGGTGTCCCAGGAAGGCCTGGAGGTGGCACTCAGGGCTCTGGGCTGGGGACAAGGTGGAGATCAGTCACAGGTTGGACTCGATGATCCCAGAGGTCTTTTCCAACATTAATAATTCTGTAATTCTCTGTTCACCACTAAACCACGGCCTCAAGTGCCACCTCCAGCTGTTCATTGAACACTTCTAGGTTTGGTGACCACCAGTGCCCTGGGCAGTCTGTGCCACTGCTTGGCAACTCTTTCCATGCAGAAATGTTTCATAATATCTGATCTAAACCGTCCCTCGTGCAACTCACAGAAAGAACATAAAGGGAAGAAATAAAGGGAAAGTAAAGAGAAATGCTGAGGCTTTTGTCCCCAAGCGCCTGTGAGTCCTCTGCCCAAAGCTAAAACCTTTGGAAGATCAGTCTGTATGGATAAGCTAAGAATAAGAGGTGGGTTGACCAAGGAATGATCTCTGCAGGAGGCTGTGCTCTGGGTATTGCCATGTGTTGCTGATCAATTACGCTATTAAAAAAAAAATTTTGTCTTCATCCTGCCTTGCTGATGAGTGGCACACGTACAGGAAGGGAGGCTTGGAGTCCGGGGGGCAGACCAAGGGTGACGGTGTCAGGAACAGCTTTGCTGCAGCCAGGACAGTTTTCTTTCTACTGTAACTACAAATAAAGAGGTGGAAAGCCACTGGGAATGTTAAAAACAAAACTGTGCCTATCTGAATTCCTGGCTTCTGAACACTTTCACTTCTCAGCTTCACAACTCTTCAGTTTTCCAGCTGCCTGCGTGAAGTTTTGAGAGGGTTTTTTGGGTTTTTTTTATTGTTTGTTTGTGATTTGTTTTGGTTCTGTTTTATTGTCAACAACCAGGATAGGAGAAATGGGTCTGCTGATAATTAAAGTGAAATCTTTGTTCCGTGTGGTCTTTAGTCCTAAGATCATCATCAGAGCCAGACAGTGATATTTTGATATTCTAGACAATTTTTTTTTGATATCTAGAGGGAAGTTACAAAGCAGGGAAGGACGGCAGGCCTGGCAGTTTTATAATCGCTCTGTCTAATGTGCAGTATCATGGGACACCTCTCGGATGTCTCCACGGTGGCTTCTGTGTGCTTCAAACACGTGTGCTCCTAACTGCAGAAACCAGCTCCTGAATTAATGACTGCGGCTTCAAAGGACCCTCCCCCTCCCCAAGCTGGAGATCTGAGGGCCATCTCCAAGTGGGTGACATGCCTTTGAAAATTATGCAGCGCAAACAATAAACCTCATTAAAGAAAGTCAGCAAAAGCAGCTCAGCAACCCAGCCTGGGGAACGGACATGGTGGGGACACGACCCGGGATCTCTGTGCACGGCCAGGCAGTGCCAAAAGCTCTGTGTGGGAGGGCAAAGTGCAGGAGGGTCAAAAGTGAAGTGCCAAGTCCTGCCCTCGGTCACACCAACCCTCTGCAGAGCTCCAGGCTGGGAAGTGCCCAGGGGGAAAGGGCCTGGGAGGGGTGGTCAGCAGGGGCTGGACGTGAGCCAGGTGCTCCCAGGTGGGCAAGAGGCCAATGGCCCTGGGCTGTGCCAGCCCCAGTGGGGGCACTGGACCAAGGCAGTGATTGTCCCTCGACCCTGGGCACTGCTGAGGGACCTCCAATCCTGCATCCAGGTCTGGGCCCTCCCAACAAGAAGGACACTGAGGGGCTGGAGCATGTCCAGGGAAGGGTCTGGAGCAGCTGAGGGAGCTGGGGGAGCTCAGCCTGGGGAAGGGGAGGCTCGGGGGGACCCTCTGGCTCTGCACAGCTCCCTGACAGGAGGGGGCAGCCGGGTGAGGGTCGGGCTCTGCTCGCAGGGAACAAATGATGAGAGGAAACCGCCTCAAGCTGCACCAGGGGAGGTTTAGATTGGATACTGGAAAAAGTCTCTGCACCCTAAGGGTTGCCAAGCACTGAAGCAGGTTGCCCAGGCAGAGTCCCCAATCCTGGCAGTGCTCAGAAAACACGTGGCTGTGGCACATGAGGACACGGCCTGGGGCTGAACACGGGGCTGGTGTTGAGCTGAGGGTTGCATTTGATGACCTGAAAGTTCTTTGTGAGCCTTAGCAATTCTGTGATTCCGTGAATGCCCATCCCCGTGGGACTGTAGCATTCCCTCCGAAGAGCTGTTGCCAGGCAGAAGGAGCCTGGTGGGATGTGGTTCATGGGCAGCTGAGGAGCGTGGATGAGTTTCTTGTCTCCTGAAAAGAGTTGGGCAGTGCAGGGTGGAGCTGCTCACCTGCTCCTTCTTCATCATGGGGTTGTGGGGAGGGTTTTTCTAAGCAGAGAGAAATCAGTGCCTCAACAGGCAGCAGTTCCACATCGACCAGAACCTCTGTTAAAGTCTGGTCCACCTCACTGAGCTCCATCACCATCTCCAAAGAGAACCCACCCTCCCCATCAGGCTTGGGGCCAGCTTGGCCGCCCCAGCACTCTGCCCATTTTGAAATGAGGATTAATGAGTTCTTTCATCCGATACTTGTTTGAGATTTGCCATTTGGGTTCCTTTTAAACTAATTTTATTCTCCGTGTCACCGGCAATTTATGCAGCAAACGCAATTATTGGAGATGAACGCCTGCCACAGCTGAAGGCTACAAGTGCCACTTCCTCGGATGCGCGAGGAGCGGGGAGCTGGGGATTGGGGCGGGGGGGAGGGAGAAGGAATATTAGAAAAATAATCTTTCCCTACAATACTCTCAGAGCTGATACACACACCTTCATAAAATAGTAATTTAATTTTCCCAGTGCAGCACGAAAAGGAGATCTAATTATCCACTTCTAAATTGCTTCCTTAATTTTTCAAAACATGGCTTTTTGTTTATGCCTCTCTGCGAGCCCTGCTCGGAGCCTGCCATGGAGCTCACCTCCATCTGGAGGTCAGCGATAAAGCCACCTGGAAAGGAACTTGCTCCTGATGGCAGGTGTTGGAGCTCCTAATGCACCACGTGGGCCTTTTGTCCCCGCTAATGGGGCTTCTCCACAGGCGGCTCCGCTGGGCGACGCTGGGAATTCGGGAGGCAGCCCCGGAGCTCGGCTGGGGATGTGCATCAAACGTGGGCTCTTTTCTCAAGGTTTGCAGGAGTTTTGCTGCCTCAAAGCTCTGTGTTTCGCTGCTCTCTGGGTTTCTGAGTCTCGCTCGGCAGCGTTGCTACTGCCCCACGTCATCTCTGCATCTGTATCAAAGACTGTAATCCTCCGGAATGAAATTTGTGGAGTCTCCAAGAGATTCCCGTGGGCGCTGCCTTTTAGGGTGTTTATTTACCTTGTACCTGGACACTGTGTTCTGCCGAGTCCCCGAAGACCGGTGTTTCTGTGGGAAGCTCTTGTAAAAATCATCAGCTGTGTTTGAGACAAGCGTTTGAAAAACCTCCTGGTTTTGATCATGTTGAATTGTGCGCCTCTCCGTGCCTCATGTATTCTTCTCGTGGATTTCCCTAAAGTTCAGCTCACAGGCTTGCCTTTGGAATGTGAAATGATGTACACACACACCTCGTCTAATATTTACAGGATAAATACTAAGCTGTACTTCCGTGATAATCAGGAGCTCCTCAAGAACAGGTTTCAGGTGTTGGAGCTGACATGACACCTTCAATTATTTACTAGGAACTGGGTTTCAAACTGCTGGCTGGGGTTTGGGAGGGTATTCAGAGGGTCAAAACCTGGAGCTGTTCAGCTTGGACAAGAGAAGGCTTCCACTGCCTAAAGGGGCTCCAGGAGAGCTGGAGAGGGACAAGGGATGGAGGGACAGGACACAGGGAATGGCTTCCCACTGCCAGAGGGCAGGGCTGGATGGGATACTGGGCAGGAATTGTTCCCTGGGAGGGTGGGGAGGCCCTGGCACAGGGTGCCCAGAGCAGCTGTGGCTGCCCCTGGATCCCTGGCAGTGCCCAAGGCCAGGCTGGACGGGGCTTGGAGCACTCTGGGGTAGCGGGAGATGTCCCTGCCATGCCAGGGGGTGAAACTGGATGGGCTTTAAGGTCCCTTCCAATGACTCAACCAGTCTGTGATTCCACGATTCTATGAAAACAGTTCCCACGTGTGTTGTCCATATTTTAAACGTCCTTTTGTGCTGCATCCCACTGCTGATCTCCCCCTCTCTGTTCTCCCTGCCTTGTTGGGTCTGAGTTCTGCCCTGACAGCTGTAGGGATGGGGGTTTTTATTCCCTGATGATCTCAGTGGTGCTGGATTTTTTTTTTTTTAACCCCATTTCCCGCCTC
>WEIT01039414.1:304953-334649 GCA_013389985.1 Dryoscopus gambensis | reverse complement strand
CACCCACAGAAGGACTTTCAAATCTTTCAGGTTCCCTCCCCTCAGTGGGAGGTTTTGTTATTCTTTGTTATTACTCCTAACCTCTCTGTTTGTTAAATAAATAGTTACGTTTTCCCTTTCACCTTCCTCCGAGGAAAATTTTCTTTATTTTCTTGAACCTGATAAGAGGGGAGGGGTGGCATCTCCTTTGTAGGAGATGTTCCCCTTGGACATTTCCCTTAAATTTGGCCAAAACCATCACAGGGATGCACACACCCGCGTGGGTCGGAATTCCCACTCCTGCTGCGGGGCACGAGGGGGTCAGGACCGAGTGGGCCGGCGGCAGCTGCCAGCAGAGCTCTCCCGCGGAGCCTGGCTGCTCGATAATGCTCTAATTAACTACTGCAAACTTCAGAGGGCCCAGCTAACTCTAATTGAGAGATCAACAGAGGCTGCAATGAAGTTAGATGTGCATACTAATTACTGAATTATCTAACACCTGCTTTGGAGAGCAGCACCAAAATATAAATACATTTTGCATTGTAAGGGCCTTGCTTTGAGGAAGGCGAGATCTTGCCTCGTCAGACACATCTCAGATCCCTCGCGCTGGCTGCATCTTCCCAGAGGCTGCAAAAGCTCTCTCCTTTATTTTTAGGCAGGGTAGTGAGGCTGTCATGTTGCAGGCTCAACTTGCACGGAGCCAATTAAGCAGGAGTCCAAACATTAACTCGGATGCTCCCAAGGTGGCGGTGAAGATGATGATGATGACGATGACGTCCTTCGTGAGGCCCTGGTGAATTCGTGCGGCGCTCCAAGCTTCATGTCAGTGTCCAAATGACACTCAATTTGCTGGCAGCTCCCAAAGCTACTCTAAAAAAAGAGTATAAAAAAAGGAGGATTCATTTTTCAGCTGCTGAGTGGCAAACACAAAGTTCAAGTGTCCCAGGCATTAGCGCAGGGATTCGCCAAAGGGCTGTGGCCAAGCGCTCTTGGAGTGGGGAGGAGAAACAAGGGAGGGGAGAGGAAAAGCTGGTTTGGGTGGTTTTTTATTATTATTATTCCGTTCTGTTGGGTTTTTTTGAATACTGATCTGAGGTGCGATTTCCACATCATCAGCTCAGTCAGCCGTCACCAGCAGCCCTCTGAAGGCAATAATTTTCTGCTAAGCAATTTTGTCACCATGCTGGAAGGATAAACGAAACCAATGTTTCAGTGCTTTGTCCAGCCTGGAATCAGCATGTGGCGCATCTTCCCTCAACAAGTGGTTATTCCCTATTTTCTTTTGTTGAGGATTAAGCCGCTTACCATGGAAAACGCGTGAGCTTTGCTATTTCCTCCCCCTTTTTTCAGTATATTTGCTTAAGTGAGACTCGTTGGCTGTTTTGATGGTTTCAGTAGTGCCATCTCCATTTGTTATGGAGCTCGTTGGATGCTTTCCTGCTGACAGCTGACTATTCCATCCCTCCTGAAAGCAGGAGCTGCCGTGGAGCCTCCTGCTCTCAAAACGCTGCTTTGATGTACAAAGCCTTGAAATCCAAAATTCTCGACTGTACTGAGCCAGAGCCAGGCCGGGGAGGGGGTCTGCAGAGCAAAGAACCTCCTCTTCGGAGCCCCATCCTGACTCTAGGCTCTTTCCTCGCCCTCTTGGAAAGACAGACACAGCTTGTCCATCGCTGCCTTGTCCCAGCAACCCTCTCCTCTTGCTCCTGATCGAACGGCCTCACATGCACACCCACATGCATCCTCACATGCACCCCTCGCATGCATCCCTCACATGCACCCCCACAAGGTGTCTGCACTATTTTGGGAAAGGGGTTGTTAGAAATTCCCCTCTCGCTCCTCTTACCCGCCGCAAACTGGGATTATTGACTGCCCGTGATGCTAAACTTCCCTCAGCCTGCTGCTTACTTGGAAAATCTTTCTGTAACTGCAGTTGCCAAGCAACTGTCAGCTGTATTTCCAAGATGCTCAGGCCGCCTTCAAGATGTTTGGACCCAAGTGCTGCCGCTCTGCTCTCCCAGACTGCCATTTTCCCCGGGCAGGGAGCTTTGGGAAGGCCAGGCAGCATTCTTCCCATGCCGACATTACCTTCCCAAATGTTTTCCCAAAGCTCTCTGCCCACTCAGCTCATTGATTATGCTGCTGGTTGGGCTCCGAGGCGGTGCCTGGCTCTCCCTGCAGCATGTGCTTGGACACCTGGCATGATATTGAGTGTGAGAGAGAGTTGGAAATCCAAGTGTTGCCCCTCATCACTAGTAAAAGCATTCCAGTCATGGTTTTTTCTTCTTATGAAAAAAAGTGATTTTTTGTAGGAGCTAAGACAATTAAAAGACAGAAAAGTGGGAGGTGTAGGTTTAGATGAGATATTAGGCAGAAATTTGTTACTATGAGTGGTGAGAAACAGTGCCCAGAGCGGCTGCGGACTGCCCATCCCTGGAGGTGTTCAGGGCCAGGCTGAGCAGCCTGGCCTGGTGGAAGGTGCCCATGGCAGGGGGTGGAACGAGGTGGGCTTGAAGGTCCCTTCGCAGCCACGCATTCCATGATGCCGTGATCGCACCCTGGAGCCGGTGCCCGCGGTGCCCCACGGACGCTGTGGCAGGCGCAGTCGGCTCTCGGGGTGCTGTGGGCTCATGTGCCAGGCTCCAGTCCCCCATCCCCACTGGGGAATGCAGCTGCTCCAGGGGGTTTTTCCGCAGCGGGAGCCCAGCGGTGTCCGGGCCGGTCTGCGCAGGACGGGAGGGACGGCGGAAAGGAGAAGCCCATCAAACTCTGCCTGCAGAAGTGCTCACGAGCAGCCTCGCTCTGTCCGTCCGTGGCCACGCGCGGCTCCGCTCCCTTCGGCGCCAGCCGGTTCCATTTGGGTTAATAGAAGGAATCTCTGTTCCATTAGGTGCATTACAGTGACAAAGCGCCGAGGGAGAGGGAGCTGGTGCCTGTCAGCCGCCCGAGGACCGGGCTGTCACTTGTGCCATCAAGCCTTCCTACTTATTTGCAATTTTATTTTCAGATGTGATTGACATCTGGAGGCTCTGACATTCTCGGCACAAACATACAGCCTGTTATTATGCTTGCATTAACATTTTGATAAACACACAGTGCAGCATTGAAAAAGTAATTACATGTCATCACATCTCTGCCTCATCAAAGAAAACTTTGCCATGTAATTGCTCCAAGATTTACCCAGGTACAATGTGCTGCTTCCAGTAAAGGCTCCCTTCTCCTGAAGAGCTTACATTTACCTTTTAAGATGCACAATATCTTCTCCCCACGGGGCTTTCTAGGGCTAAAATAAACTCGGCGATATAATTTACCTTTCCATAAATATGTTGGGATATTAGAGCGTGGTACTCTTTGCATAATATTTATTTAAAGCTGGAAGTAAATATGCTGTGTATTATATGGGCGAAGCTATCAGGGGAAGTTTTTTGCAGACAGGTAGAAATAGCACATTGTTACCCCGGCTCCTGCATTAGCACAAGGGCCCTTTGCACTTGTATTTATATGGGTACTTCTCACAATGACATCTAATTTTACAATAAAGTGAGCTTAGCTGAAGCGCCTCGCTGCAGATTCTAAAATATTGGCTATTTCCTCGCTTGTAAAGGACTTTTCTGATGGGTCTCTGAAAGAGGTATTATATGGAAGAATACAAATAATTTCAAGAGGGTTTTTTTTTTCCCTCTGCCTTCAGAGCCGAGTAAGGAAGAGAAAACCTCTTTGATGTTCAGTCAATAAATCTTGTGAGATAGGTGCTGAAAGACCTGAATAAAGGTAGAAGGGAAAAGCAGTGTATGATGATAAACCAGGTGAAGTGGTCACTGGGACAATTGGTGGCCGTGGAGTGTTTCAGACTCTTTTCTTTAAGGTGCTCTGTGCTGGCCGAGGCACATCCCTCCTGCCGGGGAAACCAGGATGTTTCCACTGCTGCCTTATGGGATTTCATCCCTTTTGCTAAAGCAGGGCTCATTTGGGCTCTGGAATCACAAGTTTTGTGTCATGCCCCCAGCTTTGATGGGACTGAACCCTGGTATTTCCTAACAGCAGGTGAAGAGTTGAATTTGGTCTGGATGGTTCAGTTCTCACATTACAAGGTTTCTTCGTGGTCTGTGGTTACTGGAGAGATGTGGAGGCTCACGCACTGCAAAATTGGCCTAGGGCTGCTTCTGGAGTGGGGAATAATTCTTTTGGATTGCTCACGAGAGGAGCCTTAGGAACAAATCCTTTGGGAAGCCTCTTCTCCCTCACTGTCGGAGTGAGGAAAATGAGTGAGGAATGGCCCGAGCAGTCCCTGCCTCCCATCTTCTCTCCTCTGCCTTTACCAGGGCCTCCGGTGCCAAAGGAAAATATTCCCCTTTCTTCTGCGGGAACAGGCTTGCTCTGCTTTCTCCTGGAGGTGTGAGGGAAATGATTTCGTTTTCATCCAGTGTGGTCAGGGAATCACAGAATCACTAAGATTGGAAGAGATCTTTGAGATCATCAAGTCCAACACCATCCTCTGAGCCCCACCACCACGTTCACTGCTAACCCGCATCCCCAAGTGCCACACCCACGTGTTTTCTGAACCCTTCCCTGGGATGGTGACTCCACCACATCCCTGTGCAGTCTGTGCCAACGCTTGACAATCCTTTCCATGAAGAATTTTTTCCTAATATCTAATCTACACCTCCCCTGGCACAACCTGAGGCCATTTCCTCTCATCCTCTCAGTCTGAGCCTGTCGCTGCCAGGTGGGACAGGATTTGTGCCAGCCTTAGAGCTGCCACCACCTGAGCATATTGGCTTTTCCAAAAAAACAACTCCCTTTCCTCCCTGGGCCTGGAGCCGGCTCTAGCTGAGGTGCCTGGCACTACCCAAGCAAGGCAGCACCTCCGGGGGTTGGGATCCCCCAAATCTCTGCCCTCTGGGGGATATTCTTTCTCCAGGGGATGCCAGCACGGATGGAGCGTGGACTCCTGCTCAGGAGCTGCCGTGTGCCAGGCAGGGAGCTCAGCATCCCTGACCTTGCTGGGAATGACCGGTGCCGTGGGAAGCACCAGGGCCGGCCGGCGCACGATCCCGAGTGTGTTTAATGGTTGGATAATGCCCCGTTAATGTCTATTAATCCTCTCAGGAGCTTGGTATTAGCTCAGCTTTAGCACTAGACTGAGTCACTGCTCTAACAGGATGCACCCGGGCAGGGGCTGGGAACATCTGTATCTCACATCTGTATTACTGTGATTATAGGCTTGTGGCCTATATACAGTGTCTATGAAATTAGATCTGGTATTATACCTCCCGAGCAGCTGCGGGGGTTAATTCCCTCTCCTTCCTGCTAATGAGGGCTGGAAGGGCTGGAGGAGTGACCCTGGGAGCTGCTCAGGGATCGTGTGTTGCCAGGGCTGGGGACGCGCTGGATTGGCCCTGGGGGTGGGGGGAGATGCCAGGCTCGGACCTGCTCTGCTGAAGGGCAAACAACTGGCTGGGCAAGCAAAGCTCAGCCAGGAGTGTTCGGAACACTCAGGCACAGGGTGGGATTTTTGGGATTGTCCCGTGCAGGGGCAAGAATTAGACCCAATGACCCATGTAGGTCCCTTTCCAGCTCAGGGAAATCTATGGAAATCTGTGAATTACAGCACAGGGTGGTTTTTTGTTGTTCTGTTTGGCCTTCTGCCCTTCTTGCCTACTGTGAGGAACGGCTCCCTGGATTTTATTCTTTTCCATCCTGATGAGCTGTGAGTTTCTGCTTTGCCCAAAAGCTTCAAAGCGAGGTGCCCCAAACCCGCAGCGTTGTAGCCATGAGGCGCTGAGGGATTTGATTCGCTCAGGTGAGACCTCACTGCAGAGCTGCCTCCAGCCCTGGGGCCCAGCACAGCAAGGAGCTGGAGCCCCTGGAGCCAGTCCAGAGGAGGCCACGGAGATGTTCCAGGGCTGGAGCCAGGCTGGGAGAGCTGGGGGTGCTCACCTGGAGAAGGGAAGGCTCCAGGGAGAGCTCAGAGCCCCTTCCAGGGCCTAAAGGGGCTCCAGGAGAGCTGGAGAGGGACTGGGGACAAGGGATGGAGGGACAGGACACAGGGAATGGCTTCCCACTGCCAGAGGGCAGGGATGGATGGGATATTGGGAGGGAATTGTTCCCTGGGAGGGTGGGCAGGCCCTGGCACAGGGTGCCCAGAGCAGCTGTGGCTGCCCCTGGATCCCTGGCAGTGCCCAAGGCCGGGCTGGACGGGGCTTGGAGCAGCCTGGGATAGGGAAAGGTGGCCCTGCCCGTGGCAGGGGTGGGATGGGGTGATCTCTAAGGTCCCTTTCCAACCCAGGCCAGTGTCTGACTGTGGGATTTGGGCAGCAGCAGAGCCTGGCTGTTGTCTTCCAGCAGGAACACATGCACACTGACGTAGGAGCAGCCAGGGAAGTCCCATGTGCCATCCTGGCCTGTCACTGTTTATTGCATTACTTATCCCAAGGAGCTGTTGCAAGTGGCTCACGATGCCTCTTCATCTTTTCCGTCCTTACCCATTTACTTTCAGAACATTTACATTTAAATCTGTGTTTCTGCAGAAGCTTTACAGGAAAGCAGCATTGGACCAAAAAAAAAAAAAAGAAAAAGGAGAGACTCTAAAATGCATTTTTCATGCTCCTTCATACTCTATTGATTTTGTTTTCCTCATTTTTTCTTATAAAGAGAAGGTTTTCTAATACATTTTTCAGAAATAAAAGAGTCAGCAGTTCTACCCTCCTAAAGCAATAGTTATTCACCGAGATTACAAACAGAATTTGGGAGGGAGGGCTATTTATATAAATTTCCCTTTTCAATGAAATGAATATGGTGAAAAGCAGGCAGCTCCAGAGCCGTGTTCCCAAGCAGGGAGTTCAGAGCCTGAGCTTCCCCTTTGCCTGGACTGCTGGTGTTGGGCAACACTTCACTTCCATGAAATCATGGAATATCCTGAGCTGGGAGGGACCACCAGGATCATCAGTGCAGCCCCTGGCCCTGCACAGACCCCCCAACAACCCCACCCTGGGCACCCCTGGCAGTGCTGCCCAAACGCCCCTGGAGCTCTGGCAGCCTCGGGGCCGGGCCCATTCCCTGGGGAGCCTGGGCAGTGCCAGCACCCTCTGGGGAAGAACCTTTCCCTGATATCTGAAGGATATTCCTTGATATCCTACGCTGTGCCCACGTGTGAGAGCCGGCGAGGAGGGAGCTGCAGCCGCCCAGCGCTTCCCTCGACAAGCACCTCGTAGGCAAAAATCAGTTTTCTCTTGTCAGGAGGCGAGAACTTATTTGTAAGCACAGGATTGCTGCGGTTTGACATCACTGATGTCCAAAATTCCAGCTCCTGGTTTGAAATGGCTGTTTTCAAATGCTGTTTGTGTTGGTCTGTTTGAAGAAGGAAAGGGAGAGAAAAACAGGACGACAAGCAGCATGTCAAAGTTATTGAGAAGAATTGCTGTCACTGCCTTGCCTGCCTAATCTCCCTGGGTTTTTTCTTTCCAGTTAGGGACTGTTTCTGAAATCTTGATAGTATTGGGTGGTTTTTTGCATCTGTGAGCATCATTATTTTTGCTGCATCAGAAAAAAAAGAATCCCAGGCCCTCTGTGTAGCTGCATTTTGCTGCAGCCAGCCATGGATCTTGGTTAAACTCCTGGAGCCGGCCAGCAGCTGCCAATGACAGTCAATAATGTGCCCTTTTATACAAAATCTGCCTTCTCACTTTGGTGGGAAACAAATTGGAGCTCATCTCCTAAATGACAAAGTTTGGCTCAGAGGCTCTGCTCCTTTTTTTGTGTGTTTGGCTCTGGAAATATTGAGCTGGGGTCAGACAAGGGAGTGCTCTTGTGCTCCCACCTCAGGCACTTGGAAATGAAGAGGTTTGGGCAAATAACACAAGTTTTTAATTGAAACCTCATATTCCACCTTCCCTCCACCCTCATCTTTATCCTGCCGCTATTATTAAAAATAATAATTAACATTAATAACAACGTTGCTATAATCATTTTTATTTATGATGAGTTTTGCTTGCTAAGTGCCTCTGGAATGTCCGTGCTCCCCCTTGCTCTGAGTCTCTGCAGCCTGTCCCCATTTGCTGCAGAGGAGCTCTGCCTTCCTGCCTTCTTGCTCAGGGTTATTTCCTCCTCCCCCACTTTTGCGGACCAAGATGTCTTTGCCAAGTGCAGGAACCTCCCCCTTCTATTTATCCTTGTTCTTTGTAATCTCGTACAATGTAGCTTAATCAACCCACCGGTGCTCGGCTGAATCCTGTCTGGGAGACACAAAGGAATTAAAGAGGTTGAGTGTTGAAAAGCTTTTTCCAGCGTCTGAGTTGCCTCTGGCAGAGCTGATCCTTGCGCTGGGCGCTGTGGGGATCAGCCCCCACCTGGGCACGGGGGCGCTGCCAGCCCCTCAGTTTCACACTTACCCCCTAAAACGTGCCCATCGGGAGGCCGACCGTGACCCAGAGCTCCTGAGGAGCACCAAGGGGGCTTTTGGGGGAGCAGGAAGGGACCTGGGGGTCCTGGCCGAGGGCAAGCTGGCCGTGAGTCAGCAGTGCCCTGGCACCCAAAGGCCACTGCGCCCTGGGGACACCAGGGAGGGACCGTCCTGCTCTGCTCTGGGCTGCGCGGCCTCGCCTCCAGTGCTGGGGGAACTCTGGGCACCACAGTGTAGGAAAGATCTAAAGCTGTTAAAAAAGCATCCAAAGGAGGGACATGGGGACGGGGAAGGGCCCGGAGGGGCCACACGAGGAGCAGCTGAGGGTCCTTGGCAGAGGAGATGAGGGCAGAGCTCAGCGGGGCTGCAGCTGCTCCTGAGGGGCAGCTCCGATCCCTGCTCCCTGGGACAGGGACAGCACCCAGGGAGTGGCTGGAGCTGTGCCAGGGGAGGGTGAGATTGGATTTCAGGAAAAGGTTCTTCCCCCAGAGGGTGCTGGCACTGCTCAGGCTCCCCAGGGAATGGGCACGGCCCCGAGGCTGCCAGAGCTCCAGGGGCGTTTGGGCAGCGCTGCCAGGGGTGCCCAGGGTGGGGTTGTTGGGGGGTCTGTGCAGGGCCAGGGGCTGGGCTGGGGGATCCTGTGGGTCCCTCCAGCTCAGGAGGTTCTGTGATTGTGACTCTGGGTGTCTGTGCCCCAGCTGGTGCCCAGGCTGGCAAGAGGAGGCTGGGGCTGGGGCTGGACTCACACCCCGCAGGTGTCTGAGCCATGACCCCGCTCACGCAGCCCTCGGAGCTGCCTTCCCTCTGTCCCTGGGGAAACTGCCCTTTAATTCCACTCCCATCTGCCCTCCCTCCCCTCCCAGTGCTGATCCCAGACCCAGCCACTCTCAGAGCAGCTCGCATGGCATGGAGGTGCCCCATGGGAACTTTGCCTTCCTACGTCCCATTGGATTCATTAATAACAACATTATGTTACGATGTTTTCTCCTTGTATTATTCTATAGATCATTTTTATTATGTAGATACAAACCCTTTGATATTGTAATTGTGAAGTACACGTTATGAAGACAAATGTGTTTGGCTTAATGAGAATGGATTGCCAATAAAAGCTGAAATAGAGGAAAGCATTTTATTATTTTTTTTAGCATTAGCCCTCGTAGAAAGTGTTGTCAGACTGAGCAGGCAGCAGAAAAGAGCCGCGATGCAAAGAGTCTCTTTAGTCTGTTGATAGAGCATTGGCTTCTGGAGTGTTGTGCTTATTTGGTTAAAAATAAACCACCTCAGGTGGCTGCAAAACTGAGAAAATCAGCGAAAGGATGAAGTGAAGTGTGATGTGTGCACTGCAGAGGTGGAGCTGGATCACTCCCAGAAACCTGGAAATTCTTTTGGAGAAACTCCTGAGTTTGCAGGTCTGTCTGGTGAGGGCAGAGCATGAACTCCGTGGGGCTGGTGAGCTGCTGGATGCCACAAACTTGGAGGGACTGGTGGTCCTGGGGTCCCAGGAGAACAATGTTCTAGAGGAAGGATGCCATCAACAATTTGCCTGAAACAGAGAGGTCAGAGCGTTGTCCAAGACATGAGGAGATCTTTGCTGTGGGCAAACTACAGAGAAAGTGTGGGGTGAAGCCATAAAAGACAAAAGCCGTTGGTTTGTCGGAGCACGGGCGTCTCCAAGCCCCTTTATCGTCCTTGCAGGGCCTGAAGGAGCTGACAGGAAAGATGGAGAGAGACTCTTTACAAGGGCCTGGAGGGACAGGACACAGGGAACGGCTTCCCACTGCCAGAGGGCAGGGCTGGATGGGATATTGGGAAGGAATTGTTCCCTGGGAGGGTGGGCAGGCCCTGGCACAGGGTGCCCAGAGCAGCTGCGGCTGCCCCTGGATCCCTGGCAGTGCCCAAGGCCAGGCTGGACGGGGCTTGGAGCAGCCTGGGACGGTGGAAGGTGTCAGTGCCCATGGCAGGGGTGGAATGGGATGAGCTTTAATGTCCTTCCCAACCCAAACCATTCCAGGACAGACCTGACCTGAACCACCCTGCAGTGGGGTGGGGCAGGAGCATCCCTGTTCCTGCTTTGCAGACGGAAACGGGAACTCTCGCCGCATTCGGGGAAGGACCCAGCATTTCTGGGTGCCAAAGGCCCCCTCCCAGGCAGGAGCAGTTTGCACAGGGCAGGAAGGGCAGCACACGGACAGGCAGCTCCAGGCCGGGCTCTGCTCACCTGCACGCCCGGAGCTGCCAGCCCAGGAATCGCCAGCGAGCAAACAGATGGAAGGAGCCCTCTCCCCATCTGATGCCAGAGCAGATTTAATCAGCTCACACTTCCCTTTTCCACCTGGCACAGACACCGGGAAATGGATCTTGATTTGCGTCCTCCCAGCTCTCCCCGTAGACTCTTGACATCTTTGTTTTCTTGCGACTCAACAGCAGCAATTGCAGCCCAGCACTCTGCCACCTGTCGCAGGGACGCGCCCGGTCCCTCCCTGGCTGTCACTGCTTTGCTTCTTGATTTTTTGACTCTGCATTTTTTGGGGGGGGGGAGCAAGGGGAGGCAGGATGGACATACGACAGGAGGAGGAAGAGCGCTGGCCCAGTGCTGCAACTGTTGGCTTTTTATGCCTGCTTCATTTCCATGCTCCCTGTCTTTCTTCCCAGCTTTAAAAAATTATTTAGGCTCAGCTTTGTCCCAAATATTGCTAAAAGTGGGGCTGTTCCACCCTTGTAGGTGTTGCTGTTGCTTGCAAACTTCTTAATATTTCATGTCTTGTGTTTTTGGAACCCACCTCTTGGAACTGGTTACTGAACGTCAAAGCTGTTTTCAGTAGGCAACAGAAGGGGAAAAAAAATCCCAAATGCCCTCAGGCACCATATTAAAGCTTAAAAGGATGGGGTTTTTTTCATTTGAGATGGGAAAATGAATGAAAACCCCAGCAAGGGAGTGTTGTTGCATGGGAAGGACGACCCCAAAAGAGTCCTGCTTTGGTAATGGCCTTCAAGGAGAGCAGCCTCTGTTGTTTGGATGGGGAAACTGAGGCACAAACCCAGGCTGGTTTGTGGGAGGAGGAGAGAAGCCAAGCCTCACCTGCTGCACACAGTGGCCTTTGGACGCAGTGTCTTCCTGTTGGAAAAGGGATTAATTCATATTGCCTAAAAACCATCCCCATGTGAAGCGAGGGAGGGGAAAGGTCCCCCCCTGCCTGTGCTGTCACAGGCATTTGTGTGTCTCAGCAGAGCTGTCAGAGTTAAATCCAAACACAACCATTGGAGCCAAGGAAACTGAGAAGTGGAAAGTATTTTATTAACATTCTGCTATTGATTTCTTAATGGCTTTTCTTCCTGGAAACAGGCAAATATTTACTCTGCTTGGAAAGGTGCTCAGGGCAGGGGCTGGCGATGGGGCAGGGGCTTGGGGTGCCATGGAGGTGTCCAAAGCTGAATCCAACCTGCCCCTGGAGAGGAAATGCCCAGTGAAGAAAGTACAGGAACTTTGGCAAGGTTGGATTCGGTTTCCACCCGCGCGCGCTCCTTCCCCCTCGAACATTTCTGTTATTTTAAGCTTTCGTCACAGCAAGGGAGGAGAAAGAAAAAAAGAAGAAAATCGCTTTCCACTTGCAAATGATTCTATAAAGCACATCAGTGCTGCAGTGCGAGGCAAGGAATCCGGGATAATAACACCAACCTGGAAGGAAACTCATCCGTTCGCTTCGCCTCCGCCCCGCCGGTGGCAAAGGGATGCATCAAACCCGGCTCTGCTGGCTCCTGGCTGTTCCACTGAGCAGCCCAGTGGCCTGGAAAGCTCAGCACCTTGTTTGCTCTGCTCCTGGCTTCTGATTCTTCTCTCTCCCCACCTCATTTTTTTTTCAGGACTCTGTTATATGAATATCCTTGACTTAATTTGCATTGCATTAGAGTAAAACATTTTAAATTTCTTCACAGCAGAAGTAAATCTGACAGACTTTATGAAGCCATTATACCTGCAGGTATTTTATACTTTTAAAATACATTCTTGTCAAGCTATCTTAATTATATTATTATATGTACTTTTGAACTCGGATCCACTCTCGGGTGATATATTACGCTTCTGACAGTGCCGTCCTAAAAAGCTACAATTTATATCAAAGCTTTGTGGCTGAACAAAGATGTATCTATTATGGATTTGGGGGAATTTATTAATTTACTGTTTTGGAACACTTATTCATTGACAAAGCTTGCTGGCTTTAAATTTCCAGTGGGCAATTATTGTGTGCAGCATTTCCGTGGCTTTGGAGGTGTTGGGATTGCAGCTGAGAAGGCAGGAGAGCAGCTGGAGGTACGGAGTGCTGGAGCCTTTGCCTGGCTTTTATCTGGGGCCAAAGTTTACAGCACTGCCCGTTCCTGTGCCAGTGTCCACAGTGGGATCCCCTACGGACACCCCAGTGCTCTGAAGGGCCTGCCCTGGCAAAAAAGTCTTCACTGGGTCCTTCAACAAAACTATTCAGTGCTGGAAGCAGAGGGGAGTTCAGAGCACGCAAGTGAAGCTCTTTGCTGCAGCACAAACCCTGTTTGCAGGAGGGAGTTTGCTCACAGAAATCAGAGAATTCCAAATTGGCCTGGATTGGAAAGGACCTTAAACCTCATCCAGTCCCACCCCCTGCCACGGCAGTGACACCTTCCACTGTCCCAGGGTGTTCCAAGCCCCATCCAGCCTGGCCTTGGGCACTCCCAGGGATCCAGGGGCAGCCCCAGCTGCTCTGGGCACCCTGTTCCAGGGCCTGCCCACCCTCCCAGGGAACAATTCCTTCCCAATATCCCATCTAACCCCGTCCTTGTCCTGTCATTCCAAGCCCTTGTAAAAAAGTCTCTCTCCATCTTTCTTGTCAGCCCCTTTAGGCCCTGGAAGGGGCTCTGAGCTCTCCCTGGAGCCTTCTCTTCTTTGGGCTGAGCACCCCCAGCTCTCCCAGCCAGGCTCCAGAGCAGAGGGGCTCCAGCCCTTGGGGCATCTCCGTGGCTTTCTCTGGCCTTTTTCCAACAGAAGAGCAGAGCAGAGGGGGAATCTGTCCTGTTGGCTGGAGCTGTGTTTGGGTGTCCCAAGAACTGGGCCTCAGGAGGGGACAGGGGGCTGCCCATGGAGTTGCTCATTCCCATGGCCATGGGCACAGACTGTGCCCCTCCCAGGCCTTGGGGTTATCACCCAAAAAAGAGGTTGGTGGTAAATCTTTATCAGTTCGATATTCCCTAATGGAGGGGGTTGAACATTACTCCAAACTCTTGGTGAATGGTTTTCCTGCAAAGGGAAGCCACGTGCTCACCCTGAATTCCATTATCCAGTAAATCAGCCCGTGGATGTGGGAGAGCTTCACTTGCCACTGGCAGTGGGGTTGGAACGAGGTGATCTTTAAGGTCCCTTCCAACCCACATCACTGCCTGGCTCTGTCCTTCTATCAAATATTTGTTAAGATGTGAAAAGACCTCCATGATCATCAAGTCCAACACATGACCAAACACCACCTTGTCACCCAGACTGTGGCCCTAACTGGACACCTCCAGGGATGGTGACCGACCCTGGGCAGCCCCTTCCTACACCTGACAACCCTTTCCATGAAGAAACTCTTCCTGACGCCCAGCCTATGGTCTGCAAAGAGCTGGGCCAGTGACATGGAGAGGTGAAAGTCCTCTCCATCCTTCTTTTACAAACTCCTCCCCAAATCCATGCAGTGTAGGAGCTGGTGTGAGTTGGACAGTCGAGATAGATGGAGACGAGAGATCTCTGGAGTCAGGTCTTGGAGTATGCAGTTTATTGCAAAGGGCGTGGGTGCAGGAGTGTAAGAGCAAGAGAGTGCAAGTGAGAGCAAGAGTGTAAGAGAGTAAGAGTAAGAGCATAAGGGGGTAAGAGAGAGAAGTTCTCATTACAATACAATAAATCTTCTTCTGTGCTGAATATTCTAATTTCCACTAACCAATCTAGTACAAGATACAAATCCTATAGCATTTACATACAGCCCATAAGAATCATTGTATTACCATACTACGTTATATTTTAAACCCTAAAAACTGCTCTTTGGAGCCCTTCTGCCAGGCTAGTGGGGTCTGCTCTGACCCTTGGACCTGTCTGCAAGCAGAGGGGATTGTTCAATCAAGAGGGGATTGCCTTCAGCCGGCCATGCCATTGTTTTCCTGTTGTTCAGTAACTGAGGCTTGGTATCTCAAAGCTTGCCTTCATTTCAATCTCGCTTATATACACATATATATACTCAAAATCATTTGCCAGGCAATCATATTTATAAGGCTTTCCTGTTTCATCCTCCCCAACAATGCTGGATCTGAGGTTTGGGGCTGGCAGCAGCAGCAGCTCTTTGGGCTCCCTTGGTCATTCTTCCTCCTACTTAACAGCGAGAAATGAATGGATCAACAAAAGTTCCAAACCTCATTAAACGGCATCAGCTTCTCCCCTGATGAGCTCCCGTGGATGGGAGGTGTCAGCTGAAGTGGCTGCAGGTGAGGGGAACATCCCCCGTCCCCGCTGGGCGCCGGCAGCCCCAGGAGAGCCAGGGCTGGAGGCGCGGTGAGCCAGGAGCGTTTATTCATGAACCTCTTTCTCCAGGGGCTGCTCTGCCCCCACCTCTCCTCGTAGTAAGGAGGCGAGGAGGACTGGAGGACCAGCATTAGACTTTCTGCTCTGAGCAATCACCAAAATCCACTCAGGAAGTTTAATTGCTTCAAGTAAAACTCATAAATATCGACAGGGCACAAAGCACTTGAGCTGGCAATTTTCTTCACTGCTGTCTTAGGATTCAAACAATATTTTTCATTCCCTATTGTTGTTCTAAAGGTTTTGGAAGAGCACTGATTTTTTTTTTTTTTTGGTAATTTTTTTTTCCTCTTCAAGCCTGCACTTCCCTCCCAAAACATGTTCCAGTCAAGTTCATTGAAATTGTCTTGGTATTGTCAGAAAAATCAGTTTGACTGCTTCATCTTGTAAAACTTTCAAAGCTAAAAATTAACTGACATTTCCAAGTGAAATGTCATTTTGCTCCAAATAAATAAATAAATAAATCCAATGTTTTGACATTTTTAAAGCACTCTTCCTTTGTAAAAGGGAAAGAAGTTCTTTAAATGAAAGTCGTGTCAAAACTGACTTTTCTTCCATCGTTTTTTGCTCAGAGAAGTTTTGACTTTTATGGATTTCTCTCTGTGAGAAGAAACTGAGTGGGTCACCTGTGGGGCCGGGCTGGCCCCAGGAGTGACTGGGGGGGATCCTTTGGGGATCCAACCAGTGTGGAGAGGCACTGGAGGAAATCTTGGCTGGGCAACTGGATGGTTCTGCATCCCTGGCTGCATATAAATATACATTTCCCACCCCTGGAAGTGTCCCAGGCCAGGTTGGACGGGGCTTGGAGCACCCTGGGACAGGGGGAGGTGTCCCTGCCCATGGCAGGAGGTGGAACTGGATGGGCTTTAAGGTCCCTTCCAGCCCAAACCACTCTGGGATTCCATGATTTTATATAAATATATAAACCTTTATTCTGTGCTGGCTTGGCTGCTTGTTTAGAAGACTTGAGGCAAATTTCCAAAGCAGCTGAGCAACCCAAGCACTCCCTGTGGTGGCCTGGGACACAGAACCCCAAGAAGGTCTCTTCTCTTCCCCTGGACTCTGGGAAAGCGGAGATGTCTGATCACAGAATCATTAAGGTTGGAAAAGACCTCCAAGATGATCAAGTCCATCCTTTGATGGGACACCCCCATGCCCACTGAGCCAGGTCCTGCAGTGCCACGTCTGCTTGATTTTGAACACCTCCAGGGATGGGGACTCCACCAGTGCCCTGCACAGCCCCTTCCACTGCCTGACCACTCTTTCAGGGAAGAAATTTCCCTAATATCCAAGCTGAACCTCCCCGGGTGGAGCTTGAGGCTGTTCCCCTTGTCCTGTCGCTGTTACCTGGCAGAAGAGCCAGACTCCCACCCGGCCACAACTTTCAGGGACTTGTAGGGAGCCAGAAGCTCCCCCAGCTTGCTGCTCTTTGGGTCGGCCTAGGAAACAGCAACTTCTGCTCTCATTTTGTTTTTATCTCACTGCGTGGCTGTTAACATGAAGATAAAGAACAGCATCTGAGCAAACAGCTGGCCTCAACTCCAACTTCCCTGATTTTCACCCCAGCAGCAGCACTGGGACGTGCCTGAGTGTGGGTTTAGTGTTCACTCACTCAGTCCCACTGAATGCACGACTTAGAGCTGTACAGGACTGGGTTTTTGTTCTTTCCACACTGATGTGCTCCGTGCCCTCGGTGGAAGCGACGTGCCTGGCTGAGGAAAGCAGATCCCGGTGTATTAATTCGGACACGTTCCACGGCTCGGGGGGCTCGCAGCAGAGCTCAGGGTTAAGGAGGGTGGGCAGAGCTCTCCACCAGCCTCCAAGCTGAGATCCTCAGCTTGAGGGCTGCGCCAGGGGAGCTGCTCCCCATGCCCCCAGAGGGGCAGGGCAGTCGGAACATCTCGGGGCAGGCTGGGAGGTGCCTCGTGGAAGAAAGGAGAACAAACACTTCTGTAGCTGCTTGTCTTGCTTTCGTGCCAGGGAGTGCAGTCGATGTTGGTAAATCACTGCAGAATGTTGTAAATGATGTGTAGAAAGGGAAAAGGCAAAACTAATCCGTTCTTCATGCAGGGAAATCTTCTGTGTTGGGGGTAATTTATGGCAGAGGTTTCCTGTAATGACGGGGCAGGAAAACCTTCTGGTCTAAAGGGGTGAAAAAATTCCCCCTTTGTTTTTATTTCCATCTTAGGGGGGTTTTTTAATATCTTATTTCCCTGCAAACCACCCTCCCAAAATACTCCTGGGCCTCCCCAGCCAGCACTTGGGTCAGCCACACTTTTCATGCACTACCATGGTTTCACCTCCCATTTTCCCTGCTGCTGAGGTTTTAGAAATGCTGCAAAGCCAATTCCATTTTCCCTCTGGTGTTTTGGGATTTTACTTTGCTTGTTTTGGATTGATTGGGGTGTTTGGGGGTTTTTATGTTGGGTTTTTTCTTTGGCAAGGCCATGCAGTTCCCATGCCTGTAACTCCTTCCCTTGTGCCTTCCTGGGGTGGTCTGGAAGCAGCTGAACACAGAGGGTGGGAGAACGGCACCAACAGCCTTGGACAGGCCAAACCTGCAGCAAAGCAGGGGGGAATCAGGACTGACCACGGTGGGCAACGGTCACAGTCCCATATTTAAATTACAGTGGGGACATTTAGCTTGAGCATCTGGAAAATCCTTTTCTCTGTGAGGAGAGAGAACCCTGGAGGGGCTTGGGGCAGCTCAGACACACGGGAGCTGTTTTTACTGGGGCCACAGCTCCTCCTGGTACCAGAGAAATGCAGAATAGAAAAGCGGCTTGAAAGGACCTGGAGGGATCACACAACTCATCCTTTTTTCCTCCAAGTCCTGGGTTAGGCAGCTCTGGCTTTATCAAGGATTAGGGAGCATCCCACTGGAAGGAGGATTTGGTTGTGGCGGGTGGAAGTGCCCATTTGGGAGGCTGGTGAAAGGGTGCTCTTCCACTAGCCCAGGGTGCTCCAGGCCCTGTCCCACCTGGCCTCGGACACTGCCAGGGATCCAGGGGCAGCCACAGCTTCCCCGGACAGCCTGTGCCAGTGCCTAATACACAACTGGTGTCTTCATCTCCCACCCTCCCTTGGCAGTGTCCCTCCCTCCAGCAGCCCTTTCCAGGGCTGGCTCGTGCCCGGGCTGCACCACCAACCCTTCAGCAGCTGCTTCAGAAGAAAGGAAAGGACTTCCACTAGTCCTTGGCGTGGGTTCAGATCATCTGAGAGGGGCCCAGGTGGGAGCTGAAGCCCAGACATGGCCCCAGGCCCGCGGAGCAGAGCTGCTGCTCCGGGAGGCGAAGGACGGCGAGGCTCTGTCGAGGCTCTATCGAGGATCTGTCAGGGCGAGCCGGGAGATGAGAGGCAGTCAATGACATAAGCGATGTCAGGGTTTATTTCCAGTAAGAGCCGGTGAGGCTGGGAAAATTGCTCATTAATGCTTTATTGATATTCATGTTCCTATTGAAGAAGTCTGGGCTGGGAGGTGGAGTGGGGGCCGTGCCCCTGTTAATGGGGCCAGGCTGAAAATAGGTTCTTTTATGCCTGGGCAAAGGGGATGCACTGACCACGGGAGGTTTGCCTGTGTCAGTCTCTCTAAATAGAGTCTGGATCACTGCTGTGGCTGAGCCAAAAGCTTTGGAGGAAAAAACTAATAACTCAGGTCAAACCATGCCAGGAGCGCTGGAGTTCTCGCTTGCTTTTTTTCCACAAAGGAAAATTTAAAGCAGATTGTTGTAAAACTATGCAAAATGTTCGTCTGTGGGGTTTGGGACTATTTAACCCTCATGTTTGCTTTAGCGTTCTGTTTTTAGAGTAATTTGAATTTAAAATGCTCTATCAAAAGGAATTTATTTCCAAAATGTCAAATTACTTTATTTCAGAAGTGCTGACGGTAAAACGTTTGGCTTTTAAAAAACAAAGCAAACTCCATTAGCAGTTTGGCATTGGTGACATTCACAAATATTTTCTGTTTCTCTGAAACTCTTTATTCCATACATTTCCTACATCCTGCCTGGTTTTGTAGCCAGGAACCAGGCTGAGCACTGCAGCTCCACAGGGAATGTCCCCAAACCAAGAAATTCCCAGCACGGTCGCAGCTTTTGGGGCTCACTGGAAGTGGGATTTCACAGAGTCACAGAATCCTAGAATGATTTGGGTTGGAAGAGACCTTAAAGCTCTTGTGCTACCCCCTGCCATGGGCAGGGACACCTCCCACTGTCCCAGGTTGTGCCAAGCCCCAGTGTCCAGCCTGGCCTTGGGCACTGCCAGGGATCCAGGGGCAGCCACAGCTGCTCTGGGCACCCTGTGCCGTGGTTTTTCCCGTGCCTGGCGCTCATCCCCGGCACACTCGTCCTCCCAGCCTGCTCAGGCTCCACCTGGAGTGGCCAAATCACTCCCCCAGCCCTTCCCAGATTGCTCTGGCTTTGCTGGAAGCCTCGTGCCTCACCCGAGCAGGGAATGGAGCAGGAGCCTCCCAGGGGGAAAGGCAGTGCGGGAGCAAACCTGCCGGAGCTCAGTAACTGGGGCAGTTCAGGAGGTAAAACATCTCCTGGTATCGCGTTTAACAAAGCTCTGCCTCTCACCTGTCTGGTGCAGCCTCATTTCCTGGGCTGTGGATCAGCAGGGAGCAGCCGATTGCCAGAGCCCTGTTGGCACATCTCGGAGGTCTGCCATGCATAATTCCCTTTTTTTTTGAGTTTTGGTGCTTTTTTTTTGTCTTTTTGCTGTTCCCATGCCTGTTCACGTTTGATCACAGTGGGACTTGTGGAAGGGCAGGATGTAACATCCCAAACGCTGACCCAGACCCCAGTTTCCTTCCTGAACCACAAACTGCTGCTTTTGGATGTTATTTTAAGCTCAGTGCATTCCCTGCTTACCTGCATCCACTCTGATCCTTCTGTCTGCTGGGACGTTGTTTTATTGGAGCACTGGGCATTCCGCAGGTGGTAAGGAGCTTATGCTTGTTGTTCCTGGCATAGAAAAGCAGGATCACTCTTCTCGTTTCATAGGTAGAGAACATTTTCCCTGGTGATGTGTCTCTGCTTTCCCGAGGCAGGACGACTTCCCAGCACAGCTGCGCTTCCTGAGCAATGGCTGGGAAAGGGCTGCGCATTCCCTGCTGGGGAGACACCTGGTGGGGCACCCAGAAGATGGAAAGCTGCTTGAAAATCCCTTCCCCCGTGTGAGAGTGGAGTGATGGATGTTTATGGGTGCTGAGATGATGGAAGATGCTCCCGCCAGGGTTACGGCACTGCTGCTCCCAGACCTAAGGCCATGGAAGCAATAACACGCAGGATATCGCTCTCCACGGTTTTATGGTCCTTTTCATCACAGAAAGGTGCTTGGTTCAGTTGGAAGTTGATTAAACTTGCAGGGAAGGATCGTGATTTATGCCCGACCAGTCCTCCCAACCACTTTGTAGCCACGGTGTGAATTAAGGCTGATTAAAATCGAGCAAAGGTTCCCTTCTGCCTCACGCCGGGTTTTGGATTGGGATGTTGGGAGCATCCGTCCCTGCCTGTGCTCCACCAGGTCCCAGCTGCCAGGCACTGATGGGAGAGGAGGGCATGGGCCAAAACACAAGAGCAGGGCACTTATTATTCCAAATGAAAAGCTGCTCTTCTCATTAAAGCTGAAAATTATGGTCTGGAGATAACGCTGGTGGTGGTTCATGGAATCAATAAAGCCCCAGTTTGTTTTGAAAGCCAAGTTGCCGAAATGCCAAAATACATATTTTGCAAATTGCCTAATTTCCATTTGAAAAGATCAAACCTTATTTCTTCTGAAAGCCGAGAGGTGGGGTGGGGAAGGCGACACAAACACACAGCAATTTCAATCTTCTTTTTCCTGAAAGATCATCATTTGATGGAACCCGAGAGCAGTTGAGAAACTGCTTCCTTTGGCTTTATTTTGCTTTTTAAACAACCACCACGCAGGGAAACTGATGGTCTGAGTTATCAGGGAGTGTGCTCTAATTCCAAAGCAGCCATAGCCAGTTTTTGGAAGCAACATTTCTGGCTGTCAGGGCGTCTCCCCTTGGCAGCTCCTGCCTTTTGGAGGCGTGATGGTCACTGGGGCTCTCGTGGATGCTCCTCGCTGCCTAAAAGCCTTGCTTACCCTGGGAATGTCGGATGTAAAAGCTCCTGTCAGGGATGCAGGCTCACAGGAACGCTGTGGAATCACTGAGCGGGGCTGCGGGGGAGCTGCAGGATGGATGAGGACCCGGAATGCTGAGCCTGGAGATTCCCGAGGGGTTTTGTCCCGCTCTGAGCGCGCGGGCAGGCGTCAGGCACGCGCTCGGCACGTGGGGCCTGGCTCAGCCCAGCCGGGGGATGTGAGGAGCTGAGCATCCTTCAGCCCCTCCTACGTGTCAGTAACGTTTGCAGCAACCGGCTGCTGACTGCTCAGGAAGGGAGAAGCAGTGCAGGGGGCAGAGAAGCAGCTGGAAGGATCATTTACCCCAGAGGTGCCCGTGGCACACACGGCCCTGCCCTGTGCCTCCACACCCAGGGACTTCTCGTTCTTTCCCATACCCACTTGAAAAATAAAGATGTATGATGCCTACTTGAGCAGAATAGATTGTTTTCGATTGCTATTCATCTATTATTTTAGAAAGTAAAATGAATAAAACTTATGCAGGTCACAGACATTAAAGAGCATTTTTATATCAGTTTGGGAGCGCTTGTCAGGTTTGATTTATTAAGTAACGTTCCCCGACTGGCTACTGGTGTGTGTTGTCAGTCTCTTGATAATGGATAGACCTCACAGCTGAATGCTCTGTGATTAGACTTCTCAACTATATATTTTTAAATAAAGGCATTGCTTTTTTGGGTTTGCTCATTTCCCTCTCTTAGGCGATTTCATTCATCTTCCCTCACCCTCCCTCTCTCCACTGTAAATTTGTTGTTGTTGGAAGCTACGAGGATGTTAAATGGGACACATCTTAGAGGGTTTGGGTTGGTGGGGATTTTTTTGTTTCCCCCCTCCCAAGCTTGCTTCCAGCTTAGCGTGATGGATTAAATGTCACGGGGGGACAAAAGTGGGTAAGAGAAGCTGTAGAAGCAGCTTTCCAGAGAGAACACGGCACGTGCTGCTCTCCTGCTACGGCTGCGTCAGCATTTTTACTGTCACACAGCTCTTCCCTGGGGCTCAGGGATGGAATTACCAGGGCTGCACAGAGAGGTGGCTGTGGGAGCCCTCGACCTCTCCAGAGGGAGCAGGGCCTGAGCAAACCCAGCACTGCCAGCCCTGGTCCCTGCTCCGGGAGGTTGCTGGGAGTTAATGGGAACGGGAGGCCGTGCCCAGCCTCTGAGGCGTGACACACAGGGAGGTTCAGAGGCGCGCTTGTATCTCCTCTCACCACAACAGTTTGTTTAGCCTTTGGAGGATGGCCCTGTGCTGCCTGGCCAAGCTCAAATCCCACTGCTGGGAGCCTCGCCAAGGGTGGCTCCGGAGCCCCTCGGTCGCCAAGGGCAGGGATTTGCAGTGCTGGCTCTGAGCTGCTGTTACCAGGCACGTGCTGGGATCTTCTCCTGGGAACGGCAGCAAATGGGACTGAAGATGAGTATCCTGGGCTAAAATCCTCAGCTAGAACTGTAATTATGCTTTCATAAAGAGCTGAGCTGGAACGAGGATGAGATTGTTTCCCCAGGGGCTGCAGGAGCACTGAGACTGACTCATTAGCGTGGAATTGCTACAGCGCAGGTGGGAGGCCACCAAGTGCCTTTGTAAATGAGTCTTGTAGATCCTCCAGGAAGGGCAAAACTCAACAACTTCCCTGGGATGCTGGGATGAGGCAGCGACCTCTGCTTTTGTTATCCAAGGCTTTGGTCTCAGACCAAAACTGATCCGTCTAACTTGGGAAAATGCAGAATGCACTGATAAGAAAAAAATGTTGCAGTGATTTCATAAACCTTTTTACTCTTGTACGACTCCGAAAATTGCTTTTGATTTAAAGGTTACGATCTGACAAGGCAACAGACCTTAAGGATCCTTTCTTTCCCCTCCTCTTTTCCTCCCTGACTCTTTCAAAACTGGAAAGATGAGAAGATCTGCGTAGGAACATCTGTACGTGGAGGGGGGGCAGCAGTTCCCTTGGGGAAGTGCTTCCTGCGGCCCCTCCACTGCCGCCTGGGGACACGATGGTCACACAAGGACCCGGTTTCCCCAGGCTGCACCAGCCTCTGGTCCCTCTCACAGCAAGATGCAGGCCCAGTGATGAGGGGGTGAGTGACACCAGGGGGGAAGGGCGGGGGGGTGAGGAAGAGGAGTGCCAGGAAAGGACAGAGCAGGGTTTGGAGCCGCGGTTTTGGAAGGACAAGTGACGCGTCCGTGGTGATTTGATGTGATTTGTGGCTGCAGGAGGCCCCTCTCGGGAGCCGGGGAGTGCCCCCAGCAATGTCTTTGCAGTTCATTAAGTGTCTCCTGCTGCTGTTTCTCAGCCTGAAATGGCCTTGGTGGCTTCGCATGTTGCAGTGACACTGCCATCATCTCCTGACAACACACGCATTCATTATGAAGCCAGATTGTTCATTTGCACCTCGAAATGATAACGCCACTGCTCACTCAACAAATCCAACCCCAGAGTGCTCTGAAAAGGCTCACTGGGGGCATTCTTGGCTTTCCCCGACTGACTGTTGTTCCTTAAGCTGCCCGGGTGACAGGCAGGCGGGCATGTCATGGACAAGGAAGTGCCACTGGGGTCCCTGCTCCTGGGGAGGTGGATTGGGCATCGGGGAGAGGGATCAGCAGGGATCACCCCAGGTGTGAAGGGAAGGGTCTGCACTGAGATGGGGCAGCAGATCAGGGTCAAACTCCCTCGGGGTCAGTGGAGTTGGTGGGGCAGCACCCAGGGAATTCCACCGACATGTCCCAGCCGGGGCACTGGAGGAAGGAGCTGCTGTTGAGGCTCTTGGCACCAGCAGCTGGGTCGGTTGTGCCACCCTTGGCTCCATGAGGAGCTCCCTGCCGGGCTCATCCTGGGGAGAGGGGGTGCCGTGTTTTAGGTGCGAGCAGGGCTGAAACCTCAGAGTATTTCCCATGACCTGGGGGCCAACAGCTGCAGCCCTTCATTGCTTTAGACCCAACATGACTGCAGGACACCCTCCATGTCCTGCAGCAGAATCCGCCTAACCAGGTCCTTTACTCCTATTTTTCTCTTTTTCTTCCTCCACATAAAAATGTCTGCACTTTCTCCAATTCACCCGGTAAAAACCCTGAGCATTTCTCCCTGAGAATGTGTAAAACAATATTCTCCCTTTTCCCCGTGCCAGTGGTGGGTCTCCTCCCAGCTGAACATCCTCTGCGTGCCCTTCCTCGTCCTTGGAGCCCTGTGGGGAATTCATGGATCACCAGGAGGAGTTAGGACCCCCAGGTTGGGACGGAGAGGGGATGCGGACGTGCCAGAGGCTGTTGCCAAAGGGAAGCTGCTGCCTGGCCCCCCAGCCCTCCCGATTCCGCTCGGCTCCTGCCGGAGCACCAGATGGGCTTTAATCGGGACCGCCGCGGCGCCGCAGGGTTATTATTAAGAGACATCTAGTTCTGGATGAGAGAAGATTATCCAGGGTTTATTTCCAGCCGATAACACTCTGCCCTTCCATAACACCTTTTATCTGAGGATCTCGGAGTTCTTCACAGACTCGGTTAATTAAACCTCACGTTGCCCCCTGGAGCCGCGGGTGAGACCCGGGCGAGCAGCGCTGGAGCTGCAATTAGGAGGGATCGGCTCTGGCAGGCAGATAAGACACATGATCTCCTGCCTCGTCTTTGCCGTCTTATTTGCATGTTTATCTCCCCTGTGCAGTTGAGAGCAGCGAACCCGGAGGTTGCAGCGCCTGCCCCAGGTTCTCCGAAGGTGTCACACCGGGCTGAAAACTTGTGGATCCCCTTTTCCAGCCGCAGAAGGTGCTGGCTGCAGAGATGCGTCAGCGGCGCACGGTGCTGACTTTGTCCTCCAAGTCTCCCTTTTCTCCTTCCCCAGCGCTGCTTTTCCGCGGGCTGCCCGCCCTGGCTGCGCTCGAGTTTCCTTCCTGCAAACACAACCTCCCAGTCTTCCTTTGCTAGAAAATAACAACAAAACCCCTCGCAGGCCTCCAAAAAAACCCAGAGCTTTTGCTGCCTCTCCCCACAGGGCCAGATCCCTCAATAGTGATTTCTCTGGAGAATAGCTGGGCCTGAGGTTTCCTTCCCCTCCTCTTTTCTTTTCTTTACTTTCCCCTAACTAAAAATCAGGAAGCTCTAAAATCCTCTTTGAAGTAACACTGTATGAAGAGGATTTATCCTTGTCCACTTAAATATTCATGACAGCTCGCATTTCTGTTCAAAAAGACACTTGTTTATTTAGATAAGATTTAATTTATTCATAATTTACCTAAATTTGCAGGAGCGTGCATGTACATTTTAGCTCATAAGTAGCGTAATACATAAAACATTATTGAGGCATGCAAATTACACAAATACAGCATTGGAAAGTGCCTGCTTGTTTTAGGCAGATAACTAATTTCTTACCCTGAGTAGAGACACAAACACAATTGCCTGGGCTTGTTGCCTGGGATTTGGCGACTCTGAATTATGCTTGCCTTAATGCAAGAGGCACAGCTTTTGAGCAGGGCCATGGCAAAGCCCACTTCTCTCGGACTGTGAACTGTAGGAATGCCAAAGCCCGTCGCTGGAATTTTTTTTTCCCAGTCCTCTCCCTGGGGACTCAGTTTGGGCTCGTCTCAAATCTCTGGGTTCCTCTTTGTTTCCTTGGGATGGGGTTAGAATTTGTAGCAGGGCGTTGTCTCACCAGTGCTTTTGGGGTGATGGAGGGAGCAGATCTCCCACTTCCACCCGACCCCCTGGCAGTGTGGGATCTGCTGTGCCTGGGGTGGACCTCCCCTGAGTGAGCAGTGCAGCCCCTTGCCCCTAATTAATCCCTGCAGCCCTCCAGGTGATGTGGCCACTTGTTGCTTTCCTTAGGGCCCAAAATGTCCTCTTAGCCCCAAAATACCCCATTTTTGTACGTGCTTCCAGTTGATAACTGCACAAATTAGCAACCACACAGTGTGCTAGGCCGGGGAAAGCAGCCTGGGCTTCCTCCCAGACCTCCAGCCCCCTGTGCCGTAAGACAGCGGCCCAAGGGCTGAGGCTGGAGGCACCGCAGGAATTTTTGGGCTCTGGATTTGGCAGCTGGGCACCAGGCACTGACTTAGCACCGTCGGCACTCTCAGCACTGTTAGAAATTGCTCCTAACAGGAACAATCCCGGTCAGGAATTAGAGGCGTGCAGCTGTGTGTGGGGAATATCGGGTTTGTGTCGGTGGAACCTGTGGGAGGCCTCTCAAGGACGGGAAGATCGGGCAGATCCCGCAGTGCAGGGCTGTGTCACCCCAGCCTGTAATTACGGCTCCGTGACACCTCCCCGCAGGTTCTGCTCTGCCTCGCTCCGACTGTGCCGGGCTGCAACTGCTCGGGCTGCAGCTCCAGGGCCAGGTGTCCTCTCGGGCTCACAGGCTCTGTTTGTTTGTTCTGCAGGCGTGGACAGGAGCGATGGGGACGCCAGGGCTGCTTGGTCCTTTTGCTTTTCCCTCGCTGAAATCAGCGCCAACATTTTCCCATCGTTTCCAAGACTGAGTTTAATGGGGAAAACACATTTTTCCCTGGGTTTGCCTGCTGCAAAAATCACTAATGAGTATCTCCGGAGCCTGAGCACTTCAGGGCAGGGACTGGTGCTTTTGGTGGCATCCTGAAAATGCCTTATTTTAATCATGGACAAGCCCTTGCACCTTGGGAAACAAAACCTCTTCCTGGCATTGGGAACAGCCTTGAGTGTGCAGGTGGATAGGGAGGGGAGGAACTGCTGGGGAAATCCCTCCGAGGAGCAGATTAGGGTGGCGCTGTGCCCTGTGTCACTCATCCCACAGCCTCAGGGCTGCCAGGTAAAGCAGGGCAGGCCCAGCCTTGTTTCCATGGTCCTGCTGGGCCACGCAGCGAGGAGGAGGTGGCTCTGCTGCATTTGCTTTATAAGAGAATTTAATTACAGAGGCTTAATTACACGGTCGCAGCAAATTTAGTTTTCCAGCAGGTCATGCCCTCACCGGGTGGACAGAGCTCACCCGAGGAGCTGAGCTGGTTGTGATGAGCTCCAGGAAAAAGCCCTGTCTCAGAGTAATGGGAAGCAAAATAAGACCTAAGGAGAGATGCTGGTATTAAACGCTTGCTGATGAAAGGAGCTCTGCCTCTTGTGTGGGCTGGAGATCCTGGAATGAAGCACAGGGAAGGCTTTAGTGGCCTTAACTTGGCAATGCTTAATTTAGTCAGAGGTGGTGTTATCTGACCACGATCTTCCCATTTCTGTATCCGTGTCTGCGGAGAGGTTTCACAGGAGGATCAGAGGTGTTTTCATACAGCCACAATCCCCATTTTGTCCTTTTTTCACCAGGCCTTCGCTGGAATTCCTGCATTTGCTGTGCTTCTAAGTGAGATTTTCATGATGGAGTGGGCAGACTCCAAATTCTGGCTTTCGCTGGGGCCCGTTGGAGCTGTAGAAATGCAGCGGAATTCTACACAGGGTGCTGGGCTGGTGGGAGTCATGGAATCCCAGAAGGGATTGGGTGGGAAGGGACCCTAAAGCCCACCCAGTGCCACCCCTGCCATGGCAGGGACACCTCCCACTGTCCCAGGCTGCTCCAAGCCCCGTCCAGCCTGGCCTGGGACACTCCCAGGGATCCAGGGGCAGCCACAGCTGCTCTGGGCACCCTGTGCCAGGGCCTGCCCACCCTCCCAGGGTGAGGATATTCCCTCCCAATATTTAAATCTCCCCTCTTTTAATTTATTTCAGCTTATAGTAATTTTAGTTTTTATTAATGCCACACAGATGAAGAAAAACACTCCTCAAGCAACCTGTGCTCGAGAAGATGTTGCCCTTCCCATGGTTTTGGAGGGAGCTGAGATGGGGGAGTTTGTGGTTAGGAGTGGGATGTGCGAAAAGTACATGAGCAAAAACTTCAGGTTTCAAATCATTTCACTAAAATAGCTCATAATTGTGCGAACTTGACCACCTTGGTGCCTGCCCTGTGCAGAAGGGGGAGACGCAGTGTTTGGCTGTTCCTGAACACACATTAATTAAGGGAAGAGATGAATATTTACTGACCAGCACTGAGCAGGGTGTATCGGAAAAGAACACGGCATCGATCGGAGTGAAAAATAAATAAATAATAGAAATGTCCCCCCCAACACCACCTGTAGATGTATTAGGGAGAAAATATTGAACTGGGCTCTCCTGGCTCCCATGCAATTGATGCAATTTATTTTCAATTTGTCAAACGTGGCATTGGAGCAGCAATTGGTTTTGGTGATTTATTAGGAATTTTCTAACCAGGGCACTCTGTCATTGGAGTTACTTCACTTGTGCTCAAGTAGATTTTTGTCTTTCTGCAAGCTCAAGCGATGAAGCCAAGAAGGTGAGTTTTTCTATATTTTCCCTTTTTTTTTTTTTTTAACCAAAAGGGAAAACTGAAAGAAACTCAGCCAAAAAGGGAAATGGGGAAAAAGTAGCAGAATTGACATATTTTAAACATCATGACAGGATGGGCTGTTTAAATTGCCTCTGTGAATTGATTTAAAAGCTGTTGGTAGGCATCTCTATTTCATTAACTGTCTTTCTCCTTCATTTCAGTCACTGGAGTCATTGCCTCTTATTACCTTCCAGGTTCGTGATATCCATCCACATGGTTATTTTAGTTATTACTATCTGTATACAGAAAATGTAAGAGGCAATTTTGGGACAGAAGCAGCTTGGGAGGGATGTGGGGATAGGGAAATAAATAATTTGATTTCTGTGTGCCACCCATGATTTAAAGCCGTCAGGATTATGGGAGTGTTTGTGCCGGGCGTGCGTTTTGGTCAGAACCTAGGGGAAAAGCGTGGGGGTTTGTGGTATCGAATCTGGATCCGGTTATGAATAACCAGTAATGACCCTGCAGCACATTTTCTCCGGGGAATTTGGTGCTCCAGCATGCTCATGGTATTTTTCAGCCCTTCTGACAGGAGTTTGGTGAGCTTGAAGCGTATTTTCACTTACCTGCCGCTCCAAGGTGGAGCCTGGGGAGCAGGAGGACCCTTTCCTTATCCTTGGGGACACTGATGATCCTTCCCTCAGGGAACATCAGTGCTCGCCTTATTTCCAGGGGCAAAGGTGCCCGTGGTGCCTGTGGAGCCTGCCGGGCATTACCAGGGTCTGTGCCAGGAATAGCTGGGGCAGGGGGGGAAAAAGAGGAAAGCTTTTGGGATGTCCTTCCCACAGCTTTTCTTTTCAGACCTAAACAACACAGCGAGCTCCAGATTATTTTCACATTTTCAAAAACGCTGGAGCCTCCCGTCTGTTTTCCCAGAGCTCTGCGGAGTCATTAGCTGCTCACAGCACTTAAAAGAAAAATGTGGTGCTTCGGAGACTTCGCTTCTGTTTGCTGTCTTTACCACCAACTAATTGGTTGGATAACGAGCAAATATTTTTCCTCTGTTCCTCAATTTCCAAGCCTTTTGACTTGCAAGCAGGAAGAGCAAAAGCTGCTCATGGTTGGCAGGCACTGAGAGGGGAGCGAGCTGTGGGGAGGCCGCCCGAGCCACGCTCGGGATGGGATGGGATGGGATGGGATGGGATGGGATGGGATGGGATGGGATGGGATGGCAGCGCCCGGGTCCAGCTGCCCCCGCAGTTTGTGCCTCTTCTCCTGTGCTTCTACATCCACGGGTCTGGTCTAACTCATCCTTCAAAGCA
>WEIT01039414.1:259282-304906 GCA_013389985.1 Dryoscopus gambensis | reverse complement strand
GCTCGGGATGGGATGGGATGGGATGGGATGGGATGGGATGGGATGGGATGGGATGGGATGGCAGCGCCCGGGTCCAGCTGCCCCCGCAGTTTGTGCCTCTTCTCCTGTGCTTCTACATCCACGGGTCTGGTCTAACTCATCCTTCAAAGCAGGTGGGGAAGGGAAGCGGGGAGCTCTGCAGGGCAGGGTGACCAGCAGTTCTCGTTGGGTAGGAGCAAAGCATCCAGGAGCCTGGACAGGAGGACTGCAATGATCCCATTATCAGGGTGACCGCGGCGAGGAGAGACAGCTCCTGGCTGCACGAACCAGCTTTACCGTGATTTAGAGGCAGTGTTTGTGGCTTTAAATGGAATTCTCTGGCCTGGCAGGGTTTGATTCAGCCGCGAACGAAGCAGCGAGCTCCGTGTGCTGCCGGAGGAGGCCGTGCCGGCCCCGCTCCAGAGCGCTGTCGCTCGCAGTGAGGTTCCCCAGAGCCCTGAGCACGGCGAGGTGCAAAGGCAGCAGCCACGGAGAGCGGGGACATCCTGAGTGCCCCGAGGGAACAGAGCTGACCCGGCAGGGCAGAGCCGACCTCCCCGAGGAGCCGATCCCCGACCCGAGGATGCTCCTGCAGTAAACACCAGCGCTTCCCGTGCGGGTGGCCGTGGGCATGACTCGCAAAGTGTTCCCAGACTGGAACCTTCAGCCAAATTTTGGGACTTGGGAGAGATGACTTTGCCCTGGGGATCAATCACTCAGGCCCAGCACCCAGGAGCATCCAGTGCCAGGAGCATCCTCTGCTGCTGCTGAAGTGAAGCCACCCCAAAGCACAGTTGAGTCTGAGATGGTGAAGGATCTCACAGGGCCACACGAGGAGTGGATGAGGAAACTTGGTTTGTTCAGCTGGAGGAGACTGAGGGCAGACATCAGCAGGGGCTGCAGCTTCTCCCAAGGGACAGCTCTGATCTCTGCTCCCTGTGACAGGGACAGGACCCAGGGAGTGGCTGGAGCTGTGCCAGGGGAGGGTCAGGCTGAGATCAGGGAAGGGTTCGTCCCCCCCAGGGTGCTGGCACTGCCCAGGCTCCCCAGGGAATGGGCCCGGCCCCGAGGCTGCCAGAGCTCCAGGGGCGTTTGGACAGCGCTGCCAGGGGTGCCCAGGGTGGGGCTGTTGGTGTGTGTGTGTCAGGAGCTGGACTGGATGATCCTGGTGGGTCCCTTCCAGCTCAGGATATTCTATGAACCCTCCTGGCTGCCTGGAAGGGTTGCTTTGACTCCCTCCTGCCCTTGGAGTATCATGAGTGTGTGTTCCCAGCAGTACGAAGACTCCTTGGCAGGAGGCTCAGGACAAGAGCAGCAGCCTGGTTCCATCCCACTGCCCCTCACACCCAGCTTTGGGAATGGCAGAGGGAGAATGATCTGTGCTGGTTTAGCCTTTTCCAGCTATCTCCATCTGAGCTGTTTGGGATAACCTTGTTATCCTCTAGTCCGTGCTCTGTGTCTCCGCATGAAGGGAATACCAAACTCTGGGAACTGGCAGGGCCAGTCTGGCGCTCTGGGACCGCAGAGCTCCCGGCTTGAGGACAGCCAGGTGCTGCCTGTGGCACCTCTCAGACTCACCCCTCACACCCGGTTACCTCCACACACAGCCCGTGGGCAGCAGATGTGACCCCATTGTCCCACCAGCCACAGAAGGGCCCCATTAACTGTGAACACATCCCTTGCAGCATCCATTTCCCAAGGCCCATCACTGGGAAGTGTTACTGCACTGTTTCCTGGTTGTGCTGGATAATGGCATTTCCCAGCATCTGTTTTCATTTAAAATCCTCAGGCCTTTTTTTTGCACACAACTTCTGGTGCCGGTGCCACCTCGTGCTTCCAGGGTGGCAGAATGGGAAGTGGCAGACTCCAGCCTAGACAAAGCACATCCTGAAATTTTATTAATGAAGATTTGCAGCTGCTCCTGGGACTCGGCAGCTGCCTGCAAAGGCTGGTGACAGGATTCATTTGGTGAAACGTCCCAGTGATAAATATCAAGTGGGAGTGATGAACAAGCCGTGGTCAGTTCATGAGTGGGTTTTTCATGTTGGCTGGGGAATAATTTGGTTTCCAGTGGCAGCAGAATGTGTTATTTCTCCTCTCTATCCCCCCACAACCTCCTAAAGATGCTGCAGGACTGAGCTCGTAAAGGAGCAACTGTTGCAGCCGCTCACCTCGTTTACGAGCCAAGGCTGATCAGCCTTGAGCGGAGAAGGAGCTGGTGGAGCCTGAAAGCTGGGACGTGCTGTGGGCAGAGAGGGAAGGGCTGTGAAGCCAGGCAGGGGTTTGCAGGTGAAGGCAGCAGTGACAGTCACGGTGGATGATCATCCTGCTCCGTCTGGGCTGAAACGTTTGCTGTTGAGGCAGGACTGTTTCCCGTGGGACAAACACCCTCCCTGTTTCCAGGCCTTCACTGGGAGGGTCGGGGTCCCTCAGGAGATGCTCCTCACCTCATCCTGGGGCTGATTTAGCTGAAATACTATCAGCTGTTTTCCTTCTATTTTCATCCATCCCTGGCACTTCCTATCTCCAGCTCGTTACAGGCTTGGCAGGGGAAAGAGAATGGGAAAGAAATCTTTCATTTCCATTTCCAAAGCCGAGGAGCAGGCGCGGAACTGACGATGCTCACGGAGCTGTCTCTGACAGCTCCATGCCAGAGGGAAACCTGGGCTCCCATTTCCAGCCCTGTCCCCGCTGGGCAGAGCTGAGGAGCTCGTGGGGATCAGCAGGGAGAAGGAAAACAATTTGATCAAGGTGCCCTGGAGTCAGGCACATGGAGAAACTGGTCTGGTGGGGCTTTTCAGCTTTCATCAGTGTCAAGTTGATTTTATTTTTAGAGCAGTGATGCTATTAAAATAAAAGGAAGGGGGGTGAGTGAAGCACCTACAGGCACGTGGGGCAGAGCCCCCATCAGCTGCTCAGCTGGTCCTTCCTGACCAACTCCAAGCTTTTTAGAGCTGATTACTGGAGATTTCACAGGGTGGGTGGGGTGGCAGGTGCAGAATTTCGCTGTGTGTAGCCACACTTACCTGTGGCCTCTCCAGCACCCTTGCATCTTGCAGAGTTTGGGAGCAGAGGGACATCTTTTGTCACGGCCTGTGCAGTGTCGGGGGAAGGGCAATCCCTGGGAGAGCTGCTGCCCTCGGTCAGTGCGTGGGGACTGGGCTTGGTGACAGGACAGCAATTCTAGGGAGCCCTGGTGCTCCCGAGGAGCTGCCCCTGTGTCCCGTCGCTGCCTGGGGCCAGCGTTGGGGATTTCCAAGGAAGATTGGAGAAAACCCTGCAGCAGGCAGAGGTGAGGGTGCTGCCCTGACTCCTGATGGCCAAAAGCTGCTTCAAGGCCTGAAGCCTGAGGTGTTCCCTGTCTGTCCCAAACTGCTCCTCCCTTTCAGCATCCACTGCCTCACTCCCCCTCGGCACCCAGACCAACCTTTGGCTCCTTCCAAACCCACCCAGGGTCAAGTCCCTGCTGCCACACACACCAAGGGAAGTGAGCTGGTGTTTGGGGGAGACATCCCCTTTTTGTAGGCAGGGAGTGGGCACTGTCTCCAAACGTGTCCCTCGAGTTTTTGAAACATTTTTCATCTGTGAGAGAAAGGAAGGCAAACCTGTGGGCGGCAGAGCATTACCTGGAGAAGTTCTGCTCTCTTCTGCTTTCACTCAGCCCCAAATTCTTCCCTGCTGATGACGGTCATGTGCACTTATATGGGACTATTATATATTTATATTTTTTATCATTGTCGTTATTATTGTGTTCTGAATTGCCCCAGCAAAGCTACCCTACATCAGTGCTGAGGGAAGATGAAAGTTCACTGCTTTCTGTGCCAACGAATATGAAAATGGGAGGGGTTTTAGACTTCCCTGACATCTTCCTTGTCTTCTGAGCAAGAAAAAGTAGCAGGAAAGCAATAAAATAAAGCTTCCAGCCAGGACTCCAGCTGCCAGGAGAATTATTAGTCTTTTGCAGCCTAGGCTCAGGAAGGGCTTTTTTGCATCCCAAGCCAGGCAGGTGAGATGAGGCCCTGGTGCTCAGTGGTGCAGGGCAGGGCTGCCTTTCACAGGACAGTGAAGGGGGCGAGTCCCAGTGATACCGGCCCCTCCCCGAGCCTCGTGTCAGGGAAATCAATGTACTTGCATGATTTTGCTCTCCTTTGTGGCAGAGCTCACGCTGCTCTGGTGCAGGCAATGAGGCTGTGCAGCGCAGTCCTCACCCTGTGCTGGCTGACACATGGGTGCTTTAATGAAGAATCCTGAGCAGGACATAAAAACCCCCACATGAATGCTGGCTTGGAGCCCACAGAGGTGAGCTGGCCCTCTTGAGAGAATGATGGGTCAGGGTTGGCCTGGACAGCTCTTACCCAGCCTCAGTTAATGGAGATAACGCTCCACTCGCAACGAGCCACTTCTGCTTTGCTGCTTCCCGTGACCTCGCTGAGTTCCATGGCATCGGTGGTGATGGAAACATGCGAGTCCTGTGCCAGGAAAGCCCAGGGCTTGGCTGGAAAACAGGAAAGAAGGAGCAGAGCCATGGCTTTGTGGTCATCCCAGCCAGTCAACAGCGGTGGTGGACAAGTAGAGGCTCTTCAGTGGAGCCACAGGTGACTTGGGCTGAGCGCAGCAATCAAGAGCTTATTTATCCCAGCTTGGAGTGTCACGCTCTGGTAACCAGGCACTTCTTGTTGCTCATCTCGAAATCCCAATCGAACGCCTTCATTATCACCCAGCAGTGTTTCCTTTGTGGATAACAAGTCATACTGCGAGCATTAATGGAGCGTCGGATGGATTTGTGTTGTGGGATTGTTGTAAGCGCTGATTGAAGTTTCGCCTGTGATTAGGGGGCTTAGTCAGGTGTGAGAGAGGGAGTCTCTGCTGTCTCGTAAGATCTGGGTTTGCAGTGCCTCCCCACGGGGTGTTATCGGGGTGTTCCTTACAAAGTCAACTTAATGAGTGCCATGCATGAGATCCCGAGTTTCCTTCATCCCGTCTGGCACCGTCCCTGGCGCTGTGTCACCACCCGCACAGGAAACTCTGCTTGAGACACTGCCTGGGGTTGTAGCAGCTGTCTGGAGGGGCTGTGGTGGAGCATCGTCCTCTCTGCGGGGTGTAGACCTCGTTCTGCAGAGGTGGGCATGGAGGAGGGGGAAAGGTCTGAGCTCAGCTTCTCACCCGCTCAAGAACAAGAAAATGTTCCAGGGACGTGAGAAGCGTTCTTTTCTTGTCGTGTGGAAGAAATGGGAGGTCAGGTGGGGCAGGAGCTTCTTGTCCAGCAGCTGTGGGAGTTGAGAGGCAAAGTTGCTCTGCCCCAGCTGAACACTGTGACATGTTCGTTCCTCGAGGAGATCAGTCGTGATTCCTTAATTGGGATGAATGTGGGACTGGGGGAGAGGCTGGTGGCACAATCCATCAATTTTACCAATGAAAAATGATGGGAAGTGGCATCCTCCCTGTCTGGCAGGCTCCCAGCCTCCTCCACTGCACACCTCATTAGCCCGTTCCACTGCTTCATCTCCATACCATTCATCCCTAATGATGGCGGAGGGATATTCATTTTCTGGAGCGTTATTTGATTGTTACCAACCCAGCCCCCGTTCCCTCTGGAATGGCAGTGGGGAATATTTCCAAGACATTGTGGCTTGCTCCATCTGGACTGATGAGTACAAAGCTGAGGGTGAAGGATGTCCAGATTCAGGGTCCTGCCTGATGTGTGTAATATTTCAAATTCAGCCTTTCTGTCGGTGTTTCTGGCCAGATTCCTGTTTCCTCAGCTCCAGGAGAAGCTTTAGCAGGAGCAGGGTGCTCAGACCCGCCAGGGAGTCATAGAGCTGAGTTGTGGGTTAGGCAGAGAGCTGGGAGGTGCAATAAAATGGGCAAAGCTGGGGGTTACACTACAAAGGTGTGGCCAGACAATGAATTCATTAAATCACCCTGCAGGCTGTGGGCTCTAAAGCTGCTCCTCACCCGGGGAGCCTCACGCAGTATTTCAGGACAGCCTGACACTGTGGGGTGTCCTTGTGGATCTCCTTTCTCTCCCCAGGCCCTGCAGTGGTTGCCATTAGTGTGAGCCCCACGGGCTGGACACTGCCCGAGACTCCCGGCCAGCGAGAGGTGCCAGTCACAGCTCCCGCGTCCCCCGACTCGAGTGATCTCTTCAAAGGCTCCTAACAAGTTAATGAGGATTGATCTGCTCCTCATCAGATCATCTTGGCTGTTATTAATGAACCTGGGCATTTTCAAGCCTTTCTTTCCCCTTAAAAATGAGCTTCCAAATAAATACTCTGCTCCCAGTCGATGGGCAGCTGATTCCCTCCACATTCCCCCAGCACTGAGGTTTGGATTGAAGGAGGCACCACTCTGCTTTGTGGTGGTCACGTGTGCTGGTTTTGGAGGGAGGCTTAAGTTAAGCAAATCTTATATTTGGTCTTAAATAAAGATGGATTTAATTACAATTAACTGTCTCAGTGAGTGGTGGTTTGAGAAAGCCAGCTCAGCCCTGATTTTTCTAAGATTTAGTTGTAAGCCCTCAGAAAACACCCAAATTTTAATTCTCTCCAGGACAGGCTAAGCCTTGAATAGTAAAAATACAGGTGGGAAGAGCGGTTCAAGAGGAGCCCTCAGAGCAATGAAATTAGTGACTTTTCTGTCAAAAACAATATTGCCTTAGGCAGCTGGGATAATCCACCCTGCTGTCTGTAGCATGGCCAGGAGAGACTTGTCAGAGTAATGGGGTCTTTGAGAGATCACTGATGGTTCTGGTGTAAATGTCCACGTGCTGCTGGAACTCTGTGTTCCCTGTCTCACCCTTTCCAGGGAGTCCGTGGGGCTGAGCTCCTGCCCTGTCACTGCTTCCCCTGCTCAGTAATCCCTCGTGCACATGTTGCCATCCGGTCCCTAATGCTTTGTGTCAGTTTAAGTTCCCCTAAGCTCTTATTGACCATTTCTTGTGTTATCTGCACACTCCCTAATTCCTCTTCTCCTCTCCCCGGGGATCTGATCCCTGACTTAGGCAAATCCTCATCCTCTTCATTTGTGAACACAGATGCAAAAGTAAATATTGTAAGTGTCAGTGTCAGCTTCTTATCCTCTTCTGCCTCCAATTTCCCTCTGTCAGTCTTATCTGTGCTGGATCCACTTATCTCCTGTGTCTGTATAATGGTCTTTTCCTTCTGTGTTTTTGTAAAAGCTGGGAGATTCTCATTGTTAACTGTCGTTTCTCCTTTAATTATATCCCTGCGTGTTTATCTTCCCCAACCCATGCCCCTGCTTCTAACACATCCCCACTTCTAAGCAGGCGAGTTCCCTTTGTACCTGACTTTGATTAAAGATCGGAGCGTCACAGAATCCCATGTTCTGGAAACTCAGAGCCCGGGGCTGTTCAAAGCCGAGCCTGAATTCTGTGTGGAGCCAGCAGTGCTGGCTCTGCTCTGGGTGCTGCGGGGACTCCTGGGGTGGGGCACGAGGGAGCCGTGGGACATCACAGAGCCCTCGAGCGATCAACTGTGAGGAACCAAGAGGGGATTTGTGTGCGTGTGTCCGGGCTTTCCTGTCGGCGAGGTGGGGAGAGTGTTCCCTACGCAGAGAAGGAGCCGTGTGGGTGAAAGCGGGGCAGAGGCAGAGCTGAGCTGCCCTCGCCCCTGTGATGTTTTGTGGATGCAGGAGCACCTTGGGACCGACCACAGCCAAAGGGCACGTGTCGTTTAAGCCAAAACACAAACATCCGACTCCCCAGGTGCTCTGCAGTGTGTTTCACCCACCCTGGTGGGTGCTCCCTGCTTTGTGCTGACATCACATCCACCCCATGCCTCGGGATTTGTGGTCTGATCATGGCTGATGTTATAACCTGGATAAATGGATTTATTTTACCTGTAAGTGCCCCACAATAGTGTTTATTACATAACAATTCCTATCAGGAAAGTGTCTCGGTGTATGATGTACAGCAACGCTAAACGCCGGGGTAGCAGGAGGGCCCTGCTTTTTGCAAGCTGCAGCAGTTTGTAATTTCAAGATCAATATGATGATGTGTTTTTTGAATTTTAATGAATAAACCACGCTGGTGTTTGTTGTTTACCTGCTTTCTGATTTTTTAACAAGTGGCTCTAGTGATAATTACCAAAATTCTGTAGTCGCAGAAGGAGGGAGGAGGGCGGGGGGGGACCTGGATCCTTCATAACTCTCCAACTGGGCAATTATCTCCATACTGTATGTGCTGCTTTTCTATAAATGTTGAAATTCAGTAATTACCACTAGAGCCAGCCGTGACATTTCGAAAGCAGATACATAACAAATAGGGATGCCATGGAGTCATTAAAATTCAGATATCAAAACAGCTCTCCCTATTCTTCTTTGCATGAATCCATCTCTTTGTTTCATGAAGAATTCAGTTGCCAATTAAATACCTTTTCTTTCCTTTTTCTTCTTTGTTTTTTTTTTAATTTTTTTCCCATTTTCTTCTTCCTTTTGCAAATGAATTCTAATCTCCGTGAAAGGAGCCGAATTGACAGTCGTGACAGTTGGTGCATTAGGAAAAAACATGGACGAGTTTAGTCCTTGCTGAGGAACCCAGCCAGCACCTCCCCAGCTCTGGAAATGGTGAGGTTGTATCAAAAATCTAGGGAGAGGGGGATGTTTTTCCAAGCAATTCTCCTTTTCTCCTTCTGGCAGCATCTTTTCCTGCTCATCCTAAAAGGAAAAGCATCTTCCAAGGTGGCCAATAACTTTGGGAACCTCTTTTTGCCTGTCCCACCAGAGCTGTGGTTTCACAGCCAACAGGAATAGCTCAATTATCTCCCAACTTGTTATTCCTGCTGCAGTCTCGTAGCAATCCCTGGCATCTGGCAGTTGGAGGTTTTTATTTAGTTGTTTTTTTAGTGGCTTGGGTTTTTTTTTTTATTTTTTAACAATGTTGTCTTGTTTACGGGTTTGACTCCTGGAAGGCAGGATGTGATGCCTCCCAATCAGTCGCTAATGAAACGGAGGGATTGACAGGCTGGAATTGATCCTTCCTTTGTAATCCGGGAGCAGGCAGACAGGTCTGTCTGTGAACCTGTCAGGGGTTGTGTGTAAGACAGGTGTGATGAGGAGCCCGGGCGCGGAAAACAAGGAGAACAGCGCCTTCCAAAACCTCGCGAGCAGGAAAACCTGTAGGGCTTCGACTCCTCCTCCCTCCCCAGAGCTGAGCACTGCCCGTGTGCTTTGCCAGGAATGTCTTTTGGAGACAGCAGGATGGATTTGTTTGGAGAGGGGCTGGCATGTGGAGGGAATCCTGCTCCTTAAGCATGGAAAAGCACCACGAGCCTGAACAGTCACAGTGCCAGAGTGGTGGAATGGTTTGGGTTGGAAGGGACCTTAAAGCCCATCCAGTTCCACCCCCTGCCATGGGCAGGGACACCTCCCACTGTCCCAGGGGGCTCCAAGCACCTGGCACATTTCCAGGGATCCAGGGGCAGCCACAGCTGTGCCAGGGCCTCCCCACCCTCCCAGGGAACAATTCCTTCCCAATATCCCATCCAGCCCTGCCCTCTGGCAGTGGGAAGCCGTTCCCTGTGTCCTGTCCCTCCAGGCCCTTGTAAAGAGTCTCTCTCCATCTTTCCTGTCAGCTCCTTCAGGCCCTGCAAGGACGATAAAGGGGCTTGGAGAGGCCCGTGCTCCTACAAACCGACAGCTTTTGTCTTTTATGGCTTCACCCCACACTTTCTCTGTAGTTTGCCCACAGCAAAGATCTCCTCACGTCTTGGACAACGCTCTGACCTCTCTGTTTCAGGCAAATTATTGATTGCATCCTTCCTCTAGAAAATCATTCCTCTGGGACTGAAAGTCCTCCTTTTGCACAGCACTAAAGGAGGAGCTGCAGCAGCTTGTGCAACTTAAGGAGGCCTCAAGGCCCCCCTTTGGTTTTCCAGCAGTGACCAGCTTTGCTTCTCCTCCACCAGCCCCTCTCTGGGAGCAAAGCCTCGATGAGCCCACGCAGGGGGAGCTCGGCTAAGGTTTATTCTCGAGCCTGGTGCTTGTATGTTAAGGTGAACAGGAATAATATTCACTTCAAGGAGAGATGAGGCCCTTGTGTTGACTACATTATCATTTATACGAACAAAAAGAGCTTAAAATGTTAGCATATCCTTTTGAAAACGGAGCTTTGCATCCTATTAGGAGGAAGGAAACAACCTGCGGCGCATTATATTTCCAAGCGCCTGTCAAGGAACACTTACGGCTGTCGCCTGCTTGGGAGCATCCAGCTCCAGGAATAAACCGGGACTCGCTCCCCGAGCGCTGATCCCCCAACAAAGGGCTGCGAGACGCCGCTCGGTTCCAACCGAGCCGAACACCAGGCTCGGCTCTGCATCGGACAGAAGCTCAGGGAACTTGGGGGATTGCGAGCTGCGAGTGTTTCCTGGTGTGGAGGCGGGGATAGGAACACATCTCCGGGCTTGGCTTTGGAGGGTGGGGGGATTGGGGTGAGATTCCCCCATTTTGTGGCGCTGTGGATTTCGGCAGGGTGGGTTTTAGCCTGGTTGGAACAGAGAGGAAAAACAAACTTAATTTGACCCCTGTGATTTGGAAAAAACCTTTCGGCATCAAGATTGCTTCCTGCTGGTATCAGGTGGCTGGGGGATTTTGAGGGAATAAGCTGGAAGTCCGCAGTTCCAGGTGGAGAGAGGTGTGCAATATGTAGCACGTGGCTCACGCAGGTGTGTCCCACTTGAACTGGCCACTGGGATTGTGCCTCCGAGTCCCTAAATCTGCTCCTCCATCCCCTGCACAGAGCAGTCAGTTCTGCCTGCACCAGTGCAAGCAGAGTGTTTGTTTTAAGGAAAAACTGGGAGAAAGCCCTAAATCCCAAACAGAAAGCCTCCAAAAGCCTTTCCCCAGGCAGGGCTTTTGGAGATTTGCTGCTGCTTGGCGATTTGCTAATGTGAACTTGTAGCCCCACTGGAGTCTTTGCAGAGCCAAAATCCACCTGGAGGAGAGGAACCAGGATGTTGAGGGGCAGAATTGCTTTGTCAGGCTGCTGAGTCTGGTGCAAACCCCTCGTGTCCCCTTCCCCCTCTGCCATCTCTGCCGAGCAGCACGAGGAGGGTGGGTGCTCTTCCCGTGCCAGCTCCGGCGCATTTTGGGGCTGGGAGGGGATGTGTTTGGTCTGCTGAGCTGGAGTGCATTTCCCACAGGAGCCCTGCCCGTGCTGTGCTCCCCTGGGAGCTGGGAAGGTGTTTGTAACACACCCACGTTCTGGTTTGGGCACGGGGGGCACAGCCTCAACGTTCCCCACATCCAGGGGCTGGGGTGGGCAGGATCCCGGGAGGGGACACAGCCAGGCCAGCTGATCCCAGCTGACCAAAGGGATATTTCAGACCCCCAGCTCAGATCAAAAAGCTGTGGAAGGGAGGAGGAATGGGGGGCACTCATTATTTGTATTGGCCTCCCGGAGCAGCCGCTCCATGCACTGGTGCATTAGGAAAAAACATGGACGAGTTTAGTCCTTCCTGAGGAGCCCAGCCAGCACCTCCCCAGCTTTGGAAATGGTGAGGTTGTATTGAAAATAAAACCCAGCGTCCCAAGAAGTGGCTGAGCATCCCTCTCTGATGGGAAGGAGAGAATAAACCTCTTCTTCTTCTTTGCTTTTGCACACAGGGTTTGGCTTTTGCTTTAGTAAACTGCCTTATCTCAGCTTGTGAGTTGTTTTCCATCTTACTTTATCTCCCTTGTCCAGCTGGGAAGATGGAGCAGCTCAGTGAGCACCTGGTGTCCAGCCAAGGTCAACCCACCACAGTGGATTGTGAAATCATGGAATCCAGGGATGGTCTGGGTTTGAAGGGACCTTAGAGATCATCTCATACCATGGGCAGGGACACCTCCCACTGTCCCAGGCTGCTCCAAGCCCCGTCCAACCTGGCCTTGGGCACTGCCAGGGATCCAGGGGCAGCCACAGCTGCTCTGGGCATCCTGTGCCAGGGCCTCCCCACCCTCACAGGGAACAATTCCTCCCCAATATCCCATCCAGCCCTGCCCTCTGGCAGTGAGAAGCCATTCCCTGTGTCCTGTCCCTCCAGCCCTTGTCCCCAGTCCCTCTCCACCTCTCCTGGAGCCCCTTTAGGCCCTGGAAGAGGCTCTGAGCTCTCCCTGGATCCTTCTCCAGGTGAGCACCCCCAGCTCTCCCAGCCTGTCCCAGCCCCAGCTGTCTCATCCTGAATGAATGTTTCCATTCAGGCTGGGGCTCATCCCAAACATCCTCGCAGGGCAACTTTTCTGAGCTGCAAATCCAGACAAAGCTTTTAGAAAATAACACTTTTATTTCCGTGGAGGCCCCGCATGTCCCTGCCTGCTGCTGGGCAGGGCCTGGGCACCTCCAGTTGCTGTAGCAGTGCAGGGGCTGTTGGCCAGCAGATCCTGCGTGGAGCAGGGGGCATGGACAGAGCTCCAGCATGCACAGGGTGCAGGAGATGAGGCAAGGAATTGGTAACAGGCTGGGAGATCTCCGTGGGGATGCGTCCCCCGGTCCTGGCCATGGGCACACGCCCCGGCTGGCTCCACGAGGGGTCCGGTGCAATGAAGATGTCTCACTGTCCTTTCTCATCAACACTGGTGCATCCAAGATCCCACTGATAGGCAGAGCACTGTTCCCTCACCTGTCCACTTTGATTAATTCGGTGCCTCATTCCTGGGCTCTGTGAATTTGTCTTGGTTCTGCTCTTCCCTCGCGGCAGAAGTTTCTCCCCCTCCTTTGAACCACGTTCTGCTACAAAGCCCTACTCCGGCTGCACAGAGGGACCTGCTGGGGATGATGTGCAAAGCCCCTGTGCATTCCAGAGCACAAAATCCAGCTGTGAATCCTCTTTACAAGCCTCCAGACAGCACTGCTAACCCCAATGCTCCGGTCGGAGAACCGGGAAAAGCGCTGCAGCTTCCAGGCACTTCAAACCCGGCGCTATCAGGAGGGCTCTGGGCTCACACAAAGTACTCCCAGCTTTAACACAGAGCAGGGAATAAAAGCTCAGCAACAGTGGAGTCCGCTGGAAAGGTTTCTTGTGCGTGCAGGAAGATAATTTATGGTAATGAGGACAGCACCGAGTTGCTGTAAGTTACAAGAACTTATCACTGCTCTCTGCTGTTGCGGCACATTCCCGGGATTTGGTCTCGCCAAAGCAGCGTGAATAGATTTATTTTGCATTGTTAGACTGTCAAGTCACTGCAGAGCAACAACTTCCAAATGATAACTTGTGCAGCATGCAGGAGTTGGGAATTACACGCCTTCAGTCCCCGCAAAGAGCCGGGGTGGGCTGGCAGCTGCTCGGCGGGAGCCTCTCCGCAGTCCTGCTTCCCACCCCCTCTCCGTGCTCAGCGCACATGGTCAGCGTCTCCCTCCTCCCAACCCCACGAGGCTGTTTTAAGGATTATATCCATTTATTTCTACTGGCAGAGCATGGCAGAGCAGCTGAGGTGTAACCACAGGGAAGAGGGAAGCACCTTTTGCTGACCCCTGCGTGACATTGGCTGGGCTGGGCTGGGGCTGGTTGGGTTTGGGGCAGGGGAGGAGACCCAGGTGAGGGGATGCCTTGTGGTGGGACCTCTGGAACGTAAGTCAGGAGGAGCGGCTGAGGGGACTGGGCTTCTTCAGCCTGGAGGAAAGGAGGCTTAGGGGGGACCTTCTGGCTCTCCACAGCTCCCTGACAGGAGGGGGCAGCCAGGTGGGGGTCGGGCTCTGCTCGCAGGGATTAAGAGACAGGGCAAGAGGAAACGGCCTCAAGCTGCACCAAGGGAGATTCAGGTTAGTTATCAGGAAAACTTCTTCACAGGAAGAGCGGTTAAGCACTGGAGCAGGGAACTGGAGGAGTCATCACCCCTAGAAGTGCTCACAAAAACACATAGATCCGTCGTTCCAAGTTATGGTTTAGTGGGCCTGGAGGTCAGCTTGGTCGGAGGTTGGACTTGATGATCTTGGAGGTCTTTTCCAAGCTGAATGATTCAATAATTCTGTGATCTTCTTTCCTTGCCTGATGCATCAGTGTCTCACTTGCTGGGCTTTGGCTCCCGTTGCTGTCCCTGGCACCGGAGATTTGAGTTCAGTGGTGTTGGGGGTGACTTCAGCGGGGAAACCACCGAACTCTGACCCCACAGCCAGGGGAGCTGGGCGTGTGGATGTGGGGGGTGTTGGGCAGTGTCACTGGCTACAGCTGTGGGTGGCACCCTGGAAATGTCCCCATCACGGGGTGTCCTGCAGCGGGGTGCGTGCTGCAGCCTTTACACCAACCCAGGGGCATGGAGAGCGTTCCTGTACGAGCAGGGGCTCCTCTTGGATGTGGAATAAAAGGGAAAGAGTGACACAAGGAGTCATGGAGATGAAACACGTGGGGACACTGGGAGGAGAGCTCAGATTTTCACATAATTGCTCTTGAGCTTTCATTTGGACCTGAAAAGGTAAAAATAACATCTGGCCCTGCTTGGTTATGACTGAGTTGCCATTTTTTCCCTTTGCTTTGGCACTTCTTAATATCTACACAGGTTTATTTCTTCTTGTGGTGGGTGTTGCGCACCAGGTCTGGTCTGAATGTTTTTCTGGATTTCTGCAATTATTGGGTGTAACTTCACAGAAATTGGTGTTGCAGTGCCGCCTGCCTCATGCGAGGGAGGTACAGGCACCAGCTCGGGAATGCAGAGCACCCTGCAATAGCCTTCAGGCTGGAATATTTTGCCATTATTTTTTTAATATTCCACTGGAGTTTGAGACTGTATCAAGAAACTTCTTTTGAAAAGGAAATAAACCCATAAATTATAGCATAGTCTTTGCAGCAAGGCAAAAGGAATACAAGATTGTTTAAACGTATTATTTGCTGACCTTGACAGTTTACTTGTAATGTTATTTAAACATTTGGGTTTGCGGGGCGGGGTTCTTATTTATTTATTTAATAAGCTGCCAGCTTACAAATTGCAAAACTTTCGCGGCTCCTCTTATCTTCTACAGAACCACTGAGATGGCAAAATATATTCTGTGTCTCAACAATTCCGCCTGCATTTGCATGAGGAAATTGGAAAGCGAGTTGTTTTCCCTCGTCTGCATGACAATACCCCGAGCACAGAGCAATTCACCCTTTAATTTGGGATAGTTATCGTGGGAGAAGAATGGGCGATTCTGTCGCTGATGTCGTCGTCGTAATTAAAATTGATTTATAAGTAAAGGCAACAAAATCTGTGCTTACCTGTTTATTCAGCACCTTGTCAACCTGCAGAGCACAATAGTCGGGGTCACCGAGATCAAATCTACTGCAGAGCTGGAGGGGTTCCACCAAAATGAGTTTTCAGGGCGAGCCCTTAATTAGTGAAACACTTCCAGATGGTTGATGGTGAAAATATCAGACCCAAAATGGGACCAGGACCTCCACTGGCTCTGCAGGAGCATGACCTGGGCTCCATCAGGACATCCTTACCTGGATGCACGCACAGGTTTTGTAGGATAAAACATTCCAGGAGTGACTTAATCCTCGTTGCGTTAATTTGGCAGCAGCAGCACATCTCTGCTGATAAGAGCTCAGGGCAGTTAATAAGCGCTTGATTGGACTGAGGAATCTCTGGAATGCAGGGAAAACAGCTGAAATGAGGCTGGGATGGAAGGCAGCCCCTGCGGTTTGTCAGGGTTTTGTGTCAGGCTGGTGTTTCTGAGGATGGTTTAACGTTCCAGGTGGAGTCTCTGAGCATGAGCTGTGAGCCTTGTGCTCCCAGATTCTCGGGATTTTAGGCAATGGGAAGAGGCAACCTCGGGGGATAATTCATCTCAGCTGAAAATGGGCATTTGAGGAGACCTGCCTGCTAAAAGTGCTCATTCCTCTCCTTTGGCTGTAAAAGAAATCTCAGGTGACAGATCCATCCCTCAGTGACTCGAGCTATCTGCCCTGCTTGCTCCAAACAGCATCGAGGCTTTTGGTGCTTTCTGAGTGTTTTGAGAGGAGTTGAATTCCCTGACTTTGGCTGTACGTCACTGAGCTAATCCTGGAGCTGGAAGCAATCTGTTTGGAGTGAGACAGCGCCATCGGAATTATGAAGCTGTTGAGACAACGAGGACTGTGTTGGACAACTGCTTTGGTCACGAAGGAGCTTTGAAAGGCAGATTTAGGCCGATGCCAAATAGGCTTTCAAAATCCCCCTATTTACTCTTCAAAATATGCAGGAGCAGAGATTTTAGGAGTAATCCTTGTACTTCTTCAACACAAAGAAATATTAATATTAGATAGGGGCCCTCTGACTTTGTGAAAGGATAAATAAGGGCAGAAAGATTGAACGGTTGGAGAGAACTGTGCAGCAAATGAAAATCCATTTCCCTTGCCCTCACCAAGCACAGGCCAAGGTTGGAAAAAGGCTGGAGTTTTGGAATGCTTTAAATAAGGGTCACTGAGGAGGAGCTGGAGGAAATAAGTGTTCACATCCTTAATGGCTGCAGTTACCTCGAGTGTGGTTTTTTAGCTCGTGTTCAAGTGCTGGGGGTGGCATAGATTGAAAGTTATATTTTGAGGGGTTGAAGTTTATGGTGTGAAAGAGAAAAGATACAGCAGTAAAAAATAAAACACTCCTGCAGTGCTGCTGCAGGACTGAGGCTCATAAAAAGTACTGATAATCCCTGATAAGAATTCCCTTAAAAGAAGGGATTTCTCCAGCCATAGACTGGCATCCCTGCCCATGGTGGGGACTGGAACTGGGCCATCTTTAGGGTTCCTTGCGACCCAAAGCACCCTGTGATTCTGTGATACTGCCAGCAGAATGACCACAGGACATCCATTTTCTGCTTCCATGAAAAAACAACCTGTGGGGATGTCAGGAGTGTCGGGAAGCGGGGGGCACCTCCTCCCCTCCATCCCGTGGAGCTGGGACACGCTGCCCACCAGACCCAGCCCGGAAAGGGGAGCTCCCAGCGGAGCTCAGGTGGTGGAAACAGCCAATATTTTTTGCACATCTCTGTGTAGTGAGCAATGTTTGCCATTTCTGATATTTCAGGGGAGACCTGACCGTATAAAGCATTCATGAGCTTGGCCTCCTGGAACGCATTTCTTTGTCCCCTGGTTATTAGGAAATATTCAAATACTGCAAACAAATGTCAGTCTGTAGAATATTCATGAAGTCTCCTGTTCAAGTGGGTCCCCCAAGTCGCTGCTGGCTGGAATACATCAGCCTAATGCTGATTGCGTACATTTAGGGTTGAATAAAGATATTCCACTGAATAAGTGTGGAATGGCTTTTTCAGGTTCTGAGACTCTGGGAATTGAAAAGGCTCACACGGGTCCCGGTGCCGGGGAGCTGCTAATGGAGGTTGTTTTTCCGAGTGCTTGGCCATTGCTTGGAATCAGGGGTGGGATTTATCTCCTCTGGCTCTGGCCGTCTGAAATTCCTGCCCTGAGGTTTTAGCTGGGCTCCCCTCTTTAGTCAAGAACGGCAATTTCAGCCTGAAATGGGACAAAATGACAGCATTTTGAAACATTGTGAAAACATCATTGAAAAACAAATAAAAATGGCCAAACCCCACGCAGACAAACCCCTTCCTTCAAGTGGTTCATTCTTTCATTCAACATATGCAAACTGCTCTGATGGTTCTTGCTTACTTTTGAAATAGCATTTAATTTCAAATGAAGTACTCGGAAATACTTTTACTTACTTTTGTAATACTTTTTAAATACCATTTCATTTCACAAGAACACATGCCAGAATAGGATATTCCACGTCTTTGAAAATGACTTTATAAATGCTTTTTGGCTTGGTCAAGCTGAAAACAGTTTTGAAAACTAAAAAAAAATATGTTACAGAAAAAATAACATTACGAGGTGGGAAAATGCTTAGGGGGAAAAAGGAAAAGTTTAGGGCTTGGTCTGCCCCGGGTTTTTCTCACTCTTCTGGGTTTGGATAAAGGAAAGAGAGGTGAGAGACGGGGACAGCCTGATCCCAGGAGAGCATTAGCAAGGTGGTCTGGGCCGGCCATCAGAGAGGCACTCAAACCCAGGAGCTGGAAGATGAAGCCTCCAAATGAATTCAGGCTAGGAAATGAGCAGCACCTTTAACAGGAGCCTAATTAGCTCCTGGCACAGGGTGCCAGGGGCTACAGCAGCTCTTTTGTTACTGGCAGAGTTTCAGTGCAAACCAGATGTTCTGCTCACATCCAGGTGTTGCAGTTCAGCCAGGCGCTGGCAGGGGAAGCCCTTGGGGTTTGGTGTTTGCTCAGGTGCCTTCCACCCCAAACCATTCCTGAGGTGGAAGTAACTCATCCCAGTGGTCCTGCACACCTCCAAAACCTGTGGGTCCGGTCTCAGGTAGTCCATGGATGCTGCTGCAAAGCACATGGATTGTAAAAGAGTTTTGTGATCCCTTCCTGCAGCAGCCACTTCCTTTTTAGTGCCCATCTTTAGCATGCAAGCCGCAGGGAGAAATAATTACATTTAATAGGAACGGTGGGCTCCCAGTGAAGATGTACAGTGCTGTACACAGCGTGCTCCTAATGAACAGAAATGTCAGGCCAAAATAAGAGATGAGAAGGATTAAATTCTCCGAGGTGGGTTGTGTGATTACCCTGCCTTTGTGAGAGGCTGTCTGGAGCCACCGCGCTGCAGCTGGAGGCAGGCGTTGGACGGGAAAGACCAACGAGTTGATCAAAAAGAAGGGAATCCCACCATGCTTTTGAGAGCTGCTAATTAAAGGGTTTAATCTCAGGTTGTTTGCTGAGAGGCACGAGAAGGGGCTGGGAGGGGAAATGCCTTTGTTTGGCCGCCACAGCCCTGAGTGGAGATGGGCAGGACAAGCTCTCCTGGGGCTCAGGTGGGACCTGCAGGTGGAGATGGGCAGGACAAGCTCTCCTGGGGCTGAGCTGGGACCTGCAGGTGGAGATGGGCAGGACAAGTTCTCCTGGGGCTCAGGTGGGACCTGGGAGTGGAGATGGGGAGGACAAGCTCTCCTGGGCTGAGCTGGGACCTACAGGTGGAGATGGGCAGGACAAGTTCACCTGGGGCTGAGCTGGGACCTGGGCAGGACAAGTTCACCTGGGGCTGAGCTGGGACCTGGGCAGGACAAGTTCACCTGGGGCTGAGCTGGGACCCATAGGTGGAGATGGGCAGGACCAGCTCTCCTGGGGCTCAGGTGGGACCTGTGGGTGGTGGGAAGGCAGGGCAGGTCTCCCTTGCTGTACACCCCACCTCCCCTTTTTACCGCCTTGGCCTCCCTCAGCTGTGGGAGCTCGCTGGAGCCTGCAGTGGGACTGGGGGAAGCTCTTTGCAGTCCCTGTGTTTCCTCCTCCTCCTCCTCCTGGTACTGAAATTCCTCACATAACCACAGCTTATGACCCCGTCCTGCTGAATTTTCATGAGGTGCTTGGCAAGCTGCTGTTCTTCCACCAGTGCACCTACTCGGAATGAAATCCAAGAGACCTTAAACCTTGCTCCTAATTTTTCACTCCCTGTTAAAATTGCTGCATAAGGATATTTGAAGAAGTCATTGCCCCCTGCGGATATTATCACTTAATCTTTTTTTCCTTCTTAATAAAAGCCTGGCACAAAAGTCACTCGCTGAAAACAACCGTGTCCTGTGCTGCCAGTGCCTCGCTACAGTGTTTTTTAAGATCATATCTCATAACCACAGGGAGAGGTCTCTGCGGAGGGAGTGAGGAGTAACTTTCTGTTTATAGCCATTTACCTTCAACTGTAATGTATTTAAGCAGGAAAATTGCCACTTAGACTTGCAAAGCAAATTGGCTTGTGCTCAGTAATGGCTTTCTAGTGTCTGTCTAGGAAAGGTCATCCTGGAGACTCCTGCACTGCAGAACTCGGTGCTGGTGGCCGGAGGGACACGGCGTGGCCCCAAGCTGGCATTTTCTCCAGCTATAAAGACCTCAGCACCGCCCCTCTCAGGTCTGCCAGGTTTCTCCATCCTCTCCATCCCGGCTGGGACGCAAAGCTGCCTTTGGTGTGTCCTTATGGGCACAGGAGCCCCCAGCGTGTGTGAGCTCCGTGTCCCCTCTCGTCCCCTGCTGGGCAGAGGCACCCACCTGCGTGTCCCGCCGCAGAAAGGGCCCGTGCTCCACTTTAATGTTATTAACCATCGCCGTGGCAACAAATATAGATGTTGTGTTTGCAGTAGCACCGTTTCACAGGTCCCCGAGGAGTCTTTACCCTTGAGTGCGTTTAGTTGATAGCGAAACCAAAGCGAACGTAAAACAAGCAGGTTGGAAAGAGGCACTGGCCTTTTTCGCTCCACTCGGCTCCCGAGTGCAAATTACCAGGTGTGGGAATGCAGCTGACTGTCAGCCCGGGTGTAAATCTCCCCCACTTATTGGTCCCCACGAGTGTAAAACAGGCAGCGTTACCAGCTCATCACAGCCGCTGCTGTGGCAAGGCTGGCACGGCAATTATCTTAATAACTTCAGCAGCACCAGCAGTAATGGGAAATGCAGCTCTGTCTGTGTCTGAGGTGTTCTCACCTTTATCAGGGATCAGTCTGGGGCAGCAGCGGGAGATGGGAGAGAGGCTTCGTTATCAGTGTGTGAAGCAAAACCATCTCAGGCAGCTGTGGTTCGGACTGTGGGCATCGGCCTCCGAACGCGATCCAGAAATCCCTGCTGGGTGCCGGGTGTCTGGTGCCGGACACCTTGGGGGAGAGGCTAAAACCTCCCTGAGGGCTGGAAGGCAAGGACAGGAGGGTGATGAGGGCGCTCAAACCCGGGCTGTGACGGATGTAATCCTGGGAACAGGGACCGAGTCACGACAGCAGCGGCGAGAGCTCGGATTTAACGGGAGCCCTTGTGCCAGCACATTAATTGGACAGGAGAAACTTCCAGTGGTGCAGCAATCCATCTCTGCCTCGGGAGACAGCAGCCTGCCCCCTTTCTCCCTCATCTTAAAGCTGCTTTGCATCCCCCCCAGTCCATCCCTGAGTTTTCCTCCCATCCTGCGCCGTCTACTTAAACCTGATGAAGCAAAAACTGGCATTACCTCGTATTTCCATCATTTTCCTTGCAGTGATGCCCTGATTCCATCTGTCCATCTCAGCCCAAATGACAGCCAAAGAACATTTCCTGCAGCGTGCCCTGGCAAACTGTGGGATGGCCCCTTCGCTCGTCCATCAATCCATCCTTCACAGCTCCACAAAATCATCTCCCTGGTCTCTGGAGCCCGCGGCATCATTAAACTTGAGCACAGGCAGACCTGTGCAGCTGAATTTGGGCTGGAAAGGAGAGATTTGTGAATGATCCCTGAAAAACATTGAGGAAATGTCCTTGTCATCGGCCAGAGGAAGGAGTGCCCCAGCAGGGGCTGCTCGTGGGTCCTGCTAAAGGGGTGCCTGGGGCTCATTACATTTGGAGTGAAGCTGGGAGGTCAAAGCGCCGTGGGGATGGTTTGGGCTTAAGGGAGAAAAGAGGGAATAAAATGTATTGGAATTGTCTTTTGTCTCTAGAGATTCCAGGCACGGCCGGCTCAGAGGGCAAACTTCTCACGGGAGGCATTTCCTGACCCGCCGCCGCCGCGGAATCTCAATGGAGATGAAGTTTGTTCCCCTGGCACAGCTCCCTGTCTGTGATACAGATTTCAGACACACATCCTGATGAAAGTTTTCCATTTACTGCAGTTAAACTTTCTGGGGCTCTGTCTCATGACCAGCACTGGGGTTTTTTGGGAGGAGAGCATTCCTGTTCCCCGGGCACAGGAATTAGGAACTTGTGCTGAGGGGGAAAGGAGTTTTATATTTTATATTTTATGTTTTATATTCTCTGCCTCCAGAGAGGGAGCATTTCCCTTTACCCGGCCGCCTTTTACATCTTGCTTTTTTGTTGCTGTTATTTTGGGTTTTTTCATGTTCCTTTTTGCCTTTAACAGTGAAGGCTCATCATCCCTTGTCAAGTTTTGTTGAGATTCACCAAGAAATTCAAAAGTACTTATGAGACACTTGATTGATGGACCAACGAGGCTGTCAAAACAGCTTAAGGAAATGAGGGTGAAACTAAAGATAATAATTAATGAAACAGATAAGAAGGAGAGAGGCTGGAAGGTTTTCCAGCTGCTAGATCCAGTGGGGATCATAAAGGATCCAGCACCTGGAGTAGAGACTGTAGAAAATGAGCTGAGAGGTCTTCTGCTGAGAACTGTGAGGCAGACGAAGTCTGACATTGTTTTCATCAGCTGCCAAATACATTTTTTAGGGAAAAAAGGCAGAACATTCCCCTAGAAGACACTTTGATTGATGTACCTGGAGAGCTGTTACACCTTGGTTTCCTCTGCAAATGGGTCTTGGCTGCTGGCACCCCTTCTCTGTGATGCAGAGGCTGTCAGAGCTCTTAGGAAGGTGACACGAGGCTGAGGGAGCCCCAAATCCCCCAGGGATTCACAGAGGAGCGTGGGAGACTGACAGGTGCAATCCTGAGGATGGTTAAAAGCAAAGGTGGTTTGATGTCAGATTTTTTTTCTGCCAATTGATTATTTCTGATCGAGGATGAAGGGCTCTGAGGTAGCCAGAGGCAATGCAGGTTGTTTCGGCCCCTGCAGGCTGATGGCTCTGAGGTCCGGGGAGACGCCGGAGGCTGCAGCGGGTCTGAGCCCTGCCCCTTCCAGCCAATCCCTCCCGTGCCGGGCTGAGCCTCTCCTGCCCCGTGTGGGAGGGCAGCAAAGCGCTGAGTCTGCCTGGTACAGGCTAAAAGAAACCAGAATATTTGCTCAGTGCATGAAAAGACGTGGAGCTGCTGGGGTGAGGCCAGAGAGGCCACGGAGCTGCTCCCAGGGCTGGAGCCCCTCTGCTGTGGAGCCAGGCTGGGAGAGCTGGGGGTGCTCACCTGGAGAGGAGAAGGACCCAGGGACACCTCAGAGCCCCTTCCAGGGCCTAAAGGGGCTCCAGGAGAGCTGGAGAGGGACTGGGGACAAGGGATGGAGGGACAGGACACAGGGAATGGCTTCCCACTGCCAGAGGGCAGGGATGGATGGGATATTGGGAAGGAATTGTTCCCTGGGAGGGTGGGCAGGCCCTGGCACAGGGTGCCCAGAGCAGCTGTGGCTGCCCCTGGATCCCTGGCAGTGCCCAAGGCCAGGCTGGACGGGGCTGGGAGCAGCCTGGGACTGTGGGAGGTGTCCCTGAGGTGGAACAAGAGGGTCTTTAGGGTCTCTTTCCACCCAAGGGATTCTGGGATTTGTGCATGTCCCAAGGGCTGGGAGGTGAGGACTCCTGCGAGCAAGGACAGAGGTGAAGCAGCAGAGCTCAGGTAAACACATGTAGGAGTGAGAGGGACTGGCTGGGGATGGCCCAGGAAGCTGCCAGAACCGGGACAGTCCTGGTTTGGGGCTCAGATGCACACGTGGGGTGTTTTGCTCTGGCTGTTTTGGCTTTGCTTTTCCCTGAAATGCCCGTGAATTCTTTTGGTTTCTGGGAGGCCAGATGGGAATCCCAAACCCTTGGCCAAGTTCTGCAGGAGGAGCCTCCTGCCCTGGCCGTGCTGCACAGCCCTGCCTGGTGCTGCCTGATGAGCGTGACAGGCCCTTTACACCCGACACCTGTGTTTATAAATACACAGGAATTGTCTCAAGCTGGTCAAAACACAATTATTTCATTTTCTTGCCCATTCAGGATGGTTGGTGTTTAGGAATAAATTGCCGCTGCTGATTTACAGGAGCAACAAGGACAGCATGAAATGGGCTCAGTGAAGTGATTTTGAATTTCCACTACAATTACTCTTCTCTTCAACCATATGATTCCCTTTTGCTCACATGCACCAGCCAGGGCCGGGTTTGTTTTCTCGCTGCTGCCCTGGGAGCTCTGCCCGCCCTCGCTGTGCAGCAGCCCCGGGCTGAGCCTGCGCAAACAAACCTGAAGTGCTAAATTGCACTTTATTCGAGGAAGCTGGCAGAGAAGGTGCATCCCAAAATCCCACTGCACTGGCGCCAAGGGATGGTGATTCTCTGGCTTCAGCAGTGAAGTCAAGAGTAAAGACCCTGTGTTTGTTATACCGGTGTTGTGTGTGTCTACTGAGTTAATTCCTCCTCTTCTTGTCCCTCAGTTTCTCTCCCGGTACACCCTGGGTGAGATCTGGCTCCGTGCTGAGCTCCTCACCAAGCCCACGAACTTCTCTGGGTGATCCAAGAAGGCTTTGCAAGTTCACACAGATGGGTGACACTTTGCGTGTCACTATTGAAACTCTTTGTGGCCCAAAAGGCCCCAGGGAAGGGGCTGCACACTGGGCAGGAATTCATCTCCCAGGGCCCTGTGGGGCCTCCTCCAGCTCGTTCAGTGTGCCCGGGGTCACATCTGGAAAGGGGCTAAAAATTCCATGTTCAGGTTGGCGAGCGAGGAATCCTCTCATGGGTCTGTGTATCGCTCGGAGCAAAGGGGCAATTTAAGTGAGCAGGGGAATAATTTGTAGGAATTCAGCTTTCCCTGCTGTTTCTTGGATCAGTTTGGAGTTGGAGAAGGGAGCAAGTGTTTGTTCCTTTGCGTCTCTTACCCCGCTTAAGTCTTTCCTTCACTTTACCAACGTCTGCAGGAGCTCTGCAGAATCTCAGAATGGTCTGGATTGGAAGGAAACTTAAAACTCATCCATCCCACCCCCTGCCGTGGCAGGGACACCTCCCACTGTCCCAGGCTGCTCCAAGCCCCGTCCAACCTGGCCTTGAAGCCCAAAGGCGCTCTCCTGACCCTCCCGTGACACCGGGATGTTTGGACAACCTTGCTAATTGGGACCATTTTCCCCTCTTGCATTGTTTAATGAAAGGTGTGTGCTGGGGACACGAAGTTATTAACAAACCCTGAGCTCTGGTAACAGCACGAACACAAACCCACGCCAACACCGCTGAGCTCTAAATAGTCTAATAAATGTGAACATCTTGGGTAATGTGATTTATTATTGACAGCATGAATAGGAAAATAATAAAACAATATAATGATTCTGCAAGAAAAGCGAGGGGCTTTTATTATTATTCATCCTTGGAAGGGTGTTTACGAGGCAGGAATGAGGTCAGACTTTTAAAGAGAGCCCACGGATGCCAGATCTCAACCTCGTGCATGTGAGGAGATGTAATCCCCTTCCCGCAAGCTCATTTGCGTGGGGAATTGGGCTCCCCAGTTTCATTAGCGCTAACAGACCCTGCCTGTCTCTGAGTGGCTCCGTGAATATTGGAATGTCGGGTGCGAGGGAGAGCTGGCGCTGCACAGCTTGACAGGGAGGTCGCTTTTCCACGGCTGGCAAAGGGAGTGATGGGGGTTGGGAGTGGGATTTGTTGGTTTAACTCAGGCTAGGAGATGGGACTTGGCGGGGCTGGGGTTGGAAAAGAGGGGTATCCAAAATGCTGCAGTGGTTTTGGTGAGAGGGAAACTGAGGCACAAAGGGTCGTGCAGCCAATCTGGGATGGGGCTGTTGGCAGCACCTCGGGCTCCATGCAGGGATGGTCCATCAGGACACAGCCTGGCACGGGTGTTAGCAGGGCACTGCTATTGGCACTGGCACCCCAACACCCCCTTTCCTGTCCTACCAGTTCCCCCCGCGAGTTTCCAAGATCCTGCTGTTTTCCCTGGGTAATGAACCCAGCATCTTCCCTCTGCAGTGCCTGGTGCCCAGAAACTGAGGGAACGGCTGGGGCTGTGCCAGGGCAGGGTGAGGTTGGATTTCAGGAACAGGTTCTTCCCCCAGAGGGTGCTGGCACTGCCCAGGCTCCCCAGGGAATGGGCCCGGCCCCGAGGCTGCCAGAGCTCCAGGGGCGTTTGGGCAGCGCTGCCAGGGGTGCCCAGGGTGGGGTTGTTGGGGGGTCTGTGCAGGGCCAGGGGTTGGACTGGGTGTTCCAGCTCAGGATATTCCATGATTCTGTGATTCCCAAGAAATGCTCCATCTGTGGTTTTATTTAGCATTCTGTTTCTTGCCCCACACAGCAGCACTTCCCACAGGCAGGACTAAACATCCCTCATTTTCCTCTTTATTTTACATCAGCCCAGCTGCACTCCAAGCCCAACTGGATTTTTCATTACTGTGGCAAGTTACGATCCTTTGGTTACTTTTCCTGTAATTTTCATGTTTTCCTTTTAATATTTCTCATGAGATTGAAAGCTTGGGATAAGAGGTGGGAAGCTTTTGCTCAGCACGTTAGAGAGGAACCTCTGGAATTTGAATGAGGTGCGAGATGCTGGGGCTGGTGGCTGTGGAGATGAGGGGAGGTGATGGAGCTGAGCTGGGGAAGCTGCAGCGCACGAGGAGCATCCACAAAAACAGCATTTCTTCAGGCCCAGCAGTGCTAAATCTCTGCGCCTCTCTGACAGCTTCTACTGCCATCAACATCTCCCATGTTTTTCAGCGAAGTAATTCTTTTAGATGCTTCAAATATAGATAGATTTTTGTGTAGAGAGGGGGTTTTTTTATTTATATAAATATATATATATCTACTGTCAGCTGGCATTACAAAGAGCATAAAGCACATCTCCAGCTTCTGCATGTTCAGCTTGGTTGGGATCACGTCGCGGGAATGAGAGGAGAAATGAGCCAAACCCCAACGTTTCCCCTCAGCGGGGCACACCTGGGGGGTCCTGCTGTTTGAATGGCTGTGGGACGCTGCTGGTAGCTGTGGGATTTCAGGGAATCCCGGATGCTGTGGTAGGGAATATGTGTAACTGAGCATTTATGGCCCCTTATTTCCCTCTGTATGAGAAACAAAGCACTCTGGGCTTTTTTCTCGAATTACTTTGCCTGGAGACTGCCAGCTTCTCTGCCTGCATCCCTCTGGGAAGCAGGGGCTTGTGGAACTCCTTTTTATCAGCAAATTAGATAATGGTAATTATCTTGATGATCTTTAAGGTCCCAGCCCAGCCCATTCCACGGTTCTACGATCTGACTTTTGTGTCATTAAATGCTGGCAGTGACTCTCAGCTTCCCCCACCTCCCGAGGCAGAGAAGATAGTTTCACTTGGCTGCAGAGCCCGAGCCACAGAGGGATACGGTGTCGGTCCGCAGGAAATCTCAGCCATGGGACCCAGATATTGCATTTAGATGTAGTTGCTTTCATTAACTCCCTATTTTATAGCACTCATCAGTCTTTCTCCCCTGCCAGAAAGTCTCAAATGTACTGAGGAATATTCAGGCCTCTTTTGGCAAGCGTCAGAGATAAGTGGATAATAAAACACACCTTGAAAATATTCTCCATCCTATTATTAGCCACTTTCTTATTATACTTGCAAAGAAAAATTTCCAGTTATAAAGCAGCGCGCTCCTCTATATTGTCAGTCCATCGTGCTCAGACACTCGCAAAGAAAGTCTTTCAATAATATTCTCACTATTGTTTGTTGATTGGCTCCATTAATCACTTTTCACAGCCTCAGCTACACATTTCCATGAGCGTGCACAGTTTAAACCCCCCTCCCTCCCCGCAGCCTCCTTTTATGCTCCCATGGAACTTTGAGGATGCCTAAACCCCTGCTTCAGCAGGAATGAGAGGAGACAGATCTGCAAAGCTGCCTGCTCTCCTTTTAGCAAGAACAAAAGCTCCCTGGAATAGCAACTGTTATTTACTCATCTCTCATCAGCAGATTTGACCTAATTTTGCTCTTCCCATGCCTTTGTTTCAAACACCTGGTGCAGCATCGCCAGCGGATCCGGCTCTTTTACCGCGGCTGGATTTACTTGGTGGGGCAGGCCGGCACCTCCTGGAAAAGCTGAGCCTGGTGGCCTGGATGAGCCTTGCAGAACAGCCCCCAGCATTTCGCTTTTGGGGAGCCCATGAGAGCCTTTCCTTAGCACCCCGAGGTGCCCACGGTGGGTGCTGTACCTGGTGGGTGCTGTGGGCAGCAGTGACCGCTCAGCCTCTCGCACGACTCTTCAAGCTCAGTCTGCCTCAGGGGAGGGCACCTGGCTGCCCATCCGCTCCTAGAAGTACACCCAGACCACGATTTGGAGTGATCTCAGCTCAGGTAAGGGCTGCTGGTGGTAAGATCGTGTTTGCAGCAGCCCCCGGGGCAGGAGCTCTGACTTCACCTCGGAAGCTGCCCGGAGGAGCTCAGCCACAGATTTGGACTGGCTTTCCATTTAAAATCGCCTCCAGCCCTCCTGCGCCAGCGAGGAGGCAGCGGGAAGGGAGATGCACTGATGAGAAATGCGGGGGCCCGAAATTCATTTTTCAAAGATGGCAGCAAAGCCAGTGATTTATCTGCTGTCACCGCGGTCCGAGCGAACCTTCCCCACCAGGTGAGCGATGCAGGAAAGGTAACTCAGCAAACACAAAATACAACGGAGCCCTGTCAGGCTTCCTCACCTAGAGATGACTTTTATTTTGAGCCCTGAATGTAATTAACAGCACTGACTTGAGAAAAGTAATGAACTCTCTCCCATGTGCTCTCTGGGATCCCTTAGCCAACTTCCCATGCTCTTTGCCTCGTGCATTCCTCATCAGTTTTCCCTCTGTCATCTCTGATTTATTACCTTCAGAGCAGGATCTTCATCCCCAGGGCTCAGCAGCTCGGAACTGGCTAAGAGAGACCTTTGGTGTCATTGGGACAGGCCCGCTAGCTCCAACAGCGTTACACTTTTTGGAAGTTTTGGGTCCCTTGAGGCACTCATCCATCCTTTAGGCAGCCTTCTCCAGGGCTAGCTGGCCACAAACGTTTCCAGCAGATGTTTTGGCTGTTTTAGAAAAGTTCTGTGCCAGGGAAGCCGCCTCTCCCTCCCTTCACCCATTTGGGAACCATGGGACACTCCAGCCAGCACCGCCGGTGATAACCGCGCTCACCTCCCGTCTGCGTGGGGCAGCCACAGCCCTGCCTGCCCTCAGCCAGGGAGCTGGAAGAGGCTTCCCAGGAATCTGGTAAAGCAGCACATCCGCCGTGCAGAGAGGAGACACCGTCCTTTCAAACCACAGGGTTGCTGTAACCCCTGCCTATCTCTCTGCCAGCTAGCGATGGCAGGAGTCCTGGGGCAACATTCCCTGTGGGTTCGTGGAAAGAAGGGGGTTGCAAGCTCACCGGGGCTTCCAGAGTGTGTCTAAGCTACGCCTTTGCAGGCAGCAGCAAGCTGTAAGAGAAACACAGTATCTCTGCTTGGTAGAGAAGTCAGGAGGATTTATTTCAGGTCCAGCACCGGCAAGAGGGGGGAAGGGGAAAGGGAGAGGGAAGGGAAAAGGGGGAAGGGGAAGGGGAAGGATCCAAAGCAGCAAGAGGGCCTGTGCCTCTCAGCATTCCTTTATCATAGTTTTGAACGGCCCGCGGGCCCGAGGCAATGAAAAGCCCTCAGGATGGGATCAAAGGCCGGGTTACACCTTAGGAATACACCATACATTTTTGGAAAGGGGGAAACACAACCAACCATTCAAAGGAAAATATATAACCACACCAGAGGGTTTAGGTGGTTGTGAAGCCGAGGCTTAAAAAGGAGCTGTACCGACGGGAAGGAGGATGCTCGTGGAGGCTGGAGGGGGACCCGGCTCCACGGTTTGCGTGTGCACGTCGATCTTGTGGTGCAGCCTTTTGGGAGCCATAATTCTGCCTCGGTGGTTTTGGATCTGCAGGGTTTGTGCTAATGGCAAGCTCGGCACAGGCTTTGTCCTCTCTCCCCGTGGTCCTTCCAGCAGCACAAAAGCTTTTTGCAAGGCACTCCCGGGAACGGCGTGTCCAGGAGGTGAGGGAGGCGAGCTGGGCTGGGAGGAGGTTGGCACAGCTAATGCACAGCCCTGGCCAGAAGGGAAGTCCAAGGTGTGACCGTGCTCTTGTTGAGTCGTAGGAATTATGGAGAGACGCAGGGTGTTGGGAGGTCATGGCCAGTGTACAGGGTTTCAGTATTAAAGGTCTTTATCAGTCGGTCCCTGCTGCTGGAATTAGAGTCTGACCCTCAAAGATCCAGGTTAGCGTCTCCTGTTGGCTGCATCTTCTGTGCCCAGGGAGGTTGTGGAGTCTGTGTCTCTGGAGATATTTAAAACCCACCTGGATGTGTTCCTGTGTCACCTGCTCCCTGTGACTCTGCCTTAGCAGGAGTGTTGGGCTGGGTGATGTCCAGAGATCCCTTCCAACCCCAACTGTTCTGGGATTCTGTGATTCCCAGAGCAATGCAGATAGACCAGCTGGAAGTCTCGCTGGTAAATAAATTATTTAGTGCACCCTCAAATGAAACCAGGGGTCTTTGCTCTCATATCGTTACTGTTTTCTAATAAAGGTGCCAAGAAACTGTTCTGCCTGCGGGGTCACTGCTGGTCCACGGAGATCACTCACTCTCCAGGCACACTGGGGGGGAGCTGCATGAGCCAGGGCTGCCATCCTCGCTGGGTCATCCCTGGTCAACAGCTTAGCTGGGAAATCAATCAGAAAGCTCAAGATGCTGTCAAATAAGGCTGGTAATTCTCTCCTTTGTACCCAGCAAAGAATGGGAGTTTTTATACATCCGTGTTGGGCTTTTAGCCAACCAAAATTGAGAAAGTAATCAACTGCCTGTGTACGGCTTGAAGGAAACTTCCAGAAGCTTGAAGGTGCTGGCCATGGGCTCTGCTCAAATTTTAGATTATTTTAACCACAGTGCTTTTCCCTCAATCCCTTTTTTTTTGAGGGGGGGTGCAGTTTTGGATGGCTGAGTCATTCTTGACCTCCTGCCTCGAATTCTCATGGTTTGTTACTGCTCGTCGTTAAAGAGCCGCTGTGCTCTACACCAGAATCGATGCAGTTCAGGCCCAGGGAAATGAATCCTGTAGCCAGTCAATTCTAATCACTTTGGGACCCTCTGAGTGCAGACAAGTTCTATAAATGCAAGCAGGACAGTGAGATGCACGGGCTCTTTCCAAGTGCCCAACAGGCGTGGATAGTGATTGCTATTGAAAACCTTCCACCTCAGGCTTGGCTTCATTATCGAAATTATTTCAGAGGCTCCCCAAGACCTCCTTTCTTCCTCCTCAGTGGCAGCACAACCTGGGATTGGGCTGGGCTGTTCTAATGCCAGAAATCTGGTTATTCCATTTAATTACATCTGCTGAGAAGCACCTGTGGAAGGAACAGGTCCATGTACACCCTATTTGCCTGGATGTAATGGAAACTGTACTTTTGGGGCCTGATTCTCTCTGTTTTCCTCTTTTCTCGCTGTGTTGGGTGCAAAGCCTGCACTGAAGTTTGTGTTCCCAAAGCTGATTGTGAGTCTTTGTTGCCCTACTCATCAAAAATCTGGAACAACCCTGCAGTTCCCCATTACCTTTGACATAAAGAGCCTGGAGTGACAGGACAAGAGGGAATGGCTTTGAGATCAAAGAGGGACAGATGGGATTTTGGGAAGGAATTGTTCCCTGTGAGGGTGGGCAGGCCCTGGCACAGGGTGCCCAGAGCAGCTGTGGCTGCCCCTGGATCCCTGGCAGTGCCCAAGGCCAGTGGAGGGGGTTGGAGCAGCCTGGGATGGTGGGACGTGTCCCTGCCCCTGGCAGGGGTGGAACGAGATGTTCTTTAAGGTCCCTTCCAACCCAAACCATTCTGTGATTCTGCGCTGAATTTGTGAGGTACCTGCTAATTTATTAACGCTCCGCTCACTTTTATTAATGCTGCTAATGTGCCACTGACAGAGCCAGGACTTTGGGAGAGGGGATTGTTTTTATCTAAAGGAAAGGTGATATTTTACTCTGAAAAGCAACACAAACCAGCGCGAGACTCGCGATAAATCATGTGCTCAACATCACCTGGCTGCGACGGAAATTGATGGGAGTTGCAAAGCAAAATTCCCCATCATCTCTTGCAAATCTCAACTGGAGTTTGTGCTCTCAGCCTCGTTGCTGAGTGCAGCCCATGCTCCCACGCTCGTTCTTCATGGAAAAAGGGCCCTCCAGCAGCCTGTAAAGTTTATGACATGACGGAACCAACCGGAGCTAAACTGTGAGCTTTTTGTCACCGCCAAACGCAGCCGCTCTGGGGCTCGGCGGGGACCGTCGGCTGTGTGAGGGAAGCAGAGAAAAAGCAGCGGAGTCTTCAGTCACTCACAAAATATGCAGAGCTGGTTCGGAGCGAGGCAATAACCTTGGAGTTGCTCTCCCGACTCTAATAACCCAAATGTTCAAGGCACTGGGTTGTAGCTCATCAGGAGCAGAGCTCCTCCAGCTCAGCGTGCTCAGCACCACGCTGGAGCACCGGAGTTGGGAAGGGTCCTTAATGAAGCATTAATTCATCCAGCACCGCCTGCCAGGCCTGCTGCTCACAGAGGAGGCCACACGGCGTGTCTCTGCTGGAGGAACTTCTCGTGCTTTTCCCTTTCCTTCTCTTTTTTCCCTTTCAGGAAGGTACCGTCTTTGCAGGTAATGAATTGAGTGCAGGTGGCAAATCACCAGATCCTGCCATGCCCATGGCTGCTGTAAAAAATTTAAGACGTCAAGTTCTGTGAAACTGCCTGTAATGAACCATCCCCTCGTTACCTGCAAGGAACACAACGTGGGAGGCTTCTCTCCCTGGCACACGTGCGCACTCCCTTTTCTGGAGTTATCCCACAGCGGCGCTGGGCCTTTTAAAACCTCTTTGATTTCTTCTCTCAGAACGCAGCTTCTGCTCAGATTTCTTAAAACCTGAAGAGGACATAAAGGCTCTTACCCTCAGAAGCATCACATCTCAAAGGCCATGGAGTATTTTCCTATTTATCGTATTTTCCTGTGGGCTTTTTGAACCCTGGTGGTACAGCAGACAAAGAAATAGCCAAGCAAAAATGCCTAGAAATACAGTGAGGAGAAGTCATAGAACCATTGAATCCTGGAATGATTTGGGTTAGAATGGAACTTAAAGCTTCTCCAGTCCCACCCCCTGCCATGGGCAGGGACACCTCCCACTGTCCCAGGCTGCTCCAAGCCCCATCCAGCCTGGCCTTGGGCACTGCCAGGGATCCAGGGGCAGCCCCAGCTGCTCTGGGCACCCTGTGCCAGGGCCTGCCCACCCTCACAGGGAACAATGCCTTCCCAAGATCCCATCCATCCCTGCCCTCTGGCAGTGGCAAGCCGTTCCCTGTGTCCTGTCACTCCACTTCTTGTCCACAGTTTCTGTCCATCTTTCTTGTCAGCTCCTTTAGGCACCACAGGGCTGCAGTTCGGTCTCCCCAAAGCTTCTCTTCTCCGGGTGAACACCCCCAGCTCTCACAGCCTTTCCTCACAGCAGAGCTGCTCCATCCCTCTGATCATCCTGGAGCCTCCTCTGAACTTCCCACCTTTCTCTTCCTGGGGTTTCTTTTCTCACCTCCCCTCTGTAAGGACACTGTGTACATGTGGTGGAGATCGTTGAGTAAACGGCAGCATATGGGATTAGGATTTCTCCCTTTAATAATGGTTGAGCTGATAGCAGATTGTGTTCTCTTTTTTTCCCCTCTCCCACAGAAAGTAAGCTGGTGTTTTTTTTAGCATGGGCTTCTCAGCAGGAGCTGTCTGTTTTCCATCAAACATTTGAGCATAGCAAAGAAAGAACATATTGCTAATTTTGGCCAAAATTTGATGTTTTTAGACCAAGCATTCCTTGCTCTTCAGACCCACCAGCTTGGAGCATAAAAAGGGGATGTGGTGAAATCCTCAGTGCCTCCATTGTGTTCTGCTGCACTTTCTCATGGAAGCGAATTTCCCAGTTAGCTGGAAACCTCCCTTCCTGTTCCCCTCCATGAATTATCCGGTGCTATTCCAGCGCCTCATGGCAGAGCGCAGGCAGTGAATAGGCACTGTCATGAAACACTTCAGAGCTGTAATTAATAGCTCAACCTGCAGAAAGAACTTAAATTTACAGCTACAAACTCCTGCGATGCTCTGCTTGGAGCAGGGACGGGTGACCTGTGCCATGCAGCGTGGCTTTTCTTCAGGATAAGCATTTGTGTCACCTCACAGCCAGAAACTGGCAAGGAATTCCATTCAGATTCAAGGAATATGGGGACTTTAAAGGAGCAGCCAGAGAAGGTGTTGACGTGATTCCAGGGTAGAAATTAGGAGGCTGTGCAGATACAGGGACACAGGACAGTTTTTGCTTGATTCTGTTGGGAAAATGAACTGGTTTGCCTAAGAGCTGGGAGGGGGCCACACTGGGAAGGGCCTGTAGCCTCATCAAACACAGCTCTGCGGGGTCAGAGGTGTGAGGTCTCACCTGTGCCAGCCTCGCCCTCAGTCCCAGCCCAGGTTCCCACAGAGTGAGGAGCCGTCCCTGCTTCTGGCTCTGGCTTCTGCACCGTGAGAGCAGCAAGGAGATAAAAATGCCCACTGCTTTTTTGGGAGGCAGCGTGTGGAGCCCAGAGACCCATTCCACTGAAGGAAACAATAAATCCCAGCTCTAGGAGCTTGCTGGAGCACGCCTGGTTTGCTGTCCCCTCCCCACACTTTGCACTGACCCCATCCCCGTTATCTGCACGGGAAACATTCATGTGGGAAAATAATCCTTTCACCAGGCCAGCCGAGAAAAACAGCTATAATTAAAAACAATGATGCACTGGTTTCGAGCAGGGGTCTTTATTTCCCGTCAGGCTGCCAAAGACCAGGCCAATTAATCTGTTACAGGTGGGAGTTTATTTTAATATCATGTTGAAAGTCAACCAGGCTGTTTGGCTTCGTTTTCCACCATCTGACTTGGTCCTCCTGCCCTCTTGCCTTCATTAGTGGGAGACAGTAAAGAAAATTACAGTCTATCCCACTCAAGGCAGCTGTGCAGGGAGGGCTTTTAAAAAGACAGAAGTAAATACCAGTGACCTGGCAATTACTGGAGCATTGTTTATTCCAGTGCTAAATGCAGAAGCCACAAACCTGTTAAACTGTGGCAACATGGAAACCCATTATAAGGAAGATTAAAGCAGCTACCCTTTGAAATAAGAGTTTGTTTTGTTTCAAGGTGATGCACACAGGATTGTTTCTTCCTTCGTGATGCTTTTAACTCTCCCCTCTGTAGTATCACACGTAATTCACACGGAGGGATGCGGATGCTTGATCTGTGGAGGGACATTCCCAGACAATTAGCTTAAAACAACCTTCCCTGGCTGCACCCTCAGGTTGGAATACACTGAACTGAATAATATTACCGGGTTTTACAAAGCAATTCATTAGTGGGCAAACGCAGGGTCATGGTGGATCTGGTGGCCAGGAGAGACGGACCGAGGAGCAGGTTGGGTTTGCCTCTTAAATTTCCTTCAGCTGTGGGAGTGGGAGGCGAATCTTGGAAAACAATGAAGCGGAATTTATTCTGACTTAAGTACCTTTTTAATGCTCAAATGCATGAATTATCTTCCCCGTTAATTGGAGGATGTGAAATATCAGTGAGCATATGCTCAGCCGTACCTCGGGAAGGGTAAAGGCGGAAGGGGGCTNGGCCTGCTGCCACCGCGATGGGCAGCGCTGCCCGTGCTCTCGGCCTCCCCAGCATCTCTCCACCACGCCGGGAATCTCTGAGGCTGGGGAAACGCCTGGGAAAAGTCACCCCTTCCTCCCGGGCTGCGGGGTGGTGAGGCAGGCGGGCAAGCGGCGGCCTTGCTGTCCCCTGCACGCCCCAGCAGCGGAACCGCGAGGAAAGCTCAGCTGCAGGTTCAGGGGGGCTTGTTCTGAGAGAGAAAAGCAGGGTTTGGCTCACCTGTGCCTTACCTTTGTGTGGAAGCCTTTCATTCCAGCTCCTGCTAAGGCTTTGTTGCTTTGTCTGCCGGGACGAGAGGGAGACCTGGGTCCCTCCCCGTGCATCCTCCTCAAAAAGCCCTGCTCCTCCTCCCTGTGAAAGGAGCTGGTTCCCGTGGCCAGAGCTGATCTTTTCCCTCTGTTCCCTTTGCTGTGGATGTGTAGCACGCCCGCCTTTCCCTGATCTGGAGACAGCCCAGGAGTATTTCCCCATCCACTCCGCTTTCATTACTCCATTTATCTGTTCGGCGGCTGCAGTGAGAATTAGTTATTAGCAGTGCCCTAATCCTCAGTAGCTCACTTGATTTGACTGGAGTCAGGGTCAGATTTTAATCTTGGTTGTAGTGGTGTAAATCCTCAGGCAGCTTCAGTGGAGTCGGCCCAGGCTTTATAACAGTGGGAGCAAGATAAGAGTCCTCTGTGTCCCTTCCTCCACCCGAGCCCTTGGAGAGACTAAGTCAGTATCTACCCCCACCCTCATAAATCTGTATGAACTTGGCCAGTGTTCCCCTAGGGAATGCAAATCAAGATGGGATTTTTTCCCCCCTTTCTATCTTAGGAAAATATAAATCTAAGTATTAACTTGAGCTGCCAGCCCAGAGGGTCATAAAATCAGGGAAAATGGTCCTGACATGCCCTGTTAACTGGGAGTGCTCCCCAAAAGATAGGAGAGGCTGAGGTTGGAGGGGGGAAACAGCTGGCAGTGGTGATAAGGCTCTGCTGGAGCCGGGGGTGTGCAGATGCACCTCCTGCTGCTGAGGCTGGCTGGAGCCGTGGTTAAGATGCTGCTTTAACCAGCAGGAGGGGTGCTTAGATGGGCTCCTGGGGCAGGAATCTGCCCGGGGGACACGGATGTGTCCCACAGGAGAGGAGTGGCGCAGGAGGACACCTCTGGGTGCAGTGGCTTTCAAAGGGAAGCGCTCCCAAGGTCTGCTGGAGCACGGGGTGGGATGGAGACAGAGCACCTGGTCCCTCCTGGGAGAGAGGCACCCACCAGCCAGGCAGATCTTTGGCTTGGCATTCATCAGTGATAATTTTCCATCCTGGCTCAGCTGGAAGTCCCAGAGAAGAGCAGGATGCCTCAGGGAGAGAGCTGGAGGGCAGCTCATGGAGCAGGGAGGGGGAGAGAGCACTGACACCCACGGATGGTCCTTCCAGTGAACACTGCTGTCCTAAAACCCACAACAGCCCTGATCAGCTCCGTTTTCCAGTGCTGCCATCCACATTTGGGTTTAATACAGCAGGAATTCGCATGTCCAGGCAGAGCAGTGAAAAGTATCTTGGTTTGTTTTTAAAGAACCCATTTCTCCCCGGATCACCAGCTGACAGAGCCCTCGGAAGGTTAAGCGCTTGCATCCCAGTTCATATTTCCTTGCTCCTTATAAAAAAATTACCCAATTCATTCAAGTCATGGATTTTTCTGCAGCTGAAGCAGTTTCCCGGAGGAAGTTGTCATGCAGGCTCACAGTTATGGAAATGCCAGAGTTATTTCTGACACCAGTAAATAATAGTTCTCTATGCACTGACACTGTTTTCTTACCTTACCAGGCTGGGGCTCGAGCCGTGATTTAGATGTTTGCAGCTGATTAGCATTTTTGGGACTGTGCTAAGCAATTTGTACAGTGTGTTTCAATCTTATTTTATGCACAGGAAGGAGGAAAAAAGTGATTAGTGCTCTTTGGAAAGAAATGTCTGCTAAATTGTTCTGATCAAGGTAATCAGGGCATCCCATGGAATGATCTGGGAGCCAGTCCTCCCCCGAAGCTACTCCCCGCTCACGGGAGAATTAAGACCTTTTGGGTTTCTCTGTGAGGTTTTTGTGCCATTCCTGCCAGGGAAAGATCTTTCTCCTGCAAAATCTCTTTTCCTGAACCAGGGAGAATAGGATCTAGCCTCTTGCATTGGGAGATCTCAGTGCATGTGGAGGGCTGAGAAAAGGCTTGGGGAAAGCCCTTGTGTCTCTGCCGTGTTCAGATTAAACCGAATCCTGGGCAGAGGAGCTTTGCCCAGGATCAGCTGACACAGGTGAGGATCAGGACCGAAGAGCCGGGCAGCCTGCGCTGTTTGTTTGGTCTCTTTGCCAGTGGCTGCCCTTTTATGCCAAGTTTTCCACGGCTGTGCCTGGGCATGGTTTGAGCAAGCAGCAAGTGCACCAGCGAGCCCATCTGACAGGACCTTCACACCTCTGCCACACCTGGGCTGGGTTTGTCTAAGCGGTGCAAAAGAACCTGCAGCAACCGAGACTGTGCAAAGCTATATTTTTATTTTATTTCTTTCTCAGGAAGCTGTTTCTAATGTCTTTCTTAACTTTTTCTTGCTGTAATTTAAGCTTATTATTTTTAATCTGATCTTCTGTGGACACGGGGAGGAGCTTTCCTCCCTGCTGCTGCTGGTTGTTTCTGTGTTGGAAGATGATTCCTGTGGCTCTCCTCAGTCATCTCTTGTGCAGACAAAATGGCCCTGGTGGCTCACACCTTTCTGGGGGTTTTCCCTGTCCCTGCTGCCACCTGGACCCTCATCCCAGTCCCTTCCATGGGCGCTGCTGCTGTGTTGGAGCTGAGCAGAGTGCGGGGATCCCCTGAGTCTCCTGCAGCTCCTGCTGGCCTTTGGGCAAAGGAAAAGCCAAGGGTTCGTGGCAGGGGGAGATAACTGAAGCTGTTTCCCACTGGAGCTGGGAAGCATCCCATGGCCAGGAGATGGCTGTGAGATTCCCTGGGTGTAGTCCTGGGGTGCCCTGAGAGGGACTCTTTGTACGGGACAAGGGGAATGGGGCAAGGTTAGGTTGAATGTTGGGAACAAATTCCTCCCTGTGAGGGTGGGCAGGCCCTGGCACAGGGTGCCCAGAGCAGCTGTGGCTGCCCCTGGATCCCTGGCAGTGCCCAAGGCCAGGCTGGATGGGGCTGGGAGCAGCCTGGGGCAGTGGGAGGTGTCCCTGCCCATGGCAGCGGTGGCACTGAAGGAGCTTTACGGTCCCTTCCCACCCAACCCATTCCATGATTCCGTGACACATCCAGCCCTCTCCTCTCACAGGCATCCCCATCTCAGGGCTGAGTTTGCAGAGGTACCAGAGTTCGGGCTACAGCTGGTTCAGTTCTTTGCTGGCATCACCTGATAGTGCTCTCAAGGTGCTCTTCCAGCACTTCAGCCTTGTCACAGTTCAAACACTCTCCTGTTTCCCAGCTGAAATTCATTCCCGAGGCAGGACCAGTCCAGCCAGGGGTAGCTCACACGCCCCACTGCCACGCTGAAATTAAAGAACAGCCTGGTAATTAATGCCAGGACTCTGCATCCTAGGCCTGTTTGACCCTGCTGAGAGATGGGGATGTAAAATTAACTCGGAGCTCTGGCTTGGGCTCCTCTCCGGCTCCAGGAGGCTCCTCTCCAGCTGGAAAGGAGGAGCTTGGTGGTAATTGTTTGAGATGAGAGCTATTCCTGCAGCCTGGCTGTCCTGTGAAGCTCAGCTCCATCCTCTGCCTCCCTCAAAGCACCCTCCAGCTTTGGTGTTTGTTTTTGAGGCGCCCCACTCCGTCCCTGAGGCAGTGAAGCTGCGGCCGCCGTGGCTCCCTGGGTGCCGCGGGGGCTCCGTGCCTGGCGCCCCTTTGTAATTATCTCCACCCGACCGCTCGTTTCCAGCAGAACTTTAAACATTGTTCCCTTTTATGTAGCACAGCTTTTTAATTTCCCTCCCTAACAGAAGCGATTGTTTATGTTGTAAATGCCACATTAGGCCCTGTGAAATGGAGATGGAATTGATTTTCATTTTGGAGATTTCACAGCTTGCCCCAGAACTTTTCTGCTTGATTGCCGGTGCTCGGGGAGGCGCGGGGCCCCGGGAGCCGGGGATGGAGCGTGCAGTGTGGGATGTACAAACACAAGAGTCTTCCTCCAAATGTAGGCCACGGAATCATGGAATGGTTTGGGTGGGAAGGGACCTTAAAGCTCATCCAGTGCCACCCCTGCCATGGCAGGGACACCTCCCACTGTCCCAGGGTGATCCAAGCCCCGTCCAGCCTGGCCTTGGACACTGCCAGGGATCCAGGGGCAGCCACAGCTGCTCTGGGCACCCTGTGCCAGGGCCTGCCCACCCTCACAGGGAACAATTCTTTCCCAATATCCCATCTAACCCTCTCTCTTCCAGTCTGAAGCCATTCCCCCTTGTCCTGTCACTGCAGCTCCTGATGGGATCCCCCTGCTCACCTGGTTCAATCCAGGACTGTCACAGTTTCCAGGACTCAGTCCAGGAGCTGACTGGTGATTTCTTTTTTCTTGAGAGGGATGCTTGGATCAAACTCTCTTCCCAACTTTGAGAACTGGATGAGGAGAGCCCACGTCAGCCCATCCACACGACATCCAGCTCTTGGCACGTACCAAGGCCTTACTCCTGCTTGTTCCGTGTTCTAATGGAGCAAGGCTGAAGGGGGATACTTCTTTTATAGGTAGGGATGCGATGGAAAGTCCATTTTCCTCTCCCATGCTCACAGGATCAGGACAAGCTCTGAGGAAAAGGAAGCTGCGTGTGTCACCTTCCTGCTGAGAACAGGTGGGATCATCCGTCCCCACTGTTCACTGAGGCCGTGAGCACACCTCGGAGGATCCTTGGGGATGTAAAAGTCCCCCATGGAGGGAGCAGAAGGAGCTCTGCCCAATTTACAGGGCTGCAAGGACGTAATTCCCTGTCCTGTCTTAGCCCAAGCCGTGGGAGTTGTGGAGGTCCGGGGTGTTTTTGGGAAGTTGGTCCCCAACCTCCGTGGAAGCTCCTCTCAGCTGCCGCAGCTCCTTCTCCTAACGAAGCGCTCGTGTTTGATCACCCTGACCCCGATGGATCCCAGGCAGGAGGGAGCGTGGGGGCCCTCAGCGATGCCACAGTGAATCATCCCAGCAACCCAAAGGCTGAAATGTGTTTGCATCCCCCGTTTCTCCAGGAATGCTACGGAAAGAATCAGCTCATAAATAACGAGGCTTGAGCACGGGAAGTTCGTAAACATCAGGGCCTGTTGAACCATTTGCTGCCAATAATTCATTATTTCACAGAAGGCAAAGGGGAAAAATGCACAATTCTCCTCCCTATCACCTTATAAATGAAAAGAAGCTGCAGAATAATCTGTCCTCTTCCCAAAATGCATTTTTGGAGCAGACTTCCTCAATCCTCGTGTAACCACAAACTCCCCTCTGGCACTGGAGCGGGTTGTGCCGATGTGAGCGCAGAAGGGAGGCAGGAGGATGCGAGCAAGTGGCACAAAGACAATTTGCTTGGACCGGGGAGGAAGATGCACTCTGACAAGGATAGATGGAATGAGATTGTTGCCAGAGAAAATCTCAAGGAATTGTGAGCCAAGCTGGGGGGAGCCTTGGATGCAGCCAGCATGCAAATCTCCTTGCGTTTTTTGGTTTTGAAGTAGTAGCAGAGCAGGGGAGGCGAGGGAGGAGCTAGAAAAATCCAAAGAAGCTTTGTCAAGTCTGACATTCCTTTTGCATCCAAAAGTGGGTATTGATTTTCCACCCGTGACTGCTATAAATGAGAATTTCTGTGTCGCGGCTCAGGCCCGCGCTCCTTGTGTTTCTTATCTCTTTAAATATGATTACCTGCACTTCACGGCTTTGCGGGCAAAATCGTAATGAACTTTGCCAGCCCAGGCAGCCCCGTGTCGCTGGCGCCTCCGCGCGCGTGAGCAAATGAGTTCCACCAGCTCTCTGCTCTGTCTCCAGGCTACAGGTTTATTGACTTTCCGCTAATTTCCTTGTCAGGATAATTCTCCCAATCAAGATTTAAAACAAACTGGGAGGTTGCTAAAGTACTGGTGGTTCAAGTCCTAAAGCTTTTTGTTTTGATTGAGAGACCTCTGAGCATTTGTGTTGTAGGGGGGCAGGCGAGGGAAGGGGATGGGGTGAGGGGGTTGTGCTTGATTTTGGTCTGGTACAAAGCTTTTTGTGGAGGGAGTGGGCTGTTTGTTTAGAGCAAATCCCTTCTTCCATGCCAACATCTGCTGCTCTGTATTTGCTCGCAGGGGAAACTATAAAAAAATAGAAAAAGAAAGAAAGAAATAGATTATTCCCACTGCATCAACCTACAGGCGTCTGCTGGCTGCAATTTTCTTCAATTTCTCGCCGTGGAAAGCAAGAGCGTTCATTTTGTAAGTGCTGCTTTTGTGTGTGACCTATATTTTGAAAGCTGATGGGGTCACCGCCTCCCTCCTCCCAACCTGTTGAACCAAAGAGTCTCTGAGATCTGTCCTAGATTGTATTTATCTCAGAGATTATTTAAAAAGCAAGGTAGCTATTACTAATAAGACGGTGTTGTTCTGGTGAGGTTTGATTTTTGCCTTTTTTTTCCCCTTCCCCTTTGCTCGCCTTTGGAAATGAAAATCCCAGCCTGGCTCCACCCGCCCAGGAGAGCGCTTCCCTTCCTGTCTCCATCCTTTAGCGCTGATTTAAAAGCGCGTAATCATCCTCCACTCATCGTCTCCTGACCCTCTTTGATTCCCCGCCGTGGGCTGCTGCTATGCTGGCTGGCAGGAGCAGGGAGGTGTCGGGGGCTGCCAGGCGGTTTTGAAGACATCCCGTTTGTGCATATGGCTACACGCGTTTCAGCGCTCCGCTCGCCTGGCGACACCGCTCCTGCCCGTTGGGTCGGGGCTTGGCGGCGGCTCAGGCAGAGCCAGGTGAGCGGCAGCAGCCCAGCTCCATCCGTGTGCAGCACTTCTCCTGCTCTTTATCGACTTTGGGGTCTTTTCTTCCCCGTCAGAAGTTCCTTTTTTTTTTTTTTCCTTCCCCTTTAATCTCACTCTCTATTAAAAGTCTTCCCAGAGCTAATGTAATAAATTTAGATCCAAAGCCAGATGCATAGCAAAACTTTTGGCAGAGAATACTCTATCAGAAGACATTGCAAATGAAATATGCTTCCCCTTGGGGATTATTCTACAGTTTAATTTAATTTGATATTTCAAATTAAATTAATTCAAATGGTTATGCAGTTTCCAGGGAAAACAGACTTCATTTATGATGTTCTGCCACCAAATTGTTTTGCTCCTATCATATATCTTATATTGTTAACTGGGAATGATAAGTAGTGACAACGTAGGATTTTTTCATGCCCTTTGTTTTGCAATTCCCATCCTAAAGGGAACAGAAACATCTCCTTGTGCAGAGGTTTCTCTGTGGGGTTATTCCAACATTTCCACTGAAATCTTACTGTGGCTGAAAATTAGATTTTCATTAAAATGTGGTGTTAAAAAAAAAAATGTGTTTGCTTTGAGAAGGTTTTGGGTTTGTGGGACTCCTACTTCTTGCCTGGTTCCTATTTACAGAAGTAAAAATAATGGCTTTTTGTTTGGGATTGGGGTTTGATCTACCAGGCTTTATGGCACAGTCAGGAAAAACATCTGAGCTGCTTCTCTGGCTTATTCTTTTGGTTTGGGATTGGTTCGGACACTCTTTGCAATTCAAAAGCAGCGTGGGCAGGAGGTTGAGGGAGCTGATTCTGCCCCTCTGCCCCGCTCAGGTGAGACCCCACCTGCAGAGCTGCCCCCAGCTCGGGGGTCCCAGCACAGGGAGGACTCGGAGCTGCTGGAGCCAGACCAGAGGACGGGGAAATGATTACAGGGATGAAGCACCTCTGCTGCGAGGAAAAGATGGGAAATTTGGGATTGTTCAGCCTGGAGAAGAGAAGGCTCCAGGGAGACCTAATTGTGGCCTTCCAGGACCTGAAAGGAGCCTAAAAGAGAGCTGGAGAGGGATTTTGGACAAGGGATGGTGGAACAGGAGAAGGGGGAATGGCTTCCCACTGCCAGAGGGCAGGGCTGGGTGGGATATTGGGAAGGAATTGTTCCCTGTGAGGGTGGGCAGGCCCTGGCACAGGGTGCCCAGAGCAGCTGTGGCTGCCCCTGGATCCCTGGCAGTGCCCAAGGCCAGGTTGGACGGGGCTTGAAGCAGCCTGGGACAGTGGAAGGTGTCCCTGCCCATGGCAGGGGGGGAATAAGAAGAACTTTAGGGTCCCTTCTAACCCAGGCCATCCTCTAATTCTTGGTTTTTCAGCAAGAAGAAATTTTCTTTTATCAGGGCAAGGTGGGGAAATTTCTGCACTTCCCGACCAGACACGGCTCCACCACGGGCAGAACTGAGGGGCTGTGCTGCACTTGAGGGGGTCCTTTCCCTTTCATCCTTCATCAGCGGGGGGGATCGTCCTAAAAACAACCCAAACCTCAAACCTGGATCGTTCTGCCTTTAGTGTGCCCTGCGGGGAATGGGATTACTGATGTCGTACCAGCCCTAACCCAGCTTCCCAAGACCTGTGTGGACTCCCACGGGATTCCTTTATCATCATCTTATCCCGCTTTTGGCGTGAGTGATTGATCTCACATGGCTTTTCTCCACAGGCTCTGATTATCCAGAGTCATCAAGGAACTTGCTCCAAACTCTGAAGTACATTAAGACAAGGTAATTCAGGGAAGTCTTTGCATCTGGAAATCTCTGTAAGCACTTTCCTATCTGCTGGCCTGTAGAAAAGCCATTATTCTCGACAGGGGAAAAAAATATTGGTAATATCACAAGAGGCTTTGGAAGAGAACATAAAGCTGGTTTCATTTTCCAGTCAACTGAGATCTAATATTTCCTGTACAAGATGTTGAGATGTTTTAGAAAAAGGAGCAATGTTTATTTGTCTAACGCACCACACACACACACACACAAGTTCTGTATTGTGCTCGTGGCTTTTTCCATTGTAAATGGTTTTGCTGGGAGAAATCTCTTTCCCATCCATCACAGCCAGCAGATTAGAAAAATATAAATATCATCTAAAGAGAATGGAGCTGAGGCTCCTGCGGAATGAACAGGAGAGAGATGACAAATGCAGCATCCCTGGTGGTGGGGAAGGCTGGGGGCTGGGTCAGAGATAGCCTTGTTGGCTCCCTGGCTCCTGGGGATTTATTTGCTTACACTCTCCCGGGACAAGGCTCCCAGTGTGATATTTCTTATCAGACACGTCTTTTGGGCTGGTCCAAGCGCATTTCATTGAGCAATCTGCCATCAGCAAAGGAAGGTTGGTCAAAACATTATTTTTTTTCCCATTAGAAGTGCATCCATTGGGGGGTTTTTTCTCATTATTTTTCAATTCCTGTGAGGGTTTGTTCCAAAGTAGCCCCAAAGCACTGCAGGGAGCGCTGGATTTCGATGCCCCCGTGGTGCTGTTCCCAGCCAGGAGCCTGATGCTCCAAGCTTTTGTCTTGCGAGCCGTGACTGTTCCCTAACCAGTTTTAGGCATGATGGGAGGCAAGTCTGTGCCCCGGAGAGCTCATGGATGGCTGGATGTGTGTGATGAGGATAAAGCTGCAGTTACAGGGCCAGGGCTCCCTTATCCCTTTGGCCAGCTCATCCCCATGGCTGGGAGCTTTGAAGGTTTCTAGTGTTCTGGCTGGGCTTTGAAGGTTTCAAGTGTTGGGATTTTCATAATTTTTCCTTTTTAAACTCCTTCTATTATTATTATTATTATTATTATTATTATTATTATTATTACTACCACTATTCAGTGTTTCCCTCCTTGGTGCTTCCCTGACCGCCAGGAATTCTTAGCCTTGAAACTCCCAGTGCTGATGGTGTACTGCCAGTGGTTTTGGTGTGGAAACCCTGCTAGAGCTGAAGTGGCTCTTTGGACACGATCAGGGTAATCAGGGAAGCCCCCCTGGCTGAATTAGCCCAGGTTTAATTGGGTGTGGAGCACCCCCAGCACTGGATGCTCCGTTGTGTCTTGGTGCTTCCTCTCCGCACGCAGAAACCAAATCACTCCCAGCACGGATTTTGCTCTTCTCATCTCAGTGATTCACCTTGCAATCCATCCTCCCTTCCCCAAAACCTCTCCATCCCCCAAGCCCACCTGGGGAGGGGTGAGCCCATTCCCTGCTGAGCATGAGCAGAGAGAAATGGGCAGCACAGAACACCCAGGCCGTGGCTTCCTCCTTTGGCTTGGCTTCCCCTCCTTGGAAGCCTTCTCTTCGGAGTGGTGCTGCCAGGGCCGGTGGTCCCGTGGGCCGTTGTTGCTGTAACCCCTGCCAATCTCTCTGCCGGCTAGCAATGGCAGGAGTCCTGGGGCAACATT
>WEIT01039414.1:195657-259151 GCA_013389985.1 Dryoscopus gambensis | reverse complement strand
AGCGGGGAAGGGAGAGGGAAGGGGGAAGGGGGAAGGGGAAGGGGAAGGGGAAGGATCCAAAGCAGAAAGAGAGCCTCGTGCCTTCTCCGCACCCCCTTATCACAGTTTCGAAGGGCCCGCAGGCCCAAGGCTTGCACCAATGAAAGGCTCACAGGGGTGGGATCAAAGGCAGAGTTACATTTTAGGAATACACAGTACATTTTGGAAGGGGGAAACAGAACAAACCATTCAAAGGAAAATACATAACCACAGGCCGTGTTGGCAGGGCCAGCCCTGGAGGTGTTTCTGGGAGGGGTCCATGTTGCAGGAGCTCAGGCCGGGAGCAGCCGCAGCAAACAGGCGCTGGAGATGAAAACGTGCGAGCGACCGCGGGCAGATGCTCTCCTGCAGCCGAGCCTCATCCCGTAATCCGCTCAGGTGCCTCTCTTCGGAAAGTTTCTCAGGGCACCATGTGCTCCGTGACACCCCTGGTTTTATTATTTCGTTCTTCTCTGCTGCAGCCTTTTGTCTCTCGGCGCGGCCACCGCGTCAGAGAGGGAGATTGCCTGAGCCTGATTCTGCTTTGGGCAGCTTCATGTTCCCCGTGTGCCTGAGTGGCATCCACAAGCAGCTCACGGCGAGCAGCTGGAGCCCCCCAGGCCACCATGGACAGAGCAGGGATTTTGGGAGAGCTGATCATGGAGTCATGGAATGGTTTGTGGGGGAAGGGACCTTAAAGCTCACCCAGTCCCCCCCCCCTCCCCTGGGCAGGGACACCTCCCACTGTCCCAGGGTGCTCCAAGCCCCATCCAGCCTGGCCTTGGGCACGGCCAGGGATCCAGGGGCAGCCACAGCAGCTCTGGGCACCCTGTGCCAGGGCCTGCCCACCCTCCCAGGGAACAATTCCCGCCCAATATCCCATCCATCCCTGCCCTCTGGCAGTGGGAAGCCATTCCCTGTGTCCTGTCCCTCCATCACTTGTCCCCAGTCCCTCTCCAGCTCTCCTGGAGCCCCTTTAGTCCCTGGAAGGGGCTCTGAGCTCTCCCTGGAGCCTTCTCTTCTCCAGATGAGCACCCCCAGCTCTCCCAGCCTGGCTCCATAGGAGTATTCTCTTGAGAGTCTGTTTGAGATGGGAAATTTAGTCCCAGGATGGGTTTCTCAAGGCCATAGGGATGTGCTGGCTGCACTCAGAGCAAGGGGAGGTTGCTGATGTCTGTAAATCCCTGCAGAAAACCTCTGGTACGGGCTGGGTGTCCCGGGGAAGTGCATCTCTGCCCCTGGGGGTGCCTGGAGTTCCTGGGGAAAGGCAGTTCAGGTGAGGGTATTGCTGCCAGAGCCCGTGGCCTGAACAGCCCACGGTGCCTTTCCTCCCATCCCAGTTGTGGTACAGACTCCCTCTGGGCCTTGGGCTGAATTTGGGGTGTCATGGGGTGTCTGCGTCGCTCCAGAGCAAGCTGTGTGCCACGGGGGTTAATGAGCACTGAGGGGAGCCCTTCAGGCAGGCAGAGTGTCTGTCCTGAGCACGCTGGGTGAGGCAAAGCCACGGAGAGGCGCCTGTGGACACCCAGCCCCCCGAGGTGGCCGAGCTGCTCGTGGGTGGCTGTGGGGGCCGGTGTCTCACACACAGCCCCCCTGCGCTGGGACGCCTCTCCCTGACCTCGGGAGTGTCGTCTCTTTTTGTTAAATACATCAGTGCCGCTAAAACCTGTGATTTGGGAGGCCTTGGCTTCAAAACCTGCTGGGGGTGAGCCTGCTGCCCTTAAGGTGGTTTAGGAGTTATTGATGGGATAAGCTTTGGGGACCGAGTCTCGGCTCCGACAGAGGCGAAGGAGAAATCGTTGTTTAAAGAACCCCCGGGGACTGGAACTGGTGGTGACCCAGAAACAGTTTATTTTTTTTATTGCTTTCCATAGCTTCCCCAGGCTAAAGCTGTCTCCAGTAAAGGAAAACCAGGTTGTTTCTGGGGGAGTAAGCAAATTAGCAGACGAGGGCAAAAGCTGAGCAGAGTTGAGGACCCGGGAGCTGTGACAGCTGAACAGCACTTGTGCCTTTCTCTCTTCTCTTGAGTTTAGTGTCCCACTGATCTGAAGCCCCAGCACCAAGTAATCCAATTTTTGTTTCATTTTTATACCATGGTTTCAGTATTTCAGGGCAAAACCAGATGTTGGCTCTTCATTGAACGGCAATTCCACTTTGAGCCTGTGGGTTGCTTGGTCAAAACCAAACTGATTGCTCCATCCCCGAAGGATGTTTTCGGGAGCTTTATTATTCTTCATTGCTTCAGCCGCCGTGTGGGTGCTCGCTGGCCAGGCAGGTCTCCCAGGCTGCTCCCTGCTATTTCAGGGAATGTTGGAGATAGCAGCAGGAGGGGATAAATATATTCTCACTTCATCACTTGACCTGAATAGAGACCACCACCATCTCTGTTGTTGCAGGGTTGAATTTGGGGTTGCATGGGATCAGTGTGTCCCTTATGCCAAGCCCCTCATGCCTGTTCTGTGGGAGCTGCTCATTCCCCGTGGGACGTTCCAGCTCCCAATCCCACCCCGCCGGTGCCTTGGCCAGCACAAAGGGGTTTGTTCACTTGTTTGCTAATTGGATTTTGCACCCAAGGGAGCTCCAGAGAGCTGCACCTCTGGCCAAAATCAGCGTGGCCTTGACCCCGGGCCATCAGTACTAAAAGCACAAGCCGTGGCTTGGCGGGCTGCAGGAGATCTCTTGTCATCTCAGATCAGTGTGAGCCCTCACATGCTCCTGAGCACCCGCCACGAGCAGGGAGCAGGACAAATGCAGTGGTGGCACAGATGGAAAGAATAAACAAGTCTTTGCCCACGCTATTGGGCTGCTAATGAGGAGAGACCTTATCAACCTCCCAGCCATCTAATTTCTCTTGGCTACCATTTCAGCTGGTCGGGAACCGCACCAGGAACAGCATTTCCTGGCATGGAACAGCTCCGTGAGGGAAATATTTCCAGCGGGAAAATGAGCAATTCTCCCTTTGCCCCCTGTCTTGGAGATCAGAAATCTCCTTCAGACCACACATCTTCTGGAGAAAGACCAAAGTCCGATCCCGACTGCGTGTCTCGATCGAGCTCCCGCATTTCCCACTGTGTGCCTCCAGCAGCATCCCAGGCCTCTGCAGGGTGGAAGCAGGAGGCTTTCCATCCTCACCCTGCAGTTCTCATTTCAGGTGCTGCTGCTCACGCCCAGAGCCTTTGGGGGTTACTGTTTTAACCGTGACCTCACCTCCATGTAGGCAGAGTTCTCTTGGAATTCAGCCACAGAGCTGAATTCACCAGTGCCCCTTTCGCAGCTCAAACTGCTCCATCCCTCTGCCAGTTTTTCCTCCTCCCTGTGCCACCTGGAGGCATTGGAGTTGTCTCTCTCCCCGAACTGGACGCAGCCCCCACAGCTCCACGCGAGCTCCCGGCACTGGTCATGTTGCACCGATATCTCTCGCTCACCCAGCAGCGTCTCGACTCACAAACTAATTAAAGTTCATGTCACACTGGGAAGATGCAAAATGCTCTCTGAGCACTAGATGTTATTATTTTAAGCTTCTCCTCTTTTTCCTGAGGCGCAGCAACTCCCTGAATCCCAGCTGGCACACCACATCCAGCCACAAAACACCGCTAATTGGGTGTTTCTCCTGTTGACCTCATTTCTCCAGCATACTTTGGCTGGGTTTATTTCCACGGGTTTTTGGGATTTTTTTTCGAGAGGGCCTAGAAACCAGATAAGCAGAAACACTTGCTGAGCACCCTGTGCAATCCTTGGCCGTTCCTGTCCTCCAGACCTTGCCCTGTTTCAGGGTGGGATAATGCTGCTCTTCCCCCATCATCATCTGCTTTACACACCCAAGGAAATAAGAGGTGGAGAGAGATGGGAAGAGAGATCAAGGGCAGAGTGATGACTTTGGAAGAGGTTTCATTTGGAAGAGGTCACAGACCTCTAGTCTAGGCAGGACCTAACCTAGTCTAGGCAGGGCCTACACTGTTGCCCCTTCCCCTCACAAGGCGTTGGCTGGTCTGTCATACTCAAGAAGTTTTGCTGGGACAGGATTTGGATTCTGAAGGGTGGCTTTTGGACTGATTCCCCTTCAAAGGATAAGGTGACTTGTGCTATAAACGTTGAGAAGCTCAGCCAGGCCCTGGGACAGCTCCTGCCTGAGGAACGTGCCAAGTTCATTAGCAATGACTTTGTTCGAGTGTCCCCGACCCGCTTCACCTCCCAGAGAATTGAGGAGCCTCCCATTAATTGCTTAATGGTGTTGTTGGGAAGGTGCCTCCTCAGTGTCACCTTGCAGAGGTGGCAGGTGGGAACCTCTCCCTGATGTTCTCCAGGTGGCTTCTTTCCTTCTTCCGGTATTTGTGAAATTTTGTGATTTGATTCCGTGCGTGGGATTCTGCCCCATCCACCTTCCCTGGCGTGAATCCATCATTGCTGTTTCCCCCACACCATTCATTACCTCCTTAAAAACAAATGCAGAGAGAAAACACAATTAGATGCTGATTTGGTTAAATAATACCTTGGAAAAAACCAGAACAATGGTTTGAAAAATAAGGAGAGAGTGCAGTTTGAACTAATGATGGAAATTACCTCGAGTTAAGTTGGATTTTAAATCAGAGGTTTGGGGGATTGTATTTTTTTCTTTTCTTCCCAGTGAATTATGACAAATATAGAGGCCTGCCGGATGGATGATTAGATTTTTTTTTTCTCTCTTTCCCTCCCATCCGCATTGAAAAATGAAATATTTCTGTAATATTAAATCCGTCCAATTGATCAAAGTGTGGTGTCAAAAAATGTTGTAAGTGCTTCTTCTCATCCAACCCCCTCAGCAACTGCAAACCAGAGACCTTTTCAATCCCTTTCTGGAGGCGGCTGGAGGTTACCTCTGCCTGTGCAAGGAATGAGTCTGCATTTCTCCAGCAAATTCCCACTGTAGGGACTTACAAAGGGCCGCGGATCTGGCGCGTGGAACGACAGCACGTCCTTAGCTTTGGGGGTTTGTCTCCTCACAGGGCCATAATCTGTCCTAACACAGCCTTGCCTAACGGTGGGGTCAGGAATGGGGGGATGGGGTGGCCAGAAAAGGGGTGAGAAAGGGAATTTTTTCTTCCCTGGTTCAGCTTGATGAGTAACCACCGGGAGATTTATGGGTGTTTCCCCTCCCTTTATGTTTTTCTTTCCCTGCTTACTTTCACTGGAGAACAAGAAAACCAAACAAACCAGAAACCTCAAATATTTGGTCACTGTTTGAGGAAGCAAACACAGAGTGTATCCAAACATTTGGAGAGGTGGGAAGCTGGGGTATTGCACAGTGGGATAAATGCAAAGTATGCCCAGAAAAGAAAGATTTTTTGGAAAGCTGTCAGTGAGGAAAAGCTGAGAAGGTTGGGGGTTGCTTTGTGCAGAAAATAAGGGATGGTTTTCTTCAAGGGAGGTGGGTACCATGGATGAGACTGAACAGTTGTCTTGGTTTAGAAGATAGGTGACTGCCAGGGGAAACCAGAGCCTCTCTTGGAATAGAGAATGTAAACCCCCCACCTCTGAATTGCTATAATTTTGAAATTATGGGGCTTTCAGGCAAAGATATGGGAACAGGAATACCAGTTCTTTAGTAAGAATATTACAAACTACAAAGGTAGTGGTACAGAGAAAAGAACAACAACAAACAAATAATCCCAGAAACTCTGACAGGGTCAGAACACGACCTGACCCCCTGTTGGTCAGGGTGTGGGGAGCAGTCCAAAATAATCCTCCTGGAGTGGAAGATGTGGCTGCGTTGGAGCAGAGGTGATCCTGTAGAAGGGTCCAGTGGTGACAGGATGGGTCCAGTCTTCCTCGGGGAATCCAGTGGAAAAACCAGCTGCTCTGGTGTTCTGAGCTGCAGGTTTTATGCAGGTAGAGAGGCTTTGGCTCCTCCCACTGAGTGGAGCATCTCCCAGTGGGGTGATGTGATGTTATCGGTCACAAGGAGAGCCTTAAATGGCTCATTCCCAGGTGATATCCCCTTGGAGGAGGATGGGTGGAGGACGAGATAAGGAAGCACTGCCCCATCTGGTTTTAACAATTGACCCATGAACAGAAGGCACCTGCCCTCTTTCCCCTGGAGTTACAAGAGATAAAAATATCTTCCAACCGGTTCCAACAGATGAAAATAGAATTACACAGTTTTGGTTACATATTGCAACCCAAGACAACAGTCTTCCAGTGACTAGAGGAGGAGAAACCAGCTTGGTTTCATCAGGAAAGCTGAAAGAGGAATAAAACCCCCACTTCTGCTGCGGTGGTGGGCGTGGGACAGGGAACGTGGGGTGTTATGGACTCACCTTCATCAGTGGCTTCACCAGGAATAGGTCAACCAAATACCTGTGGTTGTTTCCGTGCTCTCATCCAGCCCCTGGAGCTGGATGGAGAGTGACCCAGTATTCCCTTTAACTCTCCAAAGCCAATTCTCCAGCCCCTTGTATCACCTTTGGTTCTGCTGTTTTGACATGAAACTCTGGCTGTCTTCAAAGAAAACCACGGGGGAGGAAAGGACCCGTCTGTTGCATCTGTTTGGGTATCAGGGAAGGTGTTGGCATGCTCCAGGAGGACTCATTTATTCCTGCGGCTGCGTGGGGATGTGCTCGGAACTCCCACAAAACGTGTGAGGAGCAGTAAGGGCTGCTTCACCTGGTGAATGAGCAGCGATTTTGAAGAGCAAAGCAAGGAGTGAGAGGCTGCTGTTCTCTCACTTCGTGCCTCAGTGTCCCCCAGCTCCTGGACACTCATGGGCCATCAAAAGGTGGAAATCTCCACTCTCCCACACATCGATCCCTTTGCTTCAGGAGCTCTTTGTGCTATCGACTCACCCTCCTGAGGGAAAATAAGCATTTCCTTAGTTACTCAAATGGACGCACAGGTGTAAAAGGGATGAAGTCATTTTTCAGAAAGTCACTGACAGAAATGAGGGGAAGTCAGAGCCCTCCTTCCCCGTCACAGGCCCTGGTGAACATCTGGATAACCCAGAGGAAGGGCTCAAACAGCCCCACAGAAATGCAGCAAAGAGATGGATTGCTGCAACTCTGCTGCTTACCAAATTAGAAACAATTTAAGGATTTAAGGATTAAGTACCATTAATTACTGCCCAACAAATGCTGATCTACAATGGAGCACTTGTGGAAATGGAGAGAGAAGTTTCTGCATGAATACTAAATGGCTTCATTAATGCTCAATGCAATTTCATTGAGTGATAAATTAATTAGCTTGATGCTCCAAGAATTCCTGAGCAGGACTGTGGGCACATGTGATGAAGGGACAGCAGGAGCCCAGCGTCCCCTTGCCTGGGCAGAGCAGGTCACATGGGTGTGGGACATGCCGGGGCAAGGTAAAGGGAGAAAAGAAAGAGGAAATTGGGTTTCTCAGGGAGGAAAAACCCAAAATGCTGCTCTGGATTTCCTCATCTGGATTCTCTGATCTGGAGAACGCTGGAGGTTCCAGAGGTCAGGATGAGAGCAGGGGATCAAGGTCATTATTTTCCTGTTTCATCTGGATGTGATGCTTTACCCTCCTGCTGTGGTGCTGGCAGTGGTGGGTTGGTTGGACATCACCCCTGCTCCTTGTGATTCTGTTCCCTCCACCCTTTCTGTTCAGCTGTAACCACAGGGCTGCCCAGACCTTCCCAGCCACGGATTTCCTCGGGCTCCATGGCTCCCGCGGGGTGCTCCTGCCATCACATACCAGGGCAAGGGAGGTTGGGTTTGCATCCTCTCCATCCAGCGCTTGTGGAGAACTCTTGGAGCATCCCAGCTTCCTTGGCATTGCTCCAGGGCATGTTTACCTGGGCCTGGGGAAACACTTGGTGCTTCCAAAATGCGGGAGAGCCCCGTCTGGCGCGGCAGCCCAGCAAAGCGGTGACAGCTTGAGCTGGAGTCTGCTCCCCGGCAGCAGTTTCCCCCTGAAGCAGTGGAGGAGGAGGAGGAGGGAGCAGCATCCAGCCAGGATGTCTGGCAGTGAGTAATTTCAGTTTCTCCTCGGGCTGTCATGCCATGACAGCTGCCTGGGCAGAGCCTCGCCGCCCCCCTTCAGCACATGTTACCTGGAGTTCAGCATCGGATTTCTGTCCCTCAAGACTTTTTAGCCGCCCGTGCCATCGCAGCGTTATTGATTGCTCACCCAGCCGTGGCTGGAGCTGGATTAGGTGTGAACACAGCGCTGCCCCAGCAGGCCCAGAACAGGCCAGGATGCTCCGAGCCTCCTTTCACCACGGTCTTTTTTTAGCTCTTCTCTGCGTTGCTCTGTGGCTGCATCCCGTGCCTCGCTCTGTGCCTCGCTCTTCCCCAGCACGTTTGCAGTGGCTGTATAAGTTGTGTGATTTCGTAGCTCTGAACAGGTCCCTCCTTGCCCCAAGGTTTGGGCTCCCTCAGCTCGTTTGGTTCCCACTCCTGAAGGCAGAGGGTGGGAAACTGCAGAGAGAGATTTTGCTCCTCCCTGCCACGGGGAGATTGAACAACGAGGACATGTTTGTGCCCCTCCATGGCTCTCCACATCCCTCTCCCTCATTCCTCTCCCAACCCCTGCAAGAAAACCCATGTTAGGGTCACCAGCTCTCAACATCGACATCGACATCTCGACAGAGACATTGGGACTCTTGTCTTGGTGCAGCCTTCGAGACTTAGCCCAAATATTCCAGGTCTGCCTTGGCCAAGAGGGATGGCTGTGCAGGATGCGTGAGTGGAGGAACGCAGGTGGATGTGGAGACTCCTCTCTGCTCTGAATGGCCCTCCTGGCTCCTGGCTCACATTTGGGAGCTCACAAATGAGATGAGCCGAGTTTCTCAGGGCCCCCTGCCCTGCCCATGGAGACGTGTCCTGGATTGGCCATTACAGACCAGAGCAGGAATATCAAATCAACAGCCCTCGTGCTCACAACACGCAGAGCTCGCACCAAAGTTTTCCTAATGTAATGAGCTGGTATAAAAGCAGCCAGAGGGAGACATCCTCGGCTTTATTGGGCTGGCAAAGCCAGGCACAGAGCTGTGCATTCTGGAGTGCCATCTTCTGGCACCTGGAATGTGAACTCGTCGCATTCCTGTTGCTGGAGCAATCTGGTAACACAGAGCTGTGCCAGGCACGAGGAAAGAAGCGGATTTCCAGGATTTTCTGGTGTATCCTTGAAAGATGCATGGAGTGCAGATGCCTTTTTTTAGCATCCCGCCATCCCCTTGGCTGCCGGGTACCTGCCTGTGCCAGCGCGAGGAGCCGCGCGTCTGCACGGGGCCGGTAGCGGCTCCCCACGCCAGCTTGGGAAGCATCTGTTTCCTGGTTTATTCATCCCCTCTGCAGTCACCACGGGAGGATAATCTCAGTGACACGCCACATCTTGTTTACAGCCGGCCCCTGAAAAGTTAGAAGTGCAAGTTGTGGGGTGGGGAGGAGGCGGGGGAGGACGCGGAGTCGCGCACGCCGGGGACTGAAAGGGGACTTGGGGAAATGTATAAAATATTAAATGACATCGTGGCAAGACACAGACAGGGGGAGAACAATAATTAAAGTAAACAGCACATCAAAAGCCTGGCTAAAACTCGCATTTAAATTTCAAGACAACGCAGAAACAGCTCATGTAGCCGTGTGTAAATGTGTTTCCAGGAACCTTTTAAGAATATTAACAGTGATGGAAGCAGAACAGCAGTGATTCAGACTTTATGTTATGTGACAATACAGGAGGCCACCAGACTCCTGCCTGGCTGCTGGCATAAGGAAGCTGATGAGAGGCTGGATCTTGCCAGAAGAGCAGGTTTCCTTCCAGGGAGTGAGAGATCCTGAAGTGAAGCAAGAATGGAGCCTCTTCTCTTGCCAGGGACGTGCAGGGTTTCCTTCAGCCCCATGCGGGGACTGCACCCCTAAAACTACGGGACAGGGCTTCCATGGGCTTGTTCCGTATGTCCAGTCCCACGTTGTGTCCTGCTGTCTGCTTCCCAGGCTTTGTTCTAATTAGTTTTAAACGTCCCTGGTCAGGTTCCTGTGTGTTCTTGCTCAGGATCCTCCAATATGTTGCTGCTTTCTTGACTTTCCCTTTGCCAGCAGCCACCAGTCGCTCCTGGCGTTGCCTCCTCCTCCGTTCCAGCCTGGAGCATGTGGAATCACCACACCTGAGGCCTGAATATAGCAGAGAACATAATTGGAAAACTCAGGTCAGGCCCGAAGCCGTGCAGGACAAGCTGAGTCTTCCCTCCCCGGCTCCGCTCTCCAGCAGCACGTTTGAATTAAGGGCCAGAAATCAGTGTCAGATTTGTCTGGGCTCCAGCCCCGAGCACCTTTGGGCTATAGAGCAAATCTCTTTAATTATTCCCCGTGCCTTTTGCCCTCGCCTGTACAAGGACTACAAAAGCTCTGTCCTTGGGGAGCCCGAATTCTCCCTAGTCCTGATAATACCGTGATTTACGGAGGATTTCCCAACGAGCCTTCAGGGCATTGTGCTACCTAATAGAGGTAATTAAAAAGCACTGGGAAGTGACCCCCTGAAAGTGCAGGCAGCTGCAGATGGAATAAGGGAATTAAGAGGCTGCAGAGAGCTGCAGGAGGATGTGCCTTCCTCCTGAGCCACTGTGGGATCGTGGGCTCGGAATGGGGCTCCGGGAGGGGGTGCCAAGAGAGCCTGAACAGGAAAATTTCAAGTGGCTTATTTTTCCACTTGATTCTGTGTTTTCATGAGGCCTTTTGGATATTTCAAGCATGGGAGGTTCTTCCTGGGGGACTGCATGAAGGTTTAACTTCCCACAAGGTTCAGTTTCCCACAAGTTGAGGTTTCCAGACTTTTCTGTTGTCTTGGAGCAGCAGCAAACTCTTCACATCCTCCTGTGCTGCAGCTCCCAAGCTGCTGTTCCAAGGAAAGCATTCACTCTGGAGCTGTGTCAGGAGAGGCTGAGGTTGGAGATCAGGGAAAGGCTCTTCCCCCAGAGGGTGCTGGCACTGCCCAGGCTCCCCAGGGAATGGTCCCGGCCCTGAGGCTGCCAGAGCTCCAGGGGCGTTTGGGCAGCGCTGCCAGGGGTGCCCAGGGTGGGGTTGTTGGGGTGTCTGTGCAGGGCCAGGGGTGGGACTGGGTGATGCTGTGGGTCCCTCCAGCTCAGGAGGTTCTGTGATTCTCTGATGCCATGATTTATGTACTTGGGCAAACTGAGGCATGGCATGGGGGGACAAGTCTGAAGGGGACAGTGCCCATGCTCGGGGTCCCCAGGCTGGGCAGGCAGTGCTGCTGCTCTCTAAGCAGGCAGGAAACAGGGCTGGCAGCTGGGATGAGCCTCCGGACAGCTTTACCCATGAAATATCCCTGTTGCTGCTCCGTGCCAGGGCACTCCATCTTCAGCACCAGATGGATACCCCTAACAATTTCCAGGCATGACTGTCTTCAAAATATTCCAGTCGCTCCTCGGCCGTTTGCATCCCAAGTTCGCAGGAGGTCGGTCCCACATCCCAAGGACAAGCGTTGCATGGACCAAAGACATTCTGTGCCAAACTCTTTGGCCCTCAGTACAGGAGAGCAAAACTTGGTTTTGGGAAAGAGCAGCTCAAAACACCTTCAGGGTTTTTTTGGTGCCTGGTGAAAATCCAACACCACACAGAGCCCTCTCCCAAAGCATCGCAGGTTTATCCAGGACAGGAATTCCCTTTGTTCCCCTTGCACAGAGAGTGGCTGAGTCTCCTGTCAGGATTTTCCCAGCATGCAGATGTTGTTGTGACCTAGATGCTTAAGCATTCATTTACTGCTGAAGTTTTGCGTTTAGAGGTCTTAAGAGTTCGGATCGTGGGCTGTCTGGAAAGCTCTGAAAGGGAAAAACACCAAGGGCAGCTCCTGAGTTCCGAGAGAAAAGCGATTTGACGTTCTCATGCCTCTATTTATTGGCAGCCCGCAATGAGATGTAAAGAAATGTCAGAAAATCCCATGTGCACGTTGGTTTGGATGGGGGAAAAATTGCTGTTTGCCTCTGCCCGGAGGCTACGAGTCGCTCTGCTAATGCAGAAGGCACTAAAATGACCCCTTTGTTTTTCCTATGATCACTTCTGATAGCGCGCTCTGCCAGAGATATCATATCTTTGATCTCTCTGTGCTGATGTTAAGTCTCTCTTGAGTTCAGTAGCATCTCCTTGAGATTAATACTTCATGGCATTCTCAGCACCAAGCTGTCCTAACCCATACATCACAGGATGTCACGCTTCGCACTCGCCTCTGCCTCGATGACTTCACGCTGGCACCATAAATAACCCTTGGCCGGCTCCGCTCCCGCCGCCCGCGCGTGCGGAGTTCCGCGAGGACTGCGGGAACTCTCCGGAGGTGAGGAGGGAACAGAAGCTCCTGTGGCCACAGCACGCACGAGGACGGCCCTGCCCCTGCCCCGCAGGGAGGAGGGTGCTGGGATTCTGCAAGGGTTATTCCTGGTCCGTCTCCGGGCGCAGGGAGGGACCGCGCTCGGCGGCTGCTCTGCGGCGCCTTATAGGGAGTGACAAAGCGATGTGCCCCGAGGGGACCCATCTGCCAGCCGGCTCCTTCCACTTCTCCTCCGTTAGGCGGGTTAGCAAAATCACTGCCTGCTTCGGATTTTACTTTGGCTCCGGCTTCTTTGCTTCCTGATCTGTTTTCCAAGGGCCGGGCGTGCAGACCGGGCTCCTTTAGCAGGACAGGCTGGGTGTAAAAACACCTGCCCCCTGCTCTGGGAGATGCGCGAAATGCTGCCAGACCCCGGCGCTGCAGCCCTGCCAAAGGCACCAAAACTCAGCTGCAGCTGACTCGGAGCCCTCTGAAAGCCTCTGATCACCCTGATCCCACCGGAGGCTACGGCCACAAATCCCCCGCCGTGCCCAGAGCAAAAAGGGAGTTCTAAGGGAATTTAAAATATTACATCCAGCAGATGTTGGGGTTCTTTGAAATGCCCAGTGTTGAGCAGGATCTGGCAATGTGGAGCAGGCTCCAGGCTGCTGCGGCCTTGATGCTCTTGGGATTGAAACAAGGTCATGGCCATGATCCAGACAGGGAGCAGGGGTGGGTCCTGGCCTGGGGCATGCTTGAGTATGAGGTTGGGAGACGTCCCCAGGGCATGAAATCTGCTGTGGTCTGAGCGGTTTGGAGTGAAGAGGACTTTGCAAGGTCTTTTTTTTAATCTGGGGTCCATCACTTCCGTCTCGAGTATTGCTCTCAGGCACAGGGTGGGGTTCTTGGGGTGTCCTGTGCAGGGTCAGGACTTGGACTCAATGACCCTTGTGGGTCCCTGGAATATCCTGTGATTCTATGGTTTCCATGGTTTTGCTGGTGCTGCTGATGTTCAAGGGGCTGTTCAGTGCCCCTGTTCCAGGGACTGGGGACGTGAGTCTTGTCCAGCACTGAAAACACCTTGGGCTTCACCTCTCGAGCCTCGGGGACTCTGTGAACTCACAGGTCCGTGAGGTTCCCGTTACCTCACACCCCACAGGCTCCCTCCTGCTCTGTGGCGCACGGGGTGAGGGGGCACGAGCTGCTGCCCTTCCATCCCCAGCCCAGAACAGACTCTGTGTCATTTCTGCACAGCATGGGGTCAGTAAGGAAAAATCCTTCCACTCCCTCGGACTGGATTTAGAGAGATAATTGAAAGGAAGAAGGGAGGTCTCAGGGGAAGGAGTGAAGACACCGGCACTCGGCAGGGCTAAGATGAGATGTCCTGCAGTCCATGACCCTCCTGTTTGTGCCAGACGGACTCTGTGTCCCCTCAGGGTCCTCCACAGTGCCAGTTGCAGCTCCCTATGGACAAAGAGGCTGTTCCCTCTCATTTCTGTTATAATCTCCTCTTTCAAAGCTCATTTGATCCACGCCAGCAAGTGTTCAAGGCCAGTTTGATTGGGGAAACAACTTGATCTAGTGGTTGATACTCCTGCCCATGGCAGGGGCTTGGGAAGAGATGATCTTCAAGGTCCCTTCCAATCCAAACCATTCTGATTTAAGGCTGGAAGCACCACTTGCCCAGAGCCAGAGGGTGCCTGGCCCAAAGAGCACCCACCAAACAGACACCAGAAGGGTGCTCACCCAAAAGAGGCACTGAGGGCGCACCACGAGGCTTTTTCTCCCCCCCAAAAAAGGGATATATAGGGTGGGTTCAGTTCAGCCCTGGCTGGATTGGCCATTTCTGTGTTGAAGTCGAGATATGAAGCAGACTCTGCTGCACCTCTGCTGCTCCCTCTAATAGCAACCCAAATAATTAGCACTGATAAGCCTGGCCCTAATGAGAGCCTGTTGCTAATGGGGTGCAGGAGGCTGGGAGTGCAGGTAGCACCTGTGCCTCGCGGGCTGGGTGGTTGCTAACGAGGAAGGGCGATGCAATTAGAGAAACCCCCTTTTTTTCTAATTTTCCACCAGTTCCTGGGAAAAGAGGTTCCATTTTTTAAAGTTCTGTCACACCAGGTTAGAGTATTAACAATCACGGTTCGCTGCTATCTGTATTTGTTCCATTTGTGGCATTTATGATGGTTATCCACATTAATTATTTCTCTGCTTAAGTCCCTTCTAATTTCAGAGCACTGTTATTTCCAAGAAAGATGGATATTAAATATGCCACACATCAGCGCGGGGTGGCATTACACCGTGCTATTAAGTTCTGATGCGAGGACTTGGCAAAAAATAACTTTGCTATTTGTAATCACCGTGAAGTGTTTTAGTGTTGCAGCTTGGAATAAGAAATAAAGATGATGACAGGAACTGATTTCTTATTAGGACGCGGTGCAGGAGTTTACATAAATCAGGAAGGAAATAACGAGGTAACCCTTGGCTGGCCAGATCCATGTGGGTGCCCGTTGGATGGGGAATGATGGGGAATAGGGGGTGCAAGGTCTTTGAGGGACCTCACTGAGGGCTGGAGCCCCTCTGCTCTGGAGCCCGGCTGGGAGAGCTGTGAGGGTCCAGCCTGGAGAGGAGAAGGCTCCAGGGAGAGCTCAGAGCCCCTTCCAGGGCCTAAAGGGGCTCCAGGAGAGCTGGAGAGGGACTGGGGACAAGGGATGGGGGGACAGGACACAGGGAATGGCTTCCCACTGCCAGAGGGCAGGGCTGGATGGGATATTGGGAAGGAATTGTTCCCCATGAGGGTGGGGAGGCCCTGGCACAGGGTGCCCAGAGCAGCTGTGGCTGCCCCTGGATCCCTGGCAGTGCCCAAGGCCAGGCTGGATGGGGCTTGGAACACCCTGGGACAGTGGGAGGTGTCCCTGCCCATGGCAGGGAGTTGGAACAAGGTGAGCTTTAAGGCCCCTTCCCACCCACTCGAGGATTCTTCAATCTCCACCCAGCACCAAGGTTCTTTATCCACCCTGGGGAGGAGGTGAGACCCTGGTTGAGTGGAATGAACCTTCATCCCAGAAAAGATGCAGAGACCCGTCAGTCCCAGGGAAAGAGCTGATAGCCCCAGGGGTTTTGGGGCTGGCGTGTGATGATGCAAAGATTTGGCAGCGTTTTTCCTTGGAAAGAAGGGGCCTTTCACTTGCTCACGGGGCTGCATTTTGCACACACAGCCTTCTTGCCCTCCCTCGTGTTGCTTATCCAAATGTCAGACTCTTTGGGAGCTGCTGCATTCCCTTGGCTTGGAGGTGCCTCCCCCTTTCTAACACAAGGGTGAGGCCCCAGGACTCTCTGTGGACCATCCTGCCAGGGTCGGCATTCCCGGGAAAACAAAGCAGGGGGATTTATTTTACCCGTGAGGGGCGAATGGATTCCCCCATCACCCCTGTGTCTCTTAAGGATGTGGTTCCTGTGCCCGACCAGCACGGGGGGACAGCCGGGGGGCCGGGGCGGATGCGACTTTCGGTTGGCATTGGACGTCAGAGTGCTGCGGCAGCTCCTGCTGCCTCATCTCTGTAAATGTGGCTCGATCCACAAGGAGAGCCCCGACATCCTGCCAGGGAGGCAGGAGGGAGGCAGTGCTCCCACATTTCGGGCAGTGGGGATGAACCCCTGGCTCCAGAGGGGAAGAGCTGAAGCCGATCCTCAAAGGGAAGAGGGAGCAGGAGTTGTGTGAGGCTCTGCTTTGCAGGCTGCCGGAGGCTGGAGCAACAGCTGGGGCTGGGGTTAGGGTTTGCCTTGGGTTGAGCCTAAGGAAGATTCTTTGTGATTTTCAGCAAACCAGTGATAACAAAAAAAAACAAAGAAAGGTTGAGATCAAATGCAGAGCTTTGCTCAACTCCCAGGTGCAATGTTCCCTCTTAGCAACGAGTGTTTGTGTACAGGTTTCGCTAAGAGAGAGGAATAATTTGAAATTAAATGTAAACTAAAGGGGGAAGAAGTGTCCCTCTTATTTTTTCTGCAAGTGTCAAAACAAATCTCTCTAATTCCTTGGGGGAGTTGTTTGTTTATTTTTTGACTGCTGTGGTTTTAGCTCCTCGAGAACCGGAAACTTTCCAAGGCTTTGGTGAGGCATTCCAGCATCTCCAGAGCTGTCTGTGTGTGAGCTACATCCACTTGGGAGTCTCAGGTCCAGGGCGCGATCCCAAGGGATCAAACCCCATTTCTGGACTGAGGCGGGTGCTCAGCAAAGTGCAGACCAGGGGCGTTGGGTGAAGGTCCAACGTCGCCCAAGTCTGGATGCAGACAAGTCCTTGTGTCCCTCTCCGCTTCGTGTCTCAGCTCCCAAGCAGCTCCTGCTCAATACAGCAGGATACACCAACCTTTCTCAACTGTTATTGTCTATTAATTAAATGCTAATTAATTATTTAAAGAGTATTTATTGAGATTTAACAAGTCTGCAGCCAGAAAACAAGGAAAAAACCCATTGGTGGCAGGTGTTCCACTGCAGTAATGAGGTTCTTAATAACCAATTGGCATTTGTTTGACTTAGAATAACATTCTTATTAAATCTAAATCAGCTCTTTACTTGAGACACTTAATTACATGGGGGTTATTTTTTTCTCCCCGCCACCTCTCCCGGGCGCGGTGGGAGTTCCCAGCCCGCATCTCCCGGCGCCGACGGAGGAGTCTGTGCCTCAATAAATGCGAAAGGTGATGGTTATTCATGGAGAGCGGCACTGACGGAATGATTTCCCCGAGCTCCGATCCCCGCTCGTGCCCACGGGAGCTCCCAGGGCTCATTCCCCGCTCATTAGGCCAGCTGGCACACGGGAGAGCTGCTCGGCCGTGCCGGCTCCGGGGCCGTCCCGGGGCAGCTGCTCCCGAGCATTCTCCTGCCCTGATTTAGGGAGGGAATTACCAGCCTCTCCTTTCGCCTGGTTATTTGTTAGAAATCCCGTTTAGCATGGGGAGAAGTTGCTGGAAACCCACGGGAGGGGAAATAAAACTCCTTCCAAGCATCTGGGTGACCGTGGTGCCCTGGGGGGAAGAATGGGCTGCACAAAAAGCCACAGGAATCGCGCTGGCTGGAGCTTTGTGTTGCTGATGTGAAGGGGAAAGGCTCCCCAGCCCATTATCCAGACACTTCGGTTCCTTCAGGGTCGGCAGTGACTTTTAAAACGTCGTCGTTGGGAACATTTTCGCCTTGGAAGGAGATGGGAAGGCGGGCAGGGGAGCGACTGCTGCCTTTAATCGGGATTTAATTACTTCCCTTTTTAATGTGGCTTTTAAAAAGGAAACAAGGATCCCAACCGGGTGCTCTTGTAGCACAAATAACAACAGGGGGGGAGAAAAGGAGAAGTACCCGACAACAACAAACAATCTGTGCCATTACAGGATCATTATTCTGATATTATTTATTTCAGACTTTTTGATACTCTCCAATGCTTGACTTCACAGGCTCATTTAGTTCCTTTCAAAAGCAAAGCAATGCTGCAATTTGCCAGGAGAAAATGTGATAAACACTGAGAAAGGGGGGAGGAAATAACCCGACAACCGTTGGGATAAATATATTTATTTTTACCGGCTGGGGAGACGTGTGGGCATGAGGAGAGCATCGTTCAGGGCTTCAGAGCCGAAGGACAGGGAGCACCTGAGGGCCTGAGGTCCAAATGATGGTCATTCAGTCACCTCCCAAATTTTAAATTGCCTGGGAAGATGGTGGCAGGCAGGAATACTTTGCTCGTTTCCCAGACAGATTTGGAATTGCGACACTCAGACAGATACGTAATTGTGATTGCGTTGTCAGGACGTGCTCTGGGGCACCCCTTGAGAAGTGGCCAAGCCCTGGAACAGGCTGCCCAGGGCAGCACTGGAATCACCATCCCTGGAAGTGTTCAGAAAACGTGTGGATGTGGCGCTTGGGGACCTGGTTTTGCGGTGGCCTTGGCACTGCTGGGTTGAGGGTTGGACTCGATGATCTTGGAGGTCTTTTCCAGTGTTAATGGCTCTGGGATTACCAGAAGTGCTGGGCACAGAGCGGGTGGGGCAGGGGATGCTGCAATCCAAACACCTCCAGCCCGAGGGGAAATATCTCCTGGTTCCCTGGTGTGAATCACACTTCACTTCCCCTGCCCAGCTCTCTGTGCCGAGGCAACGTGTGTGGCTCTTTCACAAGGGCCTCTCCAGGGGCTGGAAACACTCCGGTCATTTAATCTCCAGGGCTCTTTTGTCTTTCTTGGGCAGCACCAAGAGCCACACACAGGGATCTGTGAGCGTATCCAAAAACCAAGAGAGCTGGGCCTAACCTGTTATAACATAACCCACCTTCAAATCAAGGAGAGGAATGAGCTGTTTGTTCTCCCTGAGTAGTCCCGAGCGTTCCTGAAACTTCAGGAGCTCCTGGGTGTTTGTGTCAGCAAGAGTTAGATCACAACATCATTAGGTCACGAGGCTGTGCCTGGATTATCATTGATAGGCAGCGAGAGCTGCTGCATCCAATGAGGCGTACGGATTAAGGGGATCCCTTCTGAAGTTTTCTGTCCTAGGGAAAAAAAAAGGCAGAAAAAAGCATGATTTGAATTAAAAAACCCAACTGAAATGTGATGATCTTTAAGGTCCCTTCCAGCCTGAACCATTCTGGGATTCTGTGATAAAAAGTTCTTTACTCAGAAGCTGGTGAGTAATTGGTTGCCCAGAGCAGCTGTGGCTGCCCCTGGATCCCTGGCAGTGCCCAAGGCCGGGCTGGACGGGGCTTGGAGCAGCCTGGGACAGTGGGAGGTGTCCCTGCCCATGGCAGGGGGTGGCACTGGATGGGCTTTAAGGTCCCTTCCAACCCAAACCATTCTGGGATTCCATGATCCTGGTGTTTGGGGTAGAGGATGGGTAACTTTGGACATGCCTTATCCCAAAATTCCTCTTGGAAAGGAGTCTGAAAAGCCACCCCACCAGAAATCCTGCAACTCACTTATCATCTAAGTGACCTTGATACTGGAAGAGGAGCCTTGCTGTTGGGAAATGATGGAAGTGCGTGGACATCATTTAGCTGGAGCTGCCTTGTTCAAACAGTGCCGTGAGGGTTTATTTATATCTCTATTTTTTATATATATTTTTTTTTTCTGCAAAGACACATGCTGCTACCCCATTTCAAAGGCTCTGTTGGGACGAACATGGCCTTTGTTGGTTTCTCTTTAACTGTGGTGCACCTCAACCCTCCCTGCTGGATTCATTTGAAGTTCCTGGGTTTTGAAGCTGTGTCGAGCCCCCGATTTCCCACCTCACCTGGGTTTCCCAGGAGAAGGGGCTGGAGGCAACCCCACAATGCCACACCTCCCTGGATAGAGCATCCTCACCTGCTTGTTGTTGCGAAGGGGCGGGAGAAGAGGGTAAAATCAGCCAGCCCACTTCAAAACCGCCTTCCTGGGCTCTCCCTCGCACCCAGAAAGCGCCAGCGCTCCCGGCTGGGTTTTTGTCTTGGCTCACTCAAGAGCCAGCGGCACCGAGCTGCTGTAGAGCGGCCAAACTTAGTGAGAATAAATTAAAAAAAGGAGAGTTTCCTAAAGGAAAAAATGAAACCCAGCCCTAAAGCAACAGCAAACTGCTGCAGACAAACCAGCCCCCCCCGCTCTGGCAGCAGAACGCGGCTCGTGGCCGTCATCCGCGGTTTTGTAACGGCGCCTTTGCCAGCCCGCGAGAGGGATCTGCTGTCCCCAGAGCCTTGTCTTTGGGATGTGTGTCAGAAACATCCCTAAATCTCCCAAAAAACCCACCCAGCCCTCGTCTGGCTGCGGGGCTGAGCGCCGGGCTGCCGTCAGGAGCTGTAAAACCCTGCTGATAGACAGATGGAGCGGTGTAATTACACACGGGGAGGGGGACGAGCGCGCTGAAATTATTGGTGTGGGCAGACAATTAGAGGCTTTTCCAGAAGATTACCCTCTCCCTCCCATCTGTGCTCCGGGGAGGAGTTTTACGCTGGCGATGCCGTTTCTGTCCTCGGCCGTTTGCTGCTTTGCCCAGATCACGGCCCCGCGTCCCTCCGGGCATCGCCGGAGCATCCCCTGGTTCTGAGGGGGAGGGAGAGGAGCTGATGGGGCTTCGGCAGGGGCTTTGCTGGGAGTTCAGAGCCCCCTGTCATGGGCGAGGATGCCATGGGACACATGGCAGGGTTTCCCTGGGAAATCAACCCGCAGGGGGCTAATTTGGGGTAGGTTTGGTGATTTCTGGGTTTCTCCAGCCCGCCAGGGACATTTTCCAGCATGTTGAGACTACACAACCTTTAAAAGGTCCCTTCCCACTCCAGCTACTCGATGATTCCATGAGTGCAAGCAGCAGAGAGGGCAGGCAGCTCCCAAGGCCAGCAGCACAGGGAACAGCTAATTACAGCCCCATTTCAACCCAAATCACTATTTTTGTGTTAAGTGTGTATTTATTTTCAGTATTTGATGTGCTGGGGAGTTAAACAGGAATTATTTTGGATGGCTCACCACTCTTTCTTTGCTTTATTGGTTTTCTTCGAAGCCCAAGTCAGGACATTCGATTTCAGCACTGAGGGGTTATTTCTCAACAGTTTATTTTTCATATTATGGTCACTTAAGTTTGAAAACATTGCCACTGGCCATTTGTTGAGTTTTCTGAATAAGGAAAATAATAATAGTAATAAAACAGAATACTCGGATGATTCACAATGTCCTTTGTCAGCTTTTCTTTCTCTTGGAAAGAAGATAATAAATTGAGTGCAAACTTGCTCTCGGCTCCCATGATAACACTGGGGATGGTGTTTGTGGTGAACCTGTAACTATTTCCTGATGTCCCACATTGTCCCTGGCTCTTACCAAACTCATATCAAGCAGCTCCTTTGGAATGGAAACCACTCCGACACACAAACCTGGGTATTTATATGTATGTAATATATTTATTTTCCCTCTCCATGTCTTAAAAGCCCTGTCAGAATCCTTTGCTTCAAAGTCCTCCAGCCAGACTTTGAGGCGACCCGAAGCCTGAGGACTCCTTTGTGTCCTGTAAATCCATGTTTATAGGGAGATACAGAAACAAAATAAGGATTCAGTAAACTGAATAAATTGGCATCAAACTAAATGGGCTGCAAGCAAAATACAGGAAGCGAGAGATGGGAAGGGAACTGATTATTTATGATGAAGTTGGTGTTTGCAGGGTAGGGACAGCCTTTTGCCCTTCACCCTGAGCTGCTGCTGCTGCAGGGGACCCTCATGTCCCTTTTGCTCCTTCTTTAGGGAGCTGTGAATCAAAAATGCTACTTTTGGGTGGTTTTACTGTTCGGAGGTGCTTGAGCTGCTGCAGGTCTGAGTGTCTCTGCCTGGCTGAGTACAGGTACCAAAAACTGATGTGTCTCCATTGCACTCTTCATTTTGTTCTCCAGCTTCCCACAACTTCTCCCATGGGCCCTGCCCTTCTTCAGCAGGACTCAGCTCCCCAAAATCTCTGCCATGGTCCCCACCTTGCTTCCCCCAAAACTCTTCCCATCCTCCCTGCCCTGCTTCAAGAGGGCTCAGCCCCCAAAACCTCTCCAATGGTCCCTGCCCTCCTCTGTCGGAGCAATTTAATTGTGGTTAGATGCATGAGTGGTGCTGCTCAGTAAGGCTGGAGAGGCAGTCAGGGATGTGTTCACCCCTCTGGTCATTTCCACCGTGGTTTATTTCCCTATTTTTGTTTCTTTCCTCTTGCCTTCTATTTTTTTCCCACCCTCACTGGTTTGCCGATTATCATTTCCCCCAACCTCCTCAAGCAAGTAAAAGATCCCCACAACATTGCTACTTCCAGACAGATAAATCTGTGAGATTCTTTGTTTTCCCTTTTCCGAGTATTTTTTCCCTTCCCTTGTCCCTGGTTCTGCTCCATCCTCTTTTTTCCCTACTTTTTTCATTACACCTGAGTGGTGCCAGTCTTTAGCAGTCCATATCCTTTACACCATGGCCCATTAGAAGTAGGAAAAGGAGAATTTAGGGATGGTCCTGAAGTGGGAGGAGGGATTTTCTCTGAGAAAGTGCAACTCGCAGCCCAAATTTGAAAGAAGTTTGCCAAACGCTTCCCAAGGCAGAGACATGGATAGAGAACGATCTCTCCCTGCTCCCTAATTTACAGCCCTGACAATACGATGCCGTTAGTGAGCATCCATCTTCGTGTATAAAGGGGGGGAGGAAAAATGAAAATAATAAAAAAAAAAACATTACGTGCCTTTCAGCATTGACCAGCCCGAGGAGAAGCGAGTTATTCTTAAGAAAGTCGTGTATCTTCTTTACTTTGGCATCAACATAAATAAAATTACTTATCTCTCGGATTTAAATGCTCCGCACCTTTAGCAGGCAATAAATTCTTATCTCCTGTCCCTTTATGTGTTTATTTCTCGCTCCATCCTTCACCTCTGAATATGAAATTGCCGCTTCCCTCCCTGCTCCGAGCAGGGGAAGGACCCCAAAGTTTCCTCCATCCTTCCCACTCGTGTTTTCTCGGGAAGGACGCGCCGTGCCGGAGCCACGTGTGGTCCTTCCCAAATCCAGCCCCACCCTTCCCTGGGGCTGGCAGGGCTGTTCGCTTCCCCAGATGATGGGTCAGCCCTGACTTCCCATCCTTTGGGTGTTAATTCCTGCCTGGGATGGCAGCTGGTGATGCGGGATGGGGCTGGGGGGGCCCTGCTGGTGCTCGGGGTGCTCCTGGGCTGCCGTCACCACTTTAATCCCAAGGTTTGTGCTGTGCCGAGGGCGGCAGTGGAGGCACGGGGAGCCGGGAACACACACAGACAGCTCGTGAACATTTCATCCCTTCTTCCCTCTCTCCCGGGTGCTGGATCTGACACGACCAACTCTGCGTCGCTTTGCTTTCCCTCCAGGATTTAAAATGGAGATAGGACGGTAAAAATAATCATTGTCCTGGAAACTCACGTGGATCCTTGTCACGGTGAAACCATAAAGTCCAAGCTGCTGCTTTCAGGTGGGACAAGGTGAAATTGGTTCATGGAATCATGGAATAGTTTGGCTTGGAAGGGACCTGAAAGATCATTTCATCCCAATCCCTCTTGTTCCCACAAGGAATGGCTCGGCCCTGAACTAAGAGTGGACAAGTGCATCCCCATATCCCACTGGCCTCATCCCATTTTGCAGGCAAAGGAAATCCCACTGGAAGCGCCACATTTTTCTCAGAACGAAATTCAAGCAGAAAACCCTGAATGCCAGGATATCCTCTGTCAGGAAGGTCTTGCTCTTGCCCTTGGAAATCCACAGGGGCTTGGGATGAGCAGTTTGTCTCACACGTAGAACTGCAAAAGAAACCAGCCCCTTACCTGCACTGATTTTTATTTTTTAAATTTAGAGTCCATGTTTTCCAAAGCCTTCTCTTTCTTTCCCATCCCAAAATAACCTGGCAGCAATGACATTTTAACGGGAAATTAAATGAAAACATTTATTTTGAATTGACATTTTGACTTGAAATGCTGATTTGTTCCGGATTTTTAAGCTAGAGAGCAGCAACGCGCGGTTGTTGTAAATGACAAAAAAAGGAGGAATATATGAAAAATAGCCACGAACTCTCAGGACGTGTCAGGGACAGAGAGGGGACACTTGGCTCCTGGGGAGGAACACAGGAGCCAGACTCAGCTTCTGCAACAGCCCACCTTTGCATCTGATTTGAAACAAGCAAAAAAAGGGCAGTTTTCTGTTTTCATGAGAAAGCCAGAAATTTCCGTGAGGCGCGGAGAGTGGGAATCGATTTTTCCCATCTGCTGTTCTCCACCACCGTTGGAGGATGATACTGTTGATGTGTTGAGGTTTTGCTTTCTTTAAATATCACTGGTATTTATTTTCATTACTCGCTCTTAATTCTAACGAAGCTGAAGTCTCCTCTGTGCCCTGGTGGGGAATTTATCCCAAAAAAGCATCTACAAACGTTCGGTTTCTTGGTCTGCAAACATCCTTTCATCTCTCCAGCATCCCATCTGTCTGTCTAGCTGCTCCTCCACCGCTTCCTTCCTCTTCCCTGTGATCGCAGCCACCACGACCTGTGAAATGAACATTTTCATAAAATCTTCGTTTGCATTTCAAACGAGGCAGAGGCACAGAAACCCACAGGAAAGGAGAAAAAAGCACAAAAACCAACTTTGCTTCCTCGGTTCCTCCTCATTTCTCACATCTGAAGAGATTATTAAACATGTCTAAAGGTAAAATCTCAACTCCTCCCTGCGTGCCTCCAGTGGAAATCGTTTTCCTTGGATCTTCTCTTTCCCTTGGCCTCTGCTGGTACGCTTTGGGTGGGCTTTTGTGCTGTTATGATGAATTTGTGTGATGTTGCCCTCTAATGGCTGATCAACAGGAATTTTAGGAGCCCTGCCCAAGAAATCCTTTATTTTCTTGGGAGAAATGGTGGGAGTTTGGAGATAAAGCGTCTGGGGGGTTTCTCTTTACCCAACAGAGGAGTGGGAAATGGAAGCAAAACAACCATTGCATTGCCTCTCCAACCCTCTTGTCACTCATCCCTCCACCCCAAAATAGAAAGAACCAAAATTAGCTATTTAGGAAGGACTTTTTTCCCCCCACAAGTCCTTTCTTGGCTGCCTCCACCCTGCAGGAGATCCTTGAGGACCTCAGCAGATGGCTTCCGGCACTGCAGCCTTCCGATGGGAGCTCCTCCACTCCGTTCCTCTTTGAACGAGGGAAAACATTTTGACTTGAACTTTCATACATAATGATGAGGGTTGGTTACCCAAATCCACACATTTTCTTTAGTCGTTTTCATTTACTACTGTTTTAAATTATTTCACAGCCTTGCAAATCTCCTCGTGACAGCCAGAGCGCAGGCAGGGAAAGGGAGAGAGAGCAAAAAACCCCACTAAGTGTTCATTTCTCACATAATATATTCCAATCCTGTTAGGTCGTGCTGGTGAAGGTAGTATTTCTGGCATTCATTTAATGAAATTGACAGTGATGAATGGTTAATTATACAAATTACATTCTTATTAAATCCCCTGGAATCACTGCCTTAGAAAGTCTTAGCTATGGACTTCTCGTGCTAGATACTTATTTTTTTTTTAGGAGCATCTTTACTGCTGGCTGCTGCAAAACCGTCTTCCAGAAAACCTTGAAAAGCATTAAAAATCCCCTAGTTAAGTCAATTACTGCAGATAAGTTAATCTTAATGGGATGCTTAAACCCCTGTCCTTGCACGAGTTTCGTTTTCATCCCTCGCTCTCAGCTCTGGAGGCGCTGGAGAGAAAAGTTTTCCAACGATTGTTGTGACAAATGGATTAAGAGTGGATAAACAGGGCTGGATGCAAAATTTGCATTCAAACTGGGTTTTGACAGAATTTTCTCCCCCAGCGGGCAGTGAAATTTGCCATTTTGGGGTGGAGAGCAGCAGGACGCCTGTGTGTGTCCCACTGGCTCGGTCACTGGATGGGGATGCGATGCCCATCCCAGATGGGGAACTGTGGGCTGGTGATAAAGAATCGCAGAATCATGGGATCGTTTCAGTTGGAAAAGCCCTCTGAGGTCATCGAGTCCAATCATTGACCCAGCACTGCCATGTCCACCACTAAACCTCGTCCCCAAGTGCCACATCCTCACAGCTTTCGAGCACTTCTAGGGAAGTAGCACCAAACTTCCCTCGGCAGCTTGATCCCTCTGTAAGGTGGACAAAACCAGCCGTGGACAAACCTGATTTTGCAAGGAGCGTTTTTAGGAAGGGAAGGCACCAACCTTTAACCCCTGCTTATTCCCAGGGGTTAATTCCCACTCCCAAGCCCTCCAAACACATGGAGTGGTTTTAATTGCAGAGCATGGGATGAGCTGGCATTATTAACCAGGAGTAAATGTAATAAATAGACTGTTAAGTTAAGCAAGTTTTCAGCTTCAGCAGTGAGAGTGGCCATCTATCTTGCGTGGCTTTCTGCATGCCTCATTACCACATGTAACCACACTGGAAAAATCAGCTTTATCCCTTCTAATTAGATGATAAGTTCCCTAAGATGTGTGTTAGTGCTGCCAGGCACCTGACGCTCCGCCGCGGCGCCCACTTCCCGCAGCTCCCGGGGAAATTTATTACCCAGCCTCATATTAGACTTAAGTTAACATCACTTAATCTTCTTACTCGACAGAGTTATGTATGAGGCACTCAGGATATATTGGCCAGGATTTAGGGACTCTGAAGGGGGGGAGCTGTGCCAGGGGGGTGGAGGTGGGTGCGAGGGGGCTGGAGCGCTCTGAAGGTGATCAGGACACACTTATTTCCCCATTCCCCTATTTCTGCTGATATCCCAAAGGGACAGAGCATCTTCTGCAGCCTCCCCGTATCCTTTAACTAAACTTCAGACTGGTTTTGCCTGGCTCAATCCAGAGAACAGCAGCAGTCAGTAGTTAAGAAAGAAGCCATGACCTCTTTGAGGAGGGAGTGTTGGGCGCAAACGGAGTGTCACCAAGAATTAAAAATCCTCTCATGATGTAGGCTGCAGAAGAGTGTTCATCAGGTCCAAAAACTACCACTGCATCACCAGCTGCTCACAGCAGCGCTCAGGTCCTGGGCTGGCCCCAAGTGCTTCCAGCCCAGAGAAATGTGGGCGTTGTTTCCTTCCTTACTTTCCACCTGATTTTCCAGGGAGGCTGGAGATGCACAGAGGTTGCAGGGAATTGTCACAACTGAACAGATTGTTTTGATTTGTATTTGGGCTTTCATCCATCTCCCTCGTCCCTTCTCCCCAGGATCTGTGTCTCCATAGCAGAGTGCTGAGCCCCCGGTGCCTGCTGGAGCCTGGAATAAGCCAAAGGCAGGAGAAATGATGGAGCTGCCATCACATCTCCCTCTTTTGACTCAATAAGCTTCATAATCTCTGTATAACCACCTATATCACACCAAGACAGGAGGAGCAGGGGGAACTTTATGAGCTGGTTAGAGCAGGCAACTCCATCACCAGCCATGACTATTATTATAAAATATTCTGGAAGTTAACTCAATAAAAAAACTAATAATGAGAGGAACCATCTCTGCCTTTGTTTATGGCTTCTTTAAGTGTATAAATGAGCACGAGGTGATTAATGAGGGTGATCTGAGAGAGAAAGATTTGCATGCACAGTGCTTGAATTATTTCCTTATTGCATGTGCTTCCCAGTCCTTCTGTTTATTGTGCTGCCCGACGCTATTTAATACAGAATGACTAAAGTTATGAGATCCTATTTATTCCACCTGACACTGTCCCCTCTGCCAGCTCAGCCCCTGGGACAGATAGCGCATGCACAATGAATTCAGAAAATATATTAAAAAGCAATTATAAACTCCCTGCCTTCGGTGTCCCGGCCTTATTCTTCACAGCGCTCCCCGAGCATTTGCATAATGTCTACAGGCTCTTGTGGAGTTATCAAAACACGAGGAGTCTCTCTCTTATTTTCAAGGATTGTTGGGTTTAGGAGTTAAAGGTTGCCAAGGGTGCCTTGGTACCCTCCTCTTCCGTGCCCTGGGAGATGTTACTGGTGCCAGCAGCTCAGCCCCTGCCCCACCAGCCACCCCAGGAGATGGTGGCAGCCAGAATTTTGCCGGCTCAGCGCATGTTTCTTGCATTAAACGACATCCTTTGCTCTTCCCATCACGATGGCGCTGATATTAGAATTTCATTATCTTCCTGGGCTGCTTTCCTCATTGCTTTCTGCTTTATAGACTCCTCAAAACCTCTCAGAGGGACAGGAAGAACATCAGACCGAGCCATTCCTATATGATGGGTAATTTCTCTTGCCTCTCAGACGTTGCAGGGTAAGATCCTGCTGACGGTGAGCTGGATTTCATCATTTCACCTCTCGCTCTTTCTCCAGAGCTCTTCAGCCAGAGAATTCCTAACGCACACTGGCCGTGCTCTCGGTGCCCATGGCGTGTGCACATCCATGGGCTGCTGCGCTGGCACGAACCCGCCGGGCACACACCATTTACCCCCGCCAGCCCTGCCAGGGTGCCAGGCTCCAAAGAGCCCCAAACACAACTTAGGGGCTTTCTGAAGTTGTAACAGCACTCTGTGTAGTTCCAGTGGGATTTTGGGGTTAAAGTGATGGTGAAACTGGGGTGTTTCGCTATTCATAACTTGGGAAAACTGCAACAAAATCAATGCAGCTGTGCCAGGTTGTGCTGGAAAAACTTCTCACCTGGATATCCCACCGGTTTATTATTGATGTCTTCTCTTACGCATAATAAAACATGGATATGTTGCAAATCCGAGGTGGTGTTGAACCAGCTGGCACCGCGTGTCTCCATCTAATTATGCACAGTCCTTTGGGTTTCATTCCAGCTCCGCCATAATTCTCTTCCGCAGGATTTTAACTCACTCCCGGCACAAAACGCTTCATCTCCGTTAAAAGTGAGGGTGCGAGCAAATAAATTAGCATTTCAGGAAGTACTTGAAGGTTTTCACAGCCTGTCTTTCCCCAGAAACTGTTTATCAAGCATCTTAATACCGACCAATTTGTACACCTCAAAAATACATTTATTCTGTAAATTGTTTATAGAAAACCAACAGAAGGAAATGGGCTTTGCTGCTATTGAATTCATTAGTAGCAGACTGGCTGATTGCTTTTATTCCTCCTAACCTATTGTGTATTTGATTTGCTTGGAATATTTTGTATACCTCAGCGCTGCACGGATTCTGTGCCGGGGGTTTCAGGGAGATAAATCAGCCCCAAATTGAGGAATCAGACATTGCCGCTGCTTTTGGCCCCACACGTTGGTTTTGTTTGAACAGGTAAGAGAAGATGCAGGTTTCCCAGAGCAGCTGTGGCTGCCCCATCCTGGTCCAAGGCCAGGTTGGACAGAGCTTGGAGCAGCCTGGGATAGTGGGAGGTGTCTCTGCCCATGGCAGGGGGTGGGATGAGAGGAGCTTTGAGGTTCCCTCCAACCCAAAACAGTCTGGGATTCTGCGATTCCAGGACAAGTTAAACTATCTTGTTTATCACCACTGTTCTCTTGCAGTGCAAGCTGCTCTGCGTCCCTGTCCCACCCAGAGCTGTGGGTTCCCTGCACAAACAACTGTGGTTGGCGCTGCCACAGGGACAAATTGGGGAAAGGTGGTAGGACCCGTTTTTGGTGATGGAGGGTTCGTGTCACTGTGGGTTTGCCTCAGGGAACACTCCTCAAACCCCTTAATCCTCACTAAAAGCCAAGTGGAGAAAGCAGCAGGGGGAGGAGGAAGGACGCGGCCGGGACCGTCTGGCTCCAGAAGGAAGAGGAGGGAATGCAGGGGAGCAGGGTGGTGCTGGGGGCTGGGAGGGTGGCATTTCTCAGCCAGTCAAAGTTTGCAGGAAAACAAACAAAGCCTTTTCCAGAGCCTGAGTCTCCAGTGAAGGAGGCATTCAGCTCCTTGGCAGGGCTCCTTTGGACGCCTTGGCGTGACCCACTTGGGAGAGCAGGAGCCAGCAGGAGGCTTCTCCCCCTCTGAATAGAAGTAAATGGGAGAAGGAAAATAAAAACAGAAGAAAGACACAACAGTGCTTGGGAGAGAATTTTGACACTGGGAAAGACAACTGGCTTCAAAGGGACTAATCCTGTCTTTTTTCCCCATCTTCTATCCAAAAAAACCTTCTCCAAAGGGTCATGTGTGCACCTGCCTGTGGCATTGCTGTTCTGCCTCCATTCCTCCTGCCCACAGGCCAGCAAAAATGTGGGTGTTCTCCTCCTCCTCCTCCACTCAAATCCTGGTCAGTTCTGGGAGTCTGGGGCATTTTCTGGGGCAGCAGGGAGGTCTGGGTGCAAGCAAACCGCTGATCTCCTGCGTGGCTGCGAGGTGGGCAGGGCGTCCCTGGGATGCCACAGTCCTGCCCGGCGGTGGCACAGCTCACGGTGTGGGCATGGGGGGTTAATTCCACATCCCCTCCCTTCCCTCTTTGCACGCCGGGGAGCGAAGGGAGACTCGGCAGAGGAAAAGGGTGGAGCCACCCCAAAGCTGTGGTCTTGTTTTCTGACAGAGAGAGACAAAACTTTCTGCTGAGCTCGACTTCAAAGGCGAGCGCCGAGCCTGGAGATATTCATTTCAGAAATTCATGTACAGCTGCATTAGTTCGGGGCTTCACATGTTTTATCCACTTGTCACGATTAGACATTATTATTATTGCCGCAAACAGAGATGGCTGAGAGATAATAATTCTTTATGAACCTCCCGTCACAATTAATGTGAGCTCCATACTTGTCCATTTACTGAGTTTTAAGCTAATCATTCCTTATATGTGTTTCAAGCCTTTAGTGAAGTACAAATAATTTGAACTAATTAGCTTATTAAAAGAAGGGAATGAAAACAAATGGCACATGAATGAATTGTGGGATTTCGTATGGAATTAATATCTCACTGATACATGTGGATTTGGTAAATTCATTATGCATTCATAATCAGACCTGATGAATCACCTAGCTAATTCAGGAGTAATTAGGCATGAACCACTGACACTTATTTTAAAGTGCAACCAAACTACTTGGCTCCATCCTAAGGACTCAATTACAGTCTGCAAGGCACAGGGAAGTAGCGCTGTGCTCCCTGTGAAACCTGCCTGAAACAGTGAGACCCTCTGGGATTTGTGATTGTGCCCTGGGAGATCAGGTGTGAGGGTGTCCACACCACGTCCCCTTTCCTGGAATTAACAGCGCCGTTGCTACCCTTGGAACCAGCTCGTTTTTCACTCCGCGGCAGCCGATGCATTAGCAATCCTTGTAATTATTTATTTTTTGTATTACCATTATGGCTCATGTGGTGCAGCATCCCACGGAATGCGGGGCTGATCCAGCCCCTGGCCCAGCCAGCCTCGGAGCGGGGATCAGGCACTCAGGGATCCGCAGAGGTGACGTGGGGACACAGTCCCAGCCAGCCAGAGGGGTTTGGAGGTGTTGAGGCAAAAGAGCTGGAGCAGCCCTTGCTGAGAGTCACAGGGGGTGGAAGGGGTGGAAGAAAGCACCGAGGGTGTGACAGGAGTGTGGGGAAAAGCCTGGAATCAGCTGGAAAAGGGATGGGAGGAGTGGCCGTGTCACCAGGAGGGCAGAGCACGAGGACGGTGATCTTCGAGCTGGGATTCAGGCAGGACACGAGCAGGGAGAGTTTGCATTGCAAAGGTCAGAGGAGAGGACTGTAGTAGCCAGGGAGGAAGGCTCAGGGGAGGGCTGGAGCCCCTGGGCGGGGGAGGATGATTCAGGAAGGCTTTGTGGGGAGAGGAGCAGGATCCTGAGGCTGAGGCAATGCCGTGCATGTGGATTAGGAAACAGTCTGAAGAGCTCCGTAGCAGCTGGGTTGGGCTTGAGCTGATGGTGAGGCACCCCGAGGGGAGGCAGGGGGGCAGCTGGGGCCAGGAGGGAAGCACCCAGGGCTCCCTCTGTGCCAGATACCTTCCCGTCGCTGAACGGAACCTCCGCTGCAGATCTGTGACTCATCTGCCTCCAGGTACCAAATTTGTGTTTGCAGATAAGATTACCCAGGGATTAATTGTAGAGGGAGAAGAGAAATGTAGATTAGTCATCCCTTGAGAACAGACATAGATCAACAGCATTTAGAATTACCTTTGGGTGTTTAACAGCCACGGATCACCAGAGTACCTGAACACCTACCATGTAAAATCAACAGTCTCGTTAATTATGAAAAATAATTCATGTCACACCAATCTAAACCCACTAAAATCTCTTCTGCATTCATCCCAGAAGCAGCTGTATCACTGCTGCACCCGCCCCAGGGCCAGCAGAATGTCTTGAACACCATTTCTTCCTACACCTTCTCCAGAAAGCCGGGGTGGGAAGGCCTGGCAGCAGCGCATTTCCACGGCTTAATCCTCGCTTTCGCAGGAACTGCTGCTGCTGAGAGCCCTGGTGGGATGCACCTGGGGAATCATCTTTGACTCATCTCCCTGCAGTCACCCAAGCCGCCCCTGGCCCTGCAGCAGTGGGGGAGGCTGGATTTGCCCTGCACTGGGTGTCTGTCTATAGGTGCTCGATGGTTCGCAGCCCCTGGAGACGGACAGAGCTCTGCACCGCCAGCATTCCACCCCTAACCAAATCCAGGGAGCGGGCTGCACAGATGGGGCGCTTTGGTTCTGCTTCTCAGAGCACGTGCGTGACAATAGGATCTTTCCCTACCTAAGAGAAGGAAAACAAAGTGGGAAATCACATTCCATGCACGCCGAGGGCCGGAGCTGCCTGGATGCAGCAGGAGAGCTGGGCCCCACTCCGCTCCCGCCGGGTGCTTGCGATGCCGCGCGCGGATCCGAGCGCGGTGCAATCACAGAGAATAAACAGTAGCAATTACTTAATACTTGTGGTGATGGAGTATTGAAAATTAGCGCCGGAGTTAAGCGCTAATAAGACACGTAACACACCGTAAGCCTGTGAATTTTATAGAGTAGAATCAAGAGTAAATAAAATTACAATTTAAACAAAGGCAGATAATTTAATTATCTTGTAGGCACAGTACTAAAATTTGGAGTGATTGGCTAATCAATACGTTATTGCACAAGGCAACAATGCGACCTGCCTGGGAGCTGGTGGGAAATGGATGCTTGGGAATCAGAGTGAGCCGCTGGCTGGGGTGGTGGGAGCCAGCCGTGCCAGACCCTGGCAGGGCCCTGGGGCTCTCTGGGAAGCATCGTTGGCATTCCAAGGGTACCCGTGGGAGCAGAGGTGGAAACACAGAATCGCTGAGCTTGGAAAAGCTCTCTGAAATCATCGAGTCCAACTGTTCCCCGAGCACTGCCAAGGCCACCACTGTCCCCAAGTGCCACACCTACAGCTTTTGAACACCTCAAGGGATTGTGATTCCACCATTGCCATGGGCAGCCAGTGCCAGTGCCTCACCGCATTCCAGAGGGTTGGAGTTGCAGAAGGAAGCAACGTTAGGTGCTTTCTCTGCTCCCTTCACGTGGTTCTTTGATTAGCAAGTTTTCAGCACTTTGACATTTAAATTTGACATTTAAATTGGACTTTCTGGAAATGAGCAAAATGAGGGAGATAGGCACAGCTCTGAGAGCAGCGAGGAGCTGCCACCTGCAAATACGTGTATAAAACCCTTCCCCAGAGCAGCCACGCAGCCGCCGTGTATCCATGCAGAACCGCCCGGGACGGTGCAATGCCAACCTTCACCTTCGAAATGCTCACAGCATCTTTGGAGCTCTCCAATCTGTCCCCTGCCTTGGGTGGCCTTCCAGACAAGGGGCCAAGTCTTGTTTTCTCTTGCTGTCTCTTCATATTAAGCCTTGAGGTCTGTTCTCCATCCCTGCTGTCCTCCAGGCACGACAAGGAAGCGCCACTTCTCACGGCCTCCTGAGCTCACAACCCTTTTGCACCCAGGGATTCCAGCCCCTGAAGCTCCTAAATATCCCTCTCCACATGAGACAAGCAGGACAGGGCTGGCCCCTCCCACGCATCCCATCGGAACAGTGCGCCATGAGTGCTCCTCCAGCCGGATCCTCAGGTGGCAGGATCTGGTATTGCCGGTGCTGGGGAGGCTCGTGCCAAATTCCACCACCGCAGGATTTGGCCGCTGCACGCAGTCAGCTGAGATTTGTGAGGAGCAGTAGCTGCATCCCAGCGTGAAATGCCGGGCTTTGGTTCCACACCGATGCCAATCTTCTAAGGGAAAGCAGCTCTTCTTTCCAGCCCATTGTATTTCGCTAATTTAATTCCATTCTGTATGTCAAATCACATTATACATTCACACCGACGGAGGAGCTATTTTTTTCTTTATTAAAATTAAGACATTTATTTGTCATTTTTTAACAAAATTGAAAAGGAATCAGAACCTCATTTTGTGGAGAAGCGGCGTTGTTGGCGTGCGTGCGCCGCTGTGGCTGTCTCGCTGTGTGTGGCTCGCCTCTCTCTGCAATTTTTTTCTCCCTTTTCCAAAATGCAGCTCTGGCACACGACTCCCCCACCCCCCACCAGGCCCCCACGGGATTTCATACAGCCAAACCCCCACCTCCAGGGAGCACATCCCAGTTTGGAAGGACCAGCAAGGGGCACCAGGCAGCTGGGGTGTAAATGTTGCCCTGTGGTGCAGGTGGGATGAGATCCCTCATCCTGTGCCCCAGAGGACTCTCACAGTGAGGAATCGTAGAGTCATGGAAGCGTGGAGTGGTTTGGGTTGAAAGGGATCTTAAAGCTCATCTTATTCCAACCCTCCTGCCCTGGGCAGGGACACCTCCCACTGTCCCAGGCTGCTCCAAGCCCTGTCCAGCCTGGCCTTGGGCACTGCCAGGGATCCAGGGGCAGCCGCAGCTGCTCTCCCTGGATCCTTCCCTTCTCCAGGTGAGCACCCCCAGCTCTCCCAGCCTGGCTCCAGAGCAGAGGGGCTCCAGCCCTGGGAGCAGCTCCATGACCTCCTCTGAAGGCAAGGACAAGGAGCAGAGTGATTAAGAGAGGGGATTTGGCTGGTCCCATTAAAATCCTCCTGCAGCTGTGCCACAGGTGATTCCAGTACCTTGTGCTGGTGCAGTGACAAGATGAACGTCCCATTTCTCATGGGGACATGAGATCATCCCATTTATTTTGCAATTTGCCCTTCTGTCCGCACAGAGAATGTTCAGAGCAAGCGATGTGAGCCTGGGAGCCCTCCCAGCCTCTGAGGCACTGAGCTCCTCTATCCCATGGCTGGGAATTGTCCAGGGATTCAGTGGACAGGGGCAGGAGACGGGCTGGGTGTGCATGGAGGTGGTGGTGGGCTCTGAGTCTGGAAAGCCCCTGACTGAAAGGTTCTGGGGTCCAGCCAGACTGAACCACGCTCCTCTCACTCATTACACCACAGGAGCCTGAGACACTGTGGAAAATCTCCCTCTGTGACCTTGGAGGGGAGCAGATGACCCCTCCAGCTGCTGTGAAATAATTTTAGCATTGTTTCAGGGAGAGGATTATTACTTGACTGAGAAACTCAGTGGAAGTATTTTGTGGAAAACTCCATTTTCATGTAAAAGCTGAAGATGGACAGCTGGGGAAATGGAGTGAGAAGTGGCAGTGGCCATCTGAAGTGCACAGGAGTGTTTTCCCTCCATCTGCCTGCCCGGTGCTTTGTCCCCCTTTTCTCAAGCGGAATGGTCCCCGACAGCTCTGATTTTTTTCTTTTTCTTAAAAACATCATCAGTTTGGGGGTTTTTTTGAAGGGTGTTAATTCCATGCCGTGGCTGGGGGGAGCCCATCATGTTCTACAAGGCGCTGAGTTCCTGTCTCCACTCTGCCAGCTGCGAGCTGGGTGGTTTGGGTTGTTTCTTCCCTGTTTTGAAGATCTTTAGGGGCAGGTTCTTGGGAGAATCAAATAGCTTGAAAAAACTTGGTTCAGCTCCAGCGGCCGTGGGTCTGAGCTGTGGCTTTGTCTCCCAAGCATTGCTGGAGTTAAGGACACACAGCAGAGCTGCGGCGGGAGTGAAGGGACCTTCCCGCCCTGTCCGTGCCCATTCCCGCAGCACGGCGGCCAGGAAGGGGTTGGGTGACTTTATGGCATTTTTGGTTAATGAAGCAGAGATCTGCATTGCAGTAATTGCAGGGAGGGGTGGAGATCCCAGGAGGGGCTTTGCAGGGAGTGCTGAAGCAGAGGCGGGAGCAGCTCGGGACCGTTTGCTGAGCTGTGCAGGTCACGGCGTGGCGCCTGGGCTGGTCCAACGCCGGCACGGGCAGTTCTGCAGCAGTCGGTGTCACACGGGGAGGGTTTGGGCAGGGCTGGCACTCACGGGTCCCCATGCGGCCTCCTGCCAGCAGACGGGGCCAGGTGTGAGCTCCTCCATCCCACCCTGACTCAAAGATGCTCAGCTCAACCTGGTGTGACCCCACAGAGCTGGCACTTGGCTCCCCAGGTCTCTCAGCTGACAAATCTTGGTGGCCCCTCAAGGTTTCTTTCCCCCTTGTGTGACGGATGGTGCCAGCACGGTGCAACCATTTCCTGGCATTGCCCAGAGAGGCTGTTGCTGCCCCGTCCCTGGAAGTGCCCAAGGCCAGGCTGGACAGACCTTGGAGCAGCCTGGGATAGTGGAAGGTGTCCCTGCCATGGCAGGGAGTGGGACAGGATGAGTTTTAGGATCACTTCCAACCCAAACCATGCTGGGATTCACCAGATTTTTCTCCAGCCTTTCTGGTTGGTTGGGGACCATCCCATTGGCTGTCCCTGCTGGTAAGATGCCAGAACCTCTTCCAAGATGCCACAAGCTCGTCCAATAAACCACTCGTCTCGTTCCCAGAGCTAAGAGCCGGCAGCTGGCACCCCAAGAGAATGGCAAGAAGCTGTGTCAGGTTTAGGTTNTCCTGGTGGGTCCCTTCCAACTCAGAATTTTTCATGATTCCATGGTTCTGTGATTTCTCTTTGTACAGGAGGCTCCAACACAGCACAGTTCACCTGAAGCACAATAAGAAATGGAATTTCTTGTAAAATCAAATGTTTTCTAGAATATGAAAAAAAAAACCCCAACCCCGCCATTCTTTTCCTGCTGTATCAACATAACCCAATAGCAGCCCATTGCTTTGACGAGGTCTGCGTGTTTCCTTTCTGGTTTATGGTATCGTATGATTATAAAGTTGAAACAATAAAAGCAAATCAAAGCCCTTTGATAGCATGAAAACAAAACGCTTGGGGTTTGGCTAAAATGAATTATATTGCTGGAGCTGCACTGAAGTGCTTGGATTTTTAGGACTGTTTTGTGGTGCTTCTTTTAAAAAAGCTTCACATAAAATTTAGGTAAATTTTGAAACAAACCATCATTTCAAAGAAGAAAAAACCCTAACGTTGTGCTTTGAGAAGGCAGAGATAAAAACTTCCCAATTTTCCCATAGAAGAAGAGTATTTCCAATTAGAAGTGTTTCAAGCTGGTTGTCAACGATTTTGGGACATTATCTGACTCTTCAGTTTTCAGCAAATGATGTTTCTGATTGGAAGGAGCTCACCCATCTGTAGGAGAGTGTCCTATATACAGGACTAATAATGTAGGCATGAATAATTCATCGATCTTTATTACATCGAAAGGTATGTGTGGAGTGTGATGCACACACAGTCTCATCAAAGAAAGGCATATTCAGTTAAAAATAATCAGTTTGACTGTAGATTTTTAGAGTGTTTGATGGATTAACTCCAGCAAATCTGCCTCCAAACCCGACTTTTGTTTGTCTCTCCCCAGTCTGTAGGGAGATTATTAATATCATGTAACATTCAGTTAATAGGTCAGATGTGAGACCTTATTACAGACCGGGGATAAATTGCCTCTCCGGTAGCACATCCCTGACCTTCACAGACTTCAGAGTTCAATATTCAGCCTTCATCCATCCAGCCTTAATTACTGTGTGCACGAGCATCAGCACCACCACAGAAGGGCCGAGTTCGTGCAGCCGTGACCCTGCTTTGCATCGTCTCTCTGCCTGGGAAGGACACGGACAAGTCTTTGACAGGGCTAGACCTGGGATCTCCTTCATGGCTAGATTGTCTTTTAGTTGTTTTTCACCCAAAAGTTGGCTCTGGGTTCTGCGGGATTGAGGGACTATTTATAGTCTCATTAATAACCCTGAGAGTTTTCCAAATATTAATGATCTTGTTGCACCCGGATTTTGCAGGTGCCTTTCCAGGGTGTTTTCACCCGAGGCAGGTTCTCAACAACTGCAGAGGCAGAGCTGGTTCTCCCAACACCGCACAGAACAGTGAGGATTTGGTTTGTCCAGGGGAGACATCGCCATCTGCAGCTTTCTCCCAAGGGGCAGCAGAGGGGCAGGTGCCAATCTTTTCTCTCTGTGACAGGGACAGGACCCAGGGAGCGGCTGGAGCTGTGCCAGGGGAGGCTCAGGCTGGATTTTGGGAACAGGTCCTTCCCCCAGAGGGTGCTGGCACTGCCCAGGCTCCCCAGGGAATGGGCACGGCCCCGAGGCTGCCAGAGCTCCAGGGGCGTTTGGACGGCGCTGCCAGGGGTGCCCAGGGTGGGGCTGTTGGGGTGTCTGTGCAGGGCCAGGGGCTGGGCTGGATGATCCTGGTGGGTCCCTCCAGCTCAGGAGATTCCCTGATTCTGTGATTTGCATGGGAGGGCTTTTGGGCTTTTTCTCCGCTTAGGAGCAGCGGAATGATTCGTGGTGTTGTCTCTAACTGAGGATGGATGAGACATGGGGTGGTTGTAAGGCAAGAAATGTGGGTTTGGAGATGGATTCGATGATCCCACCTGTCCCATCCCTGGTCCAGCTGTGTTAACAAAGGGTGGTTGGCGGGTGGCCCCCAAGGAAAAGCTCCGGAGGGTCCTCAAAGAGAACTTCCCTGGAAATGTATCTTTTCAGTTTTACTCAATTCTACTCATTTTGCCGGGGGAAAGTCGATGGCCTTCATTACGAGTCAGAGCAGGTGACATAATTCTCCTTCTGTGCTTTCAAATCTATGAACACACGAACTTAATATTAGCAACACAGATACAAATAGCATTTTAACGCAGTATTTATCACCGCGCTTTCTCAGGAGAAAATCTATCAAAGCTTTAAATCTAAAACTCTCCCATTCTTCTCGAGCAACAAGATCAATTCATTAATATTTGGAAAGCTCTCAGGGTTATTAATCATCTGTTATTATTTTATTTATGTACCTCTTAGTAGGAAAAAGCGGACAAACCAAGGCCAGTCTCACTGATTGCAGCTTTTAACTTGGGGGAATGTGATGGGAGAAGGATGGGAACAATTTTATTGGGGAAAAAACGTCCTTTGTGCTTGCAATTTGCGTTGCAGAGGTAATAAAAGATGCGGCAAGTCATCTAAAGGCTGAGAAAGGTAGCAGGCTAATTGTCTTATCATTATGAATTCACTTTGTATCCGTGGCCTTAGCAGAGATCATAATGAATTTATTTAGTATTCACGGGGCCATCGTGGCATCTTCCTTCCATCGGTGTGGGCAAGACAATAAACACCTGTATTGCCCCAGGGTGGCTGGCTGGGAGCTGGTCTGAGCCCGGGCTGGAGTGGATGGAGCAGAGGAGTTATTAAAGCGTGCCACAGCTCAGCCAGGCAGAGAGGTCAGCCCCCTAAATGAGTTTAGCTCCTTCCCTGGGTCTATCTCAGATGAGTACCCACAGCTTGAAAATAAGTTTGTAATTGACTGATCCAGACAGATGAGTTTGGGAAGAGGTGATTGATGCCAGCAATATATCTGAACGCAATCAGCCTGGCCCAGAATACTAATCTGACAGCCTTTAGCAGCTCAGAGCTGCTGCTCAAACACACTTTGGGGAAGTGGATGGTGCCACTGGTGTCCAACCCCAACCACCGCCTTGGGCTTCTGCTTTTTCCTGCCTCGGAAGCAGTGCGGGATCAGGAGTTGCCGAGTCTGTGGTGTTTTATTTGCGTTGAGCCGCGGTTTAGCTCTTCAGGTCTCGATGCCTCCAAGTATTTCAGCACGTGCTTACATTAAGGTGACATTTAAGCACATATGCTTACATTTAAGTGTATTTGGGCTGATCTGCCCCAAGATGCCAGGAACAGGTGAGGACTGTTCTAATTTAGGCCAGAGGCAGGACTGGGAAGTTAAGCTCATGCTGGAAAGCTGGAAGCAGTGGGGGCCTGCACGCTCAAGATGTTTACACAGACTTGTGCAGAAGAGCAGCTTCCCACACACTTTGTCTTGGGAGGCCTTTTGCTGAGCCACGTGCTTAAATGGCAGAGAGACAAATTCCAGGGTTATCACCGAGGTCCTTACCAGTAGCAGGACATGGAACTGTGTCTTGGTACCCGGAGCTGCATCCAGCCTGTGGTGGCCCAGCCTCTGGTCCCCAGGTCTTCAGGGGCTGCCACCCTCACCAGGTCACATGAGGCTTGGGAAAAGAAAGCTCTAGGAAATCGAGGAGGGGCAACAAAAGCAAAGCTTCCTGCTCCCTAGGGGCTGGAAATGGGCACATGGCCATGGTATGGGGGATAAACAGCAAAGTCCACATTTCACCACTCCTGGTGCAGAGACATCTCAGACAAAACCATGGTTTAGTTGCTTTGCTGCAAGACCAGAACTAAGTGCTGGTGATTCTTCACCTTGAGGAGCAGCATAAGGAGCCCTTTCCCTGGATATTTTCTGGCTCATCAGATGAACGGTGCACTCTGGGTGAGTGTTAATGTTTGAAGGCTGTGTGAGACCCCTGCCACTCCAGCTTTGCCAGCTGGCGAGCTCGGAGCCTGGGCTGCACGTGGGGAAGGTCAGGGCTCCAGCCTGGCTCCCTTGGCCAAAGCACCAAAGGGCTCCACACAGCCACCACGAGGAGACGTGGAGATGCCACAGACGATGTGGCATTTCCCTGGACTTTATGCTTTTTGGATAGCCCTCGTTTGCCTGGGCTGTCCTGCCACAGACCCACTGGAGCAGCAGAAAGCAGGGAGGGCCGGGCAGGGATCACTGCAGAGGATCTGGGAACGGGCGTTGGAGCTTCCTCTCTTCCTCAGCCTGTTGCACCTCTCCTCTCCCTGGCTGGCATTCCCGAGCCACAAGCAGTGTCCCTCTGAGCTGCCTCTGTCTGTCCCCACCCTCTAACCCCACGGCTGTGGCCCCTTGCCCGCGGTAAAGGCCTCGCTGAGCAGCAGCAGCAGCGAGGAGGAGCAGGTTTATTCCTCACCAGCTCCTTCATCGCCAGCCCTCGGCTGACACGGCGCCTTTGATTCGTGTGTGGGGTGGTGTCTGTGTCGCTGTTGTCCCATTTCTCCTCCCTCTGGGCCGGGGTTGGGATGGCCCTGGGACAGCAGGCCCGAGCCGTCAAGCACTGTTATGTCTGTCCCAGACTTGCACTTTTCTAACTGTGATGTGTTCCATCACCGAGCTGCCTTTCCAGGGAATAATTACCCAGCCAGCTGACAGCAGTATTTTCCTTCCCCTACCCTCTTGCTCCTCCCCAGCTCGGCAGGGACCCCGGGACGGGTCCCTCCTGCCTGTCCTGCCCTCTCCCAGCTCTCTCACGCTCCACAGTGTTTGCCATCAGTCCGAGCCTGTCCCCACCTAAAGGGGCTGGTGCTCCTTTCATCTCTGCATCTCTTTAACTCTTCGTTCTTTTGCCTTGTCTTCCTCGCTGGCAGGATATGAAAAAGCCACAGAAATCGAATTCCATTTAAAGGCATCCACCAAGAGAGGATTTTTTTTAATCCTCCTTCCCCTTCTCTCCTCCTTGAAATGAAGTTTCTTGCACTGCTCATTAGATGATAAGTGAATACAGAAAACCTTTGAGCGAAGGTAATTCCTGGCGTGTGGAAGAGGGCTCTGGTGCTGGCTCCACATTTATGAATGCAAACGAGTCCGGGCGTCCTGTGGGGATGCTTTGTCAGTCCTTTTATCTCTAAAACCAAAGTTCAAACTGACTTCCTGAGTCAAGAACCATAAAATTATTCTGTTGAAAGAATTCTCAAATGTCATCGGTGGAGGGGGGAGACCTTCCTTTCCCAGCCTCTGAACTGGTCTGTGCATGTGCGGGGGAAATGAAAGAGCCCTTCATTATCGGGGTGCTGTTCAGCCCCGTGCTGCTCTCCTGTAATTGATGGAATATATTATGCTCCAACAGGGAAGGTCCAAATGGAAATCCATAATAATAATAATAATAGTAATAATAACTCAATGTACTTCAGTCACCCATTTAATCTCCAGACCTCAAAGTGCTTTTGAGACAATTAACCAAGACCCACACAAATCCTCATCAAGCCAGGATGTCGCTATCACAACATTTGCCTTTATCACAAACCAAAGGAGTTGTAATTTGAGGGGGTGTCCCTCAAGCTGGTGCTTGAAGATGGGGCTTCATCTGAGCACCATCAGCACCCTGAATCCATGGAGTGTGCGAACATGGATAACTCTTAATATATCAGTCTGTTGGTGCAAATAGGTTGGAATTCAAGTGAGGGGATGTTTTAGGTGCCAGCACAACCACGGACAGGGGCTGAAGCTGCCCGGGTGCCTGGCCGTGCTGGCCTGGGGTTTTTTTTGTTTCCAGGATCTGCCATTAAAGAGCTGTAGATCTGTAGGGCTCGGGCACTTGCATGTGATTCTGGAGCAATTAATCTCTGGAGCACCATTCCTGTGCACAGACATGAGCTTCTTTGGGGTGCAGGCGCCCCAAAATCAGTCACACCTGCTGCATCAGACATAAACCCTTCACACAGGCTGCACATTTCAGCTGGGATGGGGCACAACATGTGCACAAACGTGCCAGAAGCTGGATAGATAAAACAGAGGAGCACAGGGCAGGGAAATGACGGCGGGGAAGCAGAAATACAGCTGGTGTGACTGCCAGCACATCTGTCCCTGCTACCTCCCACCAAGGAGACACAACAGGGCCCCAGTGCCAGCGCCACCCCTGTCACAAGCCACTCAGCCAAACACTGTCAGCATTCCGGAGGCCTGGATTTCACCGTGGCACCAATTAACAGCCCGGGTTACAGGCAGTTTGCTGGAATTTTTTTCGGTGGATTTTAAATTTCATGTCTTTTTTAGTAGCTTTTCCTGCAGAGATAAATTGCTGCAGTGGGTTGGGGACCAGAGCAGCTGCTGATGCCTCTTTAGCTGAGCATCAGAGTGGCAAAGACATCTTTGCCCACCCAGTTGTGATCTAAATCCCACTGGTGGCAGTACAGTTTTCAAGCAGCACCTGAACACAGATCACCTGGAGCAGGCGGAAACCCTCCAGGGGCCGAAAGGAGAGCTCAGGCTCTGTTCCCTTTTATCCCTGTGGATATTTTTTTGCAGCCAGGGAAGGAGCTTGGGCCAGCCAAGACAGCGCCGAGGTTGTGTTGCTTTCACAGCCAGTGTGGAGCAACACTGGAGGATGCTCCTCTTCCTGTCCAACCCTCCCTCCAGCTGGTTCCTTCCACTGCCTCCCAGCACTGCCTAAAGGTGCAGGACCCTATTTAATTAAGTACTGAGAATCGAATGTGATAGCTACAAGCATCAGCTAATTAAAAGGAGGGGAATTGCAAATGAGAAGTGCCATGAATTCACTGAAAATCAATCAAATTAGAGCGTCTCATCATCCCCTCAAATGGGCCTGATCTTCTCCCTCTTTCTCACTGCTGTACCCTTCATACCAGCAGATTTTGGTCGGTGTTAGGGGGAGGTGCTGCAGAGACACATGGTGGGAAAAGGCAGCATTTGGGGCTCCAAAGGCACGCGGCCACCCCGGTGCTTTGATCCTCTCTGGAGCACAGCTGGATCCGTGTCTCCTTCCCCCTCTGCAGGTACTGCCTGACTCCTAGCAGGGCCCTTCTTCCTTTAAATCCTCACCAAGGAGCACAACAGCAGCACTTACCAGAAGAGGAGGAAGAAAAAAATCTCATTTAATCAAAGAGAATATTAAAGCTGAGCTTTTTGTACAGCAACGGGCCTCAGATGGAGAAATCCCCTCCGTCGGCAGGGGAAGAGTGAGGGAGAGGGAAGGAGATAAAAAAGCATCCGAGTTTTAATTAAAAAGCTGCATCCTGCCTTCATTTGCAGCTTGCTTCCGGATCCCTTCATTAGGCTTTACCCTTTAAATGCTCGTTATCAAAGTTGTACAAATTCCACTGGCTCGGGCTGTGCGTTTGCTCGGAAAAGCCCTTTTTGTCTGCGGGTTGGATTCCTGGTGGGGTATAGATGGGCCAGCAGTAGAGGGAAGGAGCGGGAATTGTTGTCTCAGCATCCCGGCTCCAGGGATTTTCTTCCACTGGTCTCCAGCCAGGCCTTCTCCATGTGGGTCTGCTCGTGACCTTGCAGGAGGCAGAAAGGAGAAGCTGGGTGGGAGATCCTTAAATCCATTTGTGTTGGAAAGAGCTGATTTGGCTGCTGGAGGCTCCAGAGGGCCTGTAAGGCCTGCAGCTCCCACCACACCTTGTGTGACCCAGCAGGAATATTTCCAGTGGAACTTCAGGTCTGCAGAGTTTTTGCCATGAATATCCCTATCCGTGCTCCTGGAACTGAAGGGAGTTCCATGCCTGATCCCTGCCAGGGGTTTGGCCAGTGCCATGGTCTCCAAACCCTCTTCTTGTCCAAAGTGCCACAGGACCTTTCACGGCCACTGGTCTGTGCCTCAGTTTCAATTAAAGCACTAATGATCCCTTCCAAACTGGGCTGCTGAAGAACACTGTCCTCACCCCAAGGAGACGAGATGCGCTTTAGGATCCAGAATTAAAAGAGACCCTATAATGTGGGTAAAGAAACCCTTAAAAAATCCCTAATTTCCTGCATTTCCCCCTTGTTGGTGCTTCTTCAGGGCTCCGGCTGTGGTGCTGGGCTGGGAAGGAGGACGTGGCAGCTCGAGCCGGGGTCACAGCCAGGCTGTGTCCAAGCCTGCTCTGCAGCAGTGTTAAATGTTTAATCCTGGGAAGAGCCAAGAGGCCAGGACACCTGGGCCTGGCACGCCCGCCTGCCAAGCTGTCTTGCCTAATCGTTAGCAGAGCGGCAGCAGTCAGGGTGTACAAGTTCAGTCCCGCGTGTGTCAAGTCCATTTCCCTTTCATGCCTGGTGCTGGGGACTGAAAACTCAGGGCATCCAATGTGGCAGGTGACCTTGAGCGAGGCTGTCCATCCTGGAGACACTGTCTCCATCCCTTGTGCAGGGTCACTGGGGAACCTGAACTCATTTCTGTTCGCAAGGCATGAATGAATGCTGGATGCTGCTTTTGTCCTGTTACAAGATGAGGATGAGATGGGAAAACTTGCTTCCCTCTTTCCACCCAGCCCTCGGATGAAAAGCCCAGTTTGCCACCGGGGTCAAAGCCACCATCGCCTTACAATCCTGAATTTAGGACCTTTTCTCCTTAAATCAAACCTTCACTACAATGAATTGCCACCTAGCCAGGTGGCCCCGGTCCCTCGGCTGGGTCCCAGCGACAGCTGCTGGGAGCGTGTTCCGCGGCCAACTGCCGGACCTGACAAGATGCGTTAATTAGGATGTGATGTTCCTCGATGTGACACTCCTAAAGCACAGCAGAACTGGCAGCGTCACTTGCCACGGGGAGCGGGGGCCGCAACGCCGCCTTTAATTAAAGGGAACCAGCGCTGACAATGAGGTGGCCGTGCCAGCACACGGACCCCGCTCACTCCAGAGAGGGCCTGGCGTGTTCAGGGTCTGGGGCTGTTGTCCTGCTGTCCTCAGGCTGGTCCAGAGGGACCGTCGCTGCCTGGGAGCAAACTCGGCCAGCAGTTTCTGCTTTCTGTCTTTCCTGAAGCAAGAGCAAAGCCACAGCTGATAAGGTGTGGTGTCACCCAGATGTGGGGACCTCAGTTAGGTCCAGGGTCTGTTGAGGTGGGAGGGTTTGACTTAAAGCTGCCCAGATCCTCTGCCTTCACACAGGCAGTGGTTCTGGCTCTCCTTGGATCCTCTCCCTTGTGCTGAGGTGGAGCCTGACTGACCTGGAAGTGCCCAGGGAGAAAACGTGGGTTGTAGCCCCAACAGTGCATCTACTCCCAGCTCCTGCCCTCTGCCCTATCTCTCTCTGGCTGTGCAGGATGACCCCAGAGTCCTGTTGGGATGCTGGGATCATGTCCCCCATGGCAGGGAGGATGCCAGGAGCCCAAGCCATGAGTGTCCTGCAGGGCTGGGGCGTGAGACCAGCAAGGGCTGCTGTGCTATGTGGGTTTGGGGTGGGTCACCTCGTTGCTCACAACCACATCAAGATTAATGGGACCAGCGAAACTCTGAGGGTGACTGAAGTAATATCTACAGCAGCTGATCTTTGGGGAAAGCCATTGGACTTGGGGCACCTTTCCCAGGTTTCAAGCCAGGTTATTTCTGACTTTACACCAGAAGTGTCTCTTTTTTTGGCATAACCACACCCACATAAACCAGGGAAGGATCTGGCTCTCCCTCGGTGCAGCTGTGATACCCTGGGTCTGCTCCTGCTGCAGCCGTTGTCTCCATGGCTCCTGGTAGCGCTGTGCTGCTGGATCGATGGAAGTTATTTCCCAGGGCGCTCTGGACGGTGCACACGGGCCCTGTTAGGCAGGTGAATGGTGCAGCTCGCACGTCGTTGTTGCTCTGTAATTGTCATTGCTCTACAAGGAGCTCTGGATGTAATAATAGTGGAAATAATAACCAATAATAACCCCCTTTTTATGGGAATGTGGAAATATATACCTAGCCTAACTCCATACACGGGCAGAGCCACCTCCCCCACAGAGCAGTTGTGATTGCTCTCCCCAGCTCCAAGGGAGCTTTTCTCGAGCACATGGCACATATTCGCGTTTCCGCACAACGGGCCTCAGGGAAAAGGCAGGAGGTTTTCAGAGTCGTCAGGGAAGCCTCTGCGGGAGGGGTCTCTCCACAGCGCACCCCCGCCTTGTCTTCCTGTGTCTGGTGTTGGCTCTGCAGAGCCTGAGGCCCCTGGAAGGTGTGCTCAGTTCTCAGGTGGTCACCCAAGTTCATATGGAAGTAAAGACCCCAGAAGAGACCGGCGCCATGACTGGGGCAGGACCCGCGCATATCCACAGGGAAACACAGGCACAGTCATTAACCAGAGCTCATGGGCCTGGTGGAAAACACCGTCTCGGGCAGTTTGGAGATGCTTTCCCAGTGAGATCAGTGGTTAAACCGAGCATTGGAGCCACATTTGGAAGCTCCAAGGGGGACGTTTCTGTCGCATCCTTTGCACTGAACCCTCCGCTCAATCATCTGGGCTCAGTGCCCCGCCCTGGGTGCTGCAGGCATCTCTGGGCTCCACTTTCCCTGCGTGGGCCTTGGATTTCCCTGATTACTTGGATTCCTTCCAAAACTACAAGGGGATCTTTGGTGCTTTGGACCTGGTGTGTCCTTGCTGTACTCCCCCTGAGCTGCTTCCGCCTTCGGGTGTTCCCATCACCCACTGGAGCATTTTCCCTGGCTCCGTGTCACCTCTCTCCTCCGTCCTCCTTCTCACCTTGTCCCACGGCCCACCATGGTGTCATTCCTACAGACATCACCATTCCCCTCCTCTCTGCTCCGGGATTCAGGGACGAATTTCCATCAGCCAAGAACAGCGGATGGCAGTTGCTTGGATTTCCTTCCTCCATTGCCGGTGGATGGAAAATTAAAAAATAAAGGACTCTTGTGTCTTGGGATGGGAAATAAAATGTTGGGGGGAGGGAGAAAAAGTATTTCTCAACATAATGAAAACTCAAATGGACAAGATAATTATCTTCATAAGGGCTTGGATCCATGACAATACATCTCATTTTATAAAGCCCATTAGCATTGGAATTTTATGCAAAACACTAAAAGAAATCTAAAAATATAAGGCAATAGAGGCAAAGCAATGGGGATTATTAAAGGGGGAGGAGTGTTATATTGGAAGCAATAAACCCTTGAAGAACCAGGAAAACAATGTTCTAGTAAAACTGTAATAAATGACTGGGGTTTAATCACTTGGTAAATAACTAAGATATTTCTGCAGGTTTTACACTGACACTAAAAAAAAAAGTAATCCCAAGCCCTTGTACATTAAGGATTCAGCCAAGATGGTTTTTCTGGAGACAGAATCAGAGAAGAGTGTCATTTCAGCAATTTACTTTTTAAAATAATAATGTATTATTTTCTGCATGGATCCACTTTTCCAACCTCCCCCTTGCTTTTAAGAGATCATTTACCATTAGTTGGGTCTTTTTCTCTTTCCCCACTCAGCGTACTCTTGAGTCTTTGAACACACAAAATTATATTATTCCGAGCAATCTTCCCCACCACAGCAAAAAGCAAACACTTTGGGAAGCTCCTGGAGGGTCTCATTTTTAATAATGATCTTTCCTGTGCTTGGACCCTAATTGAAGATATTATATGTGTGGTTTAGGAAATAGAAGCACATTTTATATGGCTTTTTCTTTACCTATTAAATAGCTGGAATCCAAAGAGTGGCTGTTCTCCCACCCCCCGAGTTATGGTGCATTATATTAAAATGAAAATACTTTAATTTAATATCCTCTCTTTTTTCCTCAATCCCCCCCATGCAGCTGAGTGGAACCCAGCTCTCAGTTTAATTTTAAAGGAGGTAGGGAAGGAGGTGCCCAAATCCTGAGCCTGCCCCATCATCGGCGCCAGCTCAGCTGGTGCCAGTCGTGAGCAAAATCTGCCTGTCCACGGCAGCAAACAGCCCTGGCAGAGGCTGCACAGGAGCTGGTGCCGTCACACCCAGAACAGGCAGACGCAGCACTTGGCAATGGGGTTTCAGGGGCCGTGGTGATGTTTGGTCAAAGGTTGGACTTGATCTCAAAGGTATTTTCCAGCTTTGTTAATTCCGTGATTCCAAACACCTCACTTCATGGTCTCATGAGCTCGTGGGGCCCCGGAGTGAGCCCCTCCCTGGCCGAGGGGACATCACCCCTGAGGCACCAGGGGTACATGGGCTGGGGCTGGGGCTTGGGCTTCTGCCTCTGAACATCTCACATCCCTTCTGGCAGGACCAATGCCTTTAGGGGCTAAACCTTCATGCTGGAGTCTTTAAATCCCCTGTAATATTCCCTCAGCACTCAAGGCTTTGTTGGGAGAACTGGGATCAAAGCCCCACCACCACATTTCCCAAGCAATCTATTAATGCAGGAAAACTGCGATGGAGCATCATGGTGAGAAACTCAGTGTGCTTTTAGCGGGAAACCGGCCACTGCTTTGCCCCTTGTGACTCTCTCAGTGTCTCTCAGAGAGCTGATCCCTGTGCTGTGCATGGATTTAATCCTCCTGGATCCATCAGGGCTCCCAGAACATGCACACCAGCTCCACCAGCATGAATGGGAGTTGCAGTGGGGAGCCCACGCGGTGGAGGTTGGTAAATCAGCCAGGAGGTCACCCCAAGTCCCACTGTAAAGCAAACAGGGGGGTTCCTTCATAGAATCATGGAATCTCCTGAGCTGGAAGGGATCCACAACCATCACCGAGTCCAGCTCCTGGCCTGGCACAGGACAACCCCAAAAATCACATTTGGTGTAAAGCAAGCGGCTTTTTGCCACAAACATCCCTTTTCATTTATTCCGAAGCGTGGAGCTGCACATACCCACCTGTGCCGGGGCTTTGCCGAGGTCGCGGCGGGGGGAGGCTGAATTTAAGACCCAACATATGTGTGCAGCAGACCCAGATCCAATGTGGCCCCAGGGAAATTTGTGTCAGGCTAAAGCAGGAGTGCAAAATCTTTGAGCGTCTCCACGCCTCGATTCCTGCCCGTGTTGAGCTGAGCTGGAGCAGCCCTTGCTGCGTGGCCAGCCTGGGGACAGGCACCCCTCTGTCCTGCCCCAGAGCTGCTCCAGCAGGGAACGGCCTCTCTCCAGAGAGAGTTGGCACACATTCGGTGTGGAGACTGCTATTCAAAAGAGCTCGTTTGCCTGGGATTGGCGTGATAAAGGGAGATTTACCAATGCCAGGCCTCGTGGTTTTGGCATCCTCCTCAAATATTAACCCTGCCGCAGGCAGCTGTTAATCTTGCTGGGTGCTGGGACCCGGGGTGACCTTGGAGATGGGAGCAGGGACTCTTCTCCCTGCTTGTGCCACATCTCTAAAATGAGGCATTTGGGCTGCTGTGCCTGTCTGTCCCACGGGTCACACCTGCAGGAGCTGGACGGGCTCAAGCTGCATCTTCCCGTGGCTGGATCCCCGTTTCCCTGTCAGGAGAAGCCCCGTGGCCCTGCTTGTGCCGATGTCTGAGAATCGCTGGAGCTGTGTAGATAAGAGGGATAAGCAGCACCTTTCAAGGTTCTGGTCTCATGGAGCTGCAGAGAGAAGGCTTTAAAATACAACCCCTTAAAAGCTCAAGGCTCAGAAGGGAAATGGAAAGAAACCACTAAAATTTACTTGTTTTATAAACGCCTGTGATTTCCTTGATTTCCCTTTTTTTTTTTTTAAGCTGGCCCCATGGGGTGGGGACATAAATCATGGCTTTATTTGAACGCTTGGACTGGGAAATGCAGCTCTTTTTCCTTGTAGTCGATGGATGATCTGAGCCTGTAAAGCCCCTTCAAATGGACTTCTCATCGAACACAGAGCTGCTCCCAGGGCCCAGCTCCCAGCAGGAATCTGCCCATTGCCTCCGCTCCCAGTTTTCTTATTTCTCCAGGCAGCTCAACCCTCCCAGTGCCAGCCCCTCCATTTCCAGCAGCAGGACACGCAGGTTCCTGCAGATCTGAGTCTGCAAAAAAACGATCTCTGCCCTAAGTCAAAAACAATTCTTAAAAATAAAATTTAAAGCCCTGAGCACAGTCCTATAAAAAAAAATTGAACATCAAACCTTCTAGGTTTACTCCCCAGCTGACTGGCAAGGGAAATAAATATATAAAGGCCTAAATTAAAATTCCAGGGAAGCCACCCAAAATAAATATGCAATATTTTCCTGCAAAGGACCATAATAATATTTTTATTTTTCACTCCCAATATGATCAGACTACTTTACATTTTAATAAATGCATAGTTTTGAAGAGAAAATAGTATTGCTTTGATATGGCAATGATTATTTGATCAAATAAGCTATTAGAAGTTTTTGGGACTGCATTATGGGGGGAAAACGTTGGCTTCTTTGCAGGATCTGTCTACCTAATAGGCAATGATTGCAAACAAATAGTTATACGCTGGAACAAATGGGGAAAAATTAAGGTTATCTGGCATGGAACAGCACAAAAAACCCCAGTAAGATAACAATAAGGGAGTAATGTATAGCTGAGTGTTTGGGAGATAATTGCATTTCAACTGGCTGATGGCAAAGCAGGCTGAAATACTGAGACGGTGTGGCAGAGGAGGCCTCTGTCCTCTCACTCACACCACAAAAACGTCCCTCACCACGTCCTGCTGGGCGCTGCTCCTCCTCCAATCCTGCTGGAATTCTGGGTGAGTTCTCCTGATGGCCGCAGTTTCCTCTTCATCCCAAACTGTCCCGTGCGGTTCCACTCTCTGCTGAGGAGTTGGGCTGGTTTGTGTGGTTTGTGTCATCCTTGAGCCATGGAGTTCCAGGGAACTTCCTTGGGCCAGGGAGCGCCTCGATGTCCCTTGTTGAGCAGGCGATGTGAGACAGGAGCCAAACCCTGCAGAGCATCCCGTGGAGAGGCCTGGGCCACGCTGAGGGCCTGGGCAGGTGCAGGCTGCGGGTTCTGGAGGAATACTGGGTGTGACGGATCTCTGCCGTTTGGTGAGGAGTGGAAGAATGAGAACAGTTGTGGCGATTGCTCTTGGCCTGCTTTGCCGACGTGTCCCCAGCCAGGCTCGGTGTGTCCCCAGCTCGTGCAGGCAGCTGAGGAAACTGCTGGGCTTACAACTCCTCGAGGACAGCCAGGGAAGGGGGAACGGCTGGGATGGAGCCCCAAAATCTTTCATATCACATGCACGGAGATGTGGAGAGGCAATCACAGATCATGGAATATCCTGAGCTGGGAAGGACCCACCAGGATCATCAGCCCAGCCCCTGGCCCTGCACAGACACCCCAACAGCCCCACCCTGGGCACCCCTGGCAGCACTGCCCAAACGCCCCTGGAGCTCTGGCAGCCTCGGGGCCGGGCCCATTCCCTGGGGAGCCTGGGCAGTGCCCAGGTCTGGGAAGGTCCAACTGGCAGCTGACAGCCCAGCAGGTGAGGGGGTCACCCCAGGTGGGCTGTAGGGCTGCCCCCCTGCTTTTTGCAGGTCCTGGATGAAAATACCTCACAGAGCACTGTGGGTTTGATGACACTGATTTTAGATTCTCCCCAGCAGGCCTGGTGCATCCTCATGCACTTTACTACCAGGCTGAGATTTATCCCACCTAAATTTTGCTGCCCATCTGTCACAGGCAGGATGTGTCACCTGGCAGAGGCACTGATCTGTCTGTGCTGAGGAGAAAGAGCCTGGTCAAGCCCATGAGACAAAAAGCTATTCAGCACCTGGAATTATAGGGAGCAAAGCACATCCCCAGAATATTTATTCTGCCACCGGTGCTCATCTTCCCCCAATCCGTCCCCCTCTCGCACGCCGTGTGTGAACAGCCTTTTCCGGCACGGCGCAGAGCAATTCTCGCTTTCCCTTTGCAGTCTGCCTTCCATAATCCACTTAGAATTTGCAGCTTTTTTTCCCCTTTGTAAGCCTGCCTTTAAACTCTTGATGTAGCGCTTTTCCCATCTGTTTCTGCCTGTGCATCTTTCCTGTGCTCTGCCTAATGACTTGCTCTCGCTAGGAAGAGGCTGTATATTAATATTATCATTATAATTCTCCTTTCCACCACTTCAGATCTTGTGAGGAATGTAATTGCTAAAGCAGATTTTAAGTTACATCATGATAACCGAGCGAGTTACGGGGGAGGTTAGACTATCGCTTTGCTCAGTAGTTTCAATTTCCCTTCGGTGCTGCTTTCTGAAGGACCCCGATGGCACAGTGCAGGCAAATCCCGCACGAGTGGATTCATTATTAATATTGTTGTTAACTGGCATTATTAAGTTGGAGCCTGGCAGTCCCAATTATGGGCTGAGAGCCTTTTGTGCTGGGGGCCTGTTTCCCATAGAACTCCTCTTCCATCAGCTGCAAGTTCTTTATCATCGGCTAATTCTGCATCCCAGAATTTCTCTCTTGCTTCAGCCCACGAGTTCCCAGGGGGAGTATTTTCCTCTGCCTCATGCCCTGTCCCCAGAGGACCAGAGGATGATGTTCCCATGCCGATAATGTGCCTTGAGATGTTTATTCCACTCCGCTGAACGGAGTTAACAGTCTCTGTGGGTTTAACACCTGCCTAAAATTAATCTCCATTTTGCGTAGGGTGAGGTAACCAAGGGAAGTGGCTTTGCTTTCACCCACGGAGCAGGCGGGAAGTGAATGGGACACGAACAAGGCAGCACACCGGGTGCAGGGCTTTCTGCCACGCCAGCCTTTGGTGCCCCTCCGATGCCGACTGTGTCCTACTGCCTTCGCAGGGCTCCCACCCTCCCCGCGGGAAAACACACCGGTAACACAAGTAACCACGCTGGTGGTGGGCTTGGCGATGGCTCTGTAGAGGCTGGGATTGATCTGGAAATGGATGAGGGAAAGGATGCTCTCCTCTGCCCATCTCCTGGTTCAGCTCCAGGCTGCAGTGGCACTAACGAGCTTCCCACGCTGGAAAACCCCGCGTTTGGTGGATTAACGGCTCAAGCCTGCACTGTACTTATTAAGTGGCACAGACTATTTTAATTAAGATACACTGACATTATCAAGGCCAGCTAAATGTCTCCTGGAGATGATGTGGCCAGCGCGAGCTCGGTACAGCGTGTCCTCCAGTTTGGCTGGGACATCCAAAATCCATCCATCAGCCCTTGACTGATTTCTGTCGTGTTTCCTTATCCCTCAGCTGCTGAGCTTCATTTGGCCAGTCCTCCACTCTCCCTCCTCTAATCCAGTTCCAGGGACTCAGGTGGATTGAGAGCTGGGGACTCAGAGACTTTCATTATTCACATTGTGTGCACCTGAAAATTGCGCTGCCTGCTGGCTTCCAAATTGAGTACATTAAATACAATGCATTAAACTGCCAAAATATGGAAATACCCAGGGAGGGCCTCAGATTTAAGACACTCCCGGCCGAGTCCCGGTCTCCGAGAGTCGCGAGTTCCGTTAATAGCGGTTGGTGCGGAGCCAGGGAGGAGCGGGGGGAACGTGGCTGCAGCGGGGCGGAAGGACGGGAGCCAGATGGGGTCCTGGGCAAAGAGGAGATGCTGCTGGGATCCTGGCAAAGAGGAAGAGTAGGGCTGGATTAAAATGCAGCAAAACCCAGGCTTCATCCCCTGCCTGGCCATGTGTTCTGTCAGCTTCTGTGTAGGGCCTCACCTGTGATGGTGGAGGTGGCTGAGGGGGTCTGAAGGGTGCAAAGTCCTTTTCTGGATGGTCTGAAGCGATGCAAAGTCCTCAGCTGATCCTGAGGATGGGCTAGACACGTAAAAGACCCACTGTTTCCCCCGTTCTGCTTGGGCACCACATTCATTTCATACATGAGAGGTGGAGCTCCTGGCTCTGCGCTCAGCAAGGACTGCCCAGCTGGGGAGAGCTCAGGGAGTGCCAGGCTGCCCTTCTGGCCCCTCTTGGTGCCTCTGAAAGGGCTTCATCATCACAAGCAATTGCATGTTGATAATGTGAGGTTGTTCCTGGTTTTTAGTTGGGGAAAGTGACGCAGAGCAAGGAAAACAGCTCCTTGTCAAAGGTGAAGAGGCTCTGTAGCAGAGCGTGGAGCAAAACCCAGGTGCCTTGTGTTCCCCAGATGGAAACCAGGTTGGGCTTTATACCCTCCGCTTGCCTGCCCCAGTTATCTCAGCACTGGTCCCTCTGCTACTTTTATTGGTAAGCTCCTGTCTCCCTGAAACACATATTTGTCCCTTAAAGAGAGGAAAACCAAAGCAGGAGCACTGCCATTCAGGTAGGGTACTCAAATTGCCTTTGGATTTATGTTTCCCATTCCACACTCGCTTGTGATGGATCTCTCAGTGCTTCGGGAGCTTCACAGACGGATTTCACCGCCACCACGCACACAGACCCACACCTTTGGAAAGGTTTCCCACCTTTGGAAAGGTTTTTCAGGCGTTTCCCACAGGATCATGTGGTACAACAGTGCAGCCAAGCCAGCCAGGAAAGGAGCACAGTGAAAATACTGAGTTTCACCTGGGAATCTAATTAATCAGGATTTGATTTAGATAGTGGATTTCCTCTTCTGTGATTAGAAAAGCCGTGTGGGATCTTTGATGGCCAATAGTGATCAAGACTTTGATTAAGGTTTCATCTTGAGAGGAGAACCCTTGATAATTCATCTGCCCTGGGCAAGAGGCGACTCAGATGTTTCCAGCAGCATCAACAGAGGCTCCTGCTTAAAAATCATGGCAAACCTCAGTGTGTTGGCCCAACCTCCCTTCTCCTTGTTGGCCTCCACCACAGAGCCCCTAAACAAAGCCGAAAGACTCCTCTGCTTCTAAACTGACCCTTTATTTTATCAAGGAAATAAAACCCTCCCATCCCCAACACTTCTGGTTTAGAGAGAGGCCAAATCCAAATCCAGATTTTCTCCTCATCTCCACATCGTTCCAATCTTGGAGTTTGTTCTTGAGCCATCTCTGGCTGAGCTGCCAAGTTTCACCTCGGTTAAAGCCGGTCCTGGTGAGCCGTTTCCCATTCCCTGGCTGGAAGTGCATCCCACAGCCCCGCTCCCACTGCCCCCACTGCCCTGGGCTCCCACGGTAATTGAACAGGATATTTTAATGCCAGGCCTGGCAGCTTGGCCTAAGTGCTTGTAAACAGGGAGTCTGACATAAAAGGAGAGACGGCAGACATGAAATTTTATGGCTTAATACCAGCAATTAGAGGGGAGCACGGGTATGCTTCGGAGCAAAGGTTCCCACTCCCTCTCGGCAGAGAGGCCTCTCCATTTGCAGGCACTCCTGGGCGCTCCCCTCCCTGGCAGAGCTGCCCTGCCCCGGGCACGCCTGGCGGGGCCCGGGGGATGCGGGAGCGGCGCAGGTGGGCGCACCTGGCAGCGCGGGAGGCTGAGCCCGGCTGCGCAGCTCGGCGGGAGGAGGGAGCGGCAGCAGATGCCGCCTGTCAGCCCGAGCAGATGCCTCATTAGCCCAGCTGTGCCGAGGGGCCCGGCGGCCTCCGGCTCCAGATGAAGTTGTCGAGCTCGCCTTGCTCACCTCCCGTCTCCTCACATCCTTCTCCTCCCCTCCCCGCTCCCTTGCGCAGCCCCTCCTTGCGTCCTTCCTCCCCGGTCCCACCGCATCCCTGGGGCAGCCATCCCAATTTCCCCCCCAGGCATCATCCTTCGATGCTCGACGTGAAGAGAAAAGGGCTCCGAGCCAGATCGGTTCCTGCGCGTGCCCAGCACAGAGGGTCCCCAGGGAGAGGAGCAGCTTTTGGGCGCGGTGTTGGTGGCCAGGGGGGTTTGGCACTGAGGACGTGTCTCCGTCCTCATTTCACCAGGAGCTGGATGCTCGAGTGAGAGCCATCACTCATCGGCTTAAACAAAGTGTAGAACAAGACAATTCAATTAACTGCAGCGGGAGTCAATAGCGCGGGGCCGGGAGCCCAGCGCTTCCCGAGCCAGGGGAAATCATCCCGCTGCCTGGCGCCAGCCACGGGCTACCGTCCCGGGGGGCACAGAGCGATGCTGCAGAGAAAAGCATCCCCCAGAGCATCCCCCCCGGAGAAGAGGCAGCCTTGTCTTTGAGAAGGGCCCGGTTTCTCCACAGCCCTCTGTACCCCAGGGATGAAGCACAGGAATGGGCAGGCGTGGCCCGGGGCTTGAGGGTGCGGATTCTGTGCCTCTGCTCCGCTCTCGTGAGACCTCACCTGGAATGCTGTACCCAGCGCGGGGGTCCCAGCACAGGAAGGACACAGATCTGTTCAAGCGAGTCCAGAGAGGCCATGGAAATGCTCCGAGGGATGGAGCCCCTCTGCTCTGGAGCCAGGCTGGGAGAGCTGGGGGTGCTCACCTGGACAGGAGAAGGCTCCAGGGAGAGCTCAGAGCCCCTTGCAGGGCCTGAAGGGGCTCCAGGAGAGCTGGAGAGGGACTGGGGACAGGGGCTGGAGGGACAGGACACAGGGAATGGCTTCCCGCTGACAGAAGGCAGGGAGAGATGTTTTTGTTCCCCTTGCTTTGAGCACTCTCTGCCTCTCTTTACAGACCCCCTCTCTTATCAGACCCCCAGAAACACACAAAGATCCTCTGATTCACATCTCCATCCTCTGCCCGTCCTTGTATTCTCCTGCGTTCCCCTGAGCTCCCCTAACAATCCCCCCTCCAATGTACTTGTAATGCTATTCCCGTGTTTCCTGGGGTTTGCTTGTGTTTGACGAACAGACCTCATCATTCCAGATTTGTCTTGCGTGAACTATCACAGGATTAGCGAACTGGAAATCTTCCCGAGTTTTCTTTCAGAAGCTCGTCCCTCGGGAGCATCGCTTTAGTAAGTGATTTTTCTGTTCTAGCCCAAGGATTGGATCCGCATCCGGTAGCCAAATTGAATTCATTCGGGCAAGGTTAAGAGCCGTTTGATACAGTTTTAGATTAGGTGAAGGCAGCCATATATATTTCATATTCTGCACTAACTGCTGCACAGTTTCCAGGGATGGACCGGCGTAGCACTTATTGACTGCTCCCCAGCGATCCCGCTGTTACAAATGGATGTTGCTAAACAGGGAGATGGATCCTAAATCTTTCCCTGCTGAAAAGTAATGGAAATAAAACAGAGCGACAGGCAAAGGGAATGGCTTGACACTTAATAAAAGGTTGGGGTGGCTGTCGAGGTGGCTGTGGGCAGCAGGGAGAGCTTCCCCCTCGGCTGAGGAGGGGCTGTTTGCATCCCTCCCGTTGGCCTGAGCTCTTTCCCAGGCAGGATTGAGTGGGACCATTAGAGAGAAGTATTGCTGCAGTCACCAGCGTGGTACCGAGCGCGGCTGCTGTGTTACCGCAGTAACAGGGAGCTGCCCGGGATCCTCCTGCTCCCCTTCCCCGGCTCGCAGGGAGCTGAATTCAGCGGCGTGGCCGCGTGCACCGATGAGGCCGAGTTGTGTCAGCCAAGGATAGAGACACGGTTTGAATAGCAGGACAAATGGGTTTCTCTGTTTCCTTAAGGTGAGCCCATCCACAGCGGTAGTGATGCCTGAAATGCTCCTGTGCCATCGCCATCTGCTCCCGCTGGAACGATCTCAAGAGCGGGATCCCCTGGGGCCCAGCCCTCCTTCCGTGTGCTTGGCCTGTGGCAGGAAAAAAGGGAAAAGAAATTGCTCTGAGGTCTCAGAGAGGCTGCTCAGGCTGTGAAAGACACACGGAGGCACAGGGAGCTGGGGCAGCATCCCACGGGTCCAGGTGGGAAAGCAGAAAGGGAAATCTCTGCTGTCAGCGTGGAAGAGCTCACACCGTGCACAGCTCCTAGCGCAAGCCAGGTGAGAAAGGACTTTGGAAAAGAAGCAAGTGATGTTTAGGATAACCAAAAGTCCCCCCTGAAGGATCCCAAGGACAGTCAAGGCCCATAAAATTCTGTTCTTACTCACAAATCTCACCAGTACTCCAGAGCATCAGGCCCAGGATGTTTATTGCTTTTCCAAAGGCCCCGCTCCTGAAGTCATGACATGAAATGAGGGGCTCAGCCTTCCTTGCCTTTTGACTGTTTGATCTTTACAGCAGCAGGAAAAATTTGGAAAACATAACCTTTACGTTCTGCAGAGCCAGGGAGCAAATAAAAAGGACATAGAAGTCGTTTGCTATTTATTTCTATTTCTGAAAAATTTCATCGTTTCTTTTTTTTTATTTTATTTTGAAAGAACCTCGGTCTCACACACTTTTTTTAAGTGCTTGAAGTGGTTTGGGGAGTGGAGATGTGTAAATAATGACAGGGTTTGGGCCTTTTTGTGCATCTTCTGAGCTGTTCCTTAACCTGCTAGAAACGAGGCAAATGAGAACTAGGGAATGAAAAGCTGCCTAAAGATGTGACAGGGAAGAGCACAGATCCTCTTCTCCTAGAAATGTGTTTCCCAGGAGTGGATGGAGCTGGTGGAAGTGAGAATGCTTGACCTGAACCCTTGTGTCACAGCGAGAGCTCTTCAAAGCAGGAGATAGCGCAGAAGAGCTCTTCAGCTTCATGGCACAAGTGGCTCTAGAAATGGTGCTGGGTGTCAATTCTCACTCCGTGCTGTCCAGAGGATGTTTGCCAAGGCTGTTCCAGGTGGTTTTGTTAGACAGCGTCTCAGGAGTCGCAGACCTGTGGCTGTGTGACATCAGCATCGAGACGTCTCCACTTGCCCTGCAGAGAAAGCCGGGGATGAGAGGGGCAGGAGGTCACAGCAGGAGGACACAGGGCACTGCCATGAGAGGATGTGACATTTAAGCTCCACTTTATCTGTCTTTTGTCAGTAGAAGCCCTCCTCTTTCTCCTCCTCCTCCTTCTCCTTTTCCTTCTCCTCCTCCACCCACGTTCATCACTCAAACTGCCCCTGTGAAATTCAGGGTCTCTTTGATGAGTCTCTGGATCTGGCATCTCCTTCCCGGTGCTAATCCATGATGTGTCCTCCCATGGGGCTTTCCCATCTCATTTTCCCAGCTGTAAACATATTCCTCCCCATTCTCCCCGTTTATTGACCCTCCTGTTTAAAATGGCCGCAGGACTGGTGAGGAAAATGAGCATTTTTGTTCTTGTTTGAACCAGAAAAAAGCAACCCCTCCTCAAAAAATTGGTCCGCATCATTGCTTGGTTTGTTTTCTTCATAAACCAATTCACAACTACCAGTTGGTTTTGTTTGTTTGTTTGTTTGTTTGGGTTAGAAATGAGTGCAAGCCAGGTAAAAATGTTTTAGCTTGAGGGATTTTCCATCCTGAAAAGAAAAAAAAGCAGAGAAGGAAGCGTGGAGGAAACAAAGCTCAAAGAACACAGTGCTGTGAATCCCACCAACCTGGGAATTAAACACTGCTCCTCTTCCAGCATTTCCTCGGAGAAGCCCAGCCGCTGTGAACAGTTTTGACAAACGTGTTTGTATTGTTTGATGGGAATCTTCTAGTCAGTACTGAAATACAGCATTGTGGGGCAGGATGGGGCGGGACGATGCGCATCCCGAGAGCACAGGGCACGTGTTGGGATTCACACGGACACAGGCAGATCCAGGGTGCACTGGGCAGTAGCCGGAGGTCTTTGGGGGTATTTGATGGCTGTGTACCCAGCAGTGTAAACGCAAGGGAGAGCGTTTCCCTGTTGGCATCCGCATGGAGAAGAGCGATAAATTCGGGAGGAAAGATCGCGCTCATCACTGCGAGCCCCTGAAGGCACAGCCGGGCACGGAGATGGAGAGTGATGGCTCACCAGGCACAGGAGCTGAGCTGGCAGGAGCCTTCCTTCCTCCCGGAGCCGACCTTGGCTCAGGAAAAAGAAAAACACAACATTTTTGCTGCTCTTCAGAATTCATCCTTTTTTTCCAGGGTCCCAATTTCACATCCTTTGCAGGAGGAGGAAGGCTTTGGTGCTGGCTCTGGATGTCTCCCCTAGGCCAGCTTCAGAGGAGGCTGTGTCATCTCCAACCTTTCAAGGAAGCCACAAGGGCTTAATTAAAACCTAAACTCACGCACCGCTATTCAGATGAGACCGTTGGCTCCTCTGCTGACGGCAGCTCAAACTTGTCACTTTGCTCGTGCTGCACATCCGTGCTGGAAGGGAGGAGATTTCGGCTGAGAGACAGGCCCGGGGCTGGCGTGGGCTGAGCCCCTCTGCCGGAATCCTCCGGCAGGCAGGAGCGGGTCGCGGTGCCGGCAGCATCCCTGTAAGGGCAGGGAGCAATCAATCACTGGGACTTCATTAAAAGATGCATCGAAGGCAGCTGCTTGACAGAGCTGGTGTGCAGAGGTGACGCAGACCTGACTCCAGTCACCAGCACTTGAGGGAGAGGGAAAATCAGCATTTCCTAATCACATCGCTCTGGTCAGAAGTCACTTGTTTTCAGCTCCGCTCTGGGCATTTGCATGCTTGGAAGGAAAAAATGTGGTATTAACCATTGCCTCCCATCCCTGAGGAGTCAGCTGGGACATGAAAAGGAGCAGCCACAGAGAGAGATGGTTTGGGTGGGTGGGAGAGCCAGAAGAGTATGGATTCAGGGAGCGGCTTAAAAGCAGGGTGGAAAATCCAGGCCATCCACGCAATACCAGTTTGTGGTTCCCAGTAAAAGAAGAAACCAGGTACTGAAAAGGGGCATATCTGTGAGATGTGCTCATTCCTGTGGCATTCGCGCCTCTGCGTGTGCTGATAGGGGTGTGCAGGAGGGACCGCACTGTAGGACACACCTGTGTGACACAGGATGGGTGTGCAGCCCAGGAGCACGTGTAGGGTGTGTATCTGCGTCCAGAGAGACCAGAAGAGACCTCAGTGAGACTGAAGGGACCATGGAGAGATCGTAGAAACCATGGTGAGGTTGTAGACACCATGGTGATGTAGAGACCTTGATGAGGCTGTAGAGGCTGTGGTGAGATTGTAGAGGCCATGGAGAGGCTGAAGACACCCTGGTGAGGTTGCCCCTTTGGTGCAGCTTAGGGCAGTTCNGGTTGTAGAGACCATGGTGAGATTGTAGAGGCCATGGAGAGGCTGAAGACACCATGGTGAGGTTGCCCCTTTGGTGCAGCTTGAGGCAGTTTCCTCTTCTCCTGTCACTCCTTCCCCGGGAGCAGAGCCTGATCCCCACCCGGCTGCCCCCTCCTGTCAGGGGATTGTGGAGACCCAGAAGGTTCCCCCCGAGCCTCTTTTTCTCCAGGCTGAGCCCCCCCAGCTCCCTCAGCTGTTCCTGGTGCTGCAGACCCTTCCCCAGCTCCCTTCCCTGCTCTGTTCATGGTGTCTTGCTTCTGCCTGGGGTCCTCAGGAGCTGCTGCAGGAGGTGGTTCCAGCAAGGGTTGGGGTTTGGGTTAGGGTCACCACCAGCCATTCCCACATGCCTCTGATTTCCAGCACACAGGACCCCTGTGCCAAGCCAGTCCCACAGCCACTGGCACAGGAGCTGTAGGAACGTGTTTTCTACAGTACTTGGTGCTCAAATGTTGGAAACCAGGTTGGGCCTTGCTCAGGTGCTTCCTGAATGAGCACAAGAAGGGATATCAGATTAGATACTGGGAAGGAATTGTTCCCTGGGAGGGTGGGCAGGCCCTGGCACAGGGTGCCCAGAGCAGCTGTCGCTGCCCCTGGATCCCTGGCAGTGCCCAAGGCCAGGCTGGACGGGGCTGGGAGCAGCCTGGGACAGTGGGAGGTGTCCCTGGCCATGGCAGGGGGGTGGAATGGGATGATCTCTAAGGTCTTTTCCAAACCATTCTGGGATTCCAGGATATCCAGTACCACATCCAGGTGAATGAGATGCTGTGAGGGCACCACACACATCGCAGCCCATCCTGCTGCCACTGATCTCTCTCCAAGGAGATCCCAGCTGCTCTCTGCGCTCCATCTGCAGCCTCCAAACAGCCATTGCAGGGGAGAAAATAAAACACTGAGTTCAAGGGGGAGAGGAAAAAACTATTTTTAAAAAAATCAGCTCTTCTGGCATCCCATAAATCTCAATTGATTTGTCCTTTTGTTTTTATACAAGCGTGAAGGGAAGCAGAGCCGTGTGTGCAGAGCGTCCCCGGGGACCTTGTCAGTGCGGAGGGGGATGTTCAAGGCAAGAAGCCTTCAGCCCTCAGCCACCTGTAGAGAGGGGAAGGGGCTTTGTGGAGTTCAATTTAATTTTTCCCCTCAGGTGTTTCTGTGGGGGGATCATTCACAGGTGATTTTTGCCCCAGGGAAGAGGAAGGTGCTGGGAAGGGAATGAGGGGCAGGAGAGCAGAGCTGTGGGAAGTGACCTGAGGGGTCTGGTGGAGGGCAAGTTGGACATGAGCCACCTGCGTGTCCTGGCAGCCCAAGGGCCACCGTGTCCTGGGGGAGTGGGGGCAGGGAGGGATTGCCCCACTCTGCTCTGGGGCAGCCTCACCTCCGGGGCTGGGGTCTCGTGGCTGCCCTCCCTCAGGGCTGCTGGGCACAGGAGGTGTCTCAGCCCACGTGAAAACACCTCTTCAACCAAACTGGTTTCCTGGCTTGCTGCTGAAGCTGTAATTGTGGGGTTTCGGGTGGTTTGGGATTTTATTTTGCTTCTTGGAGTAGCTGCTCTGTTTTTCGTGACCTCCCAGCAGGATTTTCTCAGGAGTTTGCCATTCCACAGCTCCTGGATTGGATGTGCCCGTAGCTGCAGAGAGGTGGGATTGGGGTGCTCCCAGCACCAGGAGGCCTTGGAGGATCCTGACTGTTTAACACCTCCTTTTTGACTGTTTAACATCCCTCTTTCCCCCTCTTGGCACAGAACTTGTATCCACATCTTCATTTTCCCCCGGACTAGGACATTCACAACTGGCGTGCGGTAGTACAGCAGTAATTACACTCTCCATCGCTTTCCCATCAAGAAATAAATGGAAGAAAACCACATCCCAAGGTAGCAGCACTGACCTTCATTTCGGAAGGTTAGTCACAGTCAGCTGGGCTATAATCCAGCCCTAAATTTACCCAAGACCTTGCTGTTCCCTCGAGCTGGTCACGTGCCGAGATGGGGGCAGCCGCCGGTGCTGGGGTGAAGCACGAGTGCTCTGGGAGGTGTTTTCTGTAGGAAAAGGTGTCTGTGAGGAGGGGCTGCGGGTGGATTTTTGGGGACTGTGATGGTTTTGGCCAAATTTAGGGGAAACATCCAAGGGGAACGTCTGCTACAAAGGAGATGCCACCCCTCCCCCCTTATCAGGTTCGGGAAAAAAAGAAAATTCTCCTTAGAGGAAGGTGAAAGAGAAAATGAAACTATTTCTTTAACAAACAGACAGGTTAAGAGTAATAACAAAACCTCCCGCTGAGGGGAGGGAACCTGAAAGATCTGAAAGTCCTTCTGTGGGTGTGGTTTCCCCTTCTCTCCCGT